>JAAXCT010000191.1:600000-907853 GCA_012490785.1 Eragrostis nindensis | reverse complement strand
TAGATATATGGCAAAATAGATTTATCTGGCTATCTATCAAACTGTTTGGCAAAGTAGCTTATCAGGAGGGAAGCTGCAAAAAGTTACTATTGCGGTTTGGGCAAAACAACTTATCTCTGTCTAGCTAGTACCCGGTAAAGCACAGGATCCCAGCACCAGCAATTGAAGACAGAAAAACACCCGATTTCATGACAACTCCAAATTCGGGTATTCCAGGTGCACTTAGCACCCGAATTTTGAACCTTTTGATTTGCATCAGACGGCTGTACTATTTTTGAATTCAAACACTATGAAAATTCGAAATTTTAATTTGCAATGAAAAAGAATCAAGATATTTTGCACCAGAAATCCAAATGATCTTATAGTGACCTAATTTGGCCCCTCTTTTTTTAAGAATAGCTCAAATATGAACTACAGACTTAACAAATGGGGGCCAGATTGAAACAAATATTTACAACACTTGCAATAAGATTAATCAAAAGTCAACTCTTAAATCATTAAATTTAAAGTGGCAGAAGATTTGCATGAGAACCATGACATGGGAGTACCTGATTCTTGGGGACTGATTTTTGATCATCAAAACACCCTGAACCACTTCAAGATTTTGGCTGAATGTATTTAAACAAGATGCTACATACGAAACATATGTTTCAAGCGTACTTAAGAAACTAAACATTGTTCAAAGCTACATAACAAACTAGTTATTATTCATAGAAACATATCATGACGAGACTACAGGTCTACAGCAGAGGTAGCATCACTAAGCACACTCGAATTCAGGCATCTTGAGGAGGATCATCCTGCAGGCTTCTCCTCTGCACCGTCTTCTTTATCTTCAGATGCCTACTGATATCAGCATGCTTCAACAGTGGAAATAGAAAGGTGCGGGACTCTAAGCCAGATCTCAACCTTCATACCAAGCCAATTATCAGTTGCTTCATGCATAACTCCAGGTTCAATCATCCGAATTGACCAAGTAGGAATCATCAAACTTGCATCAGTTGTTACAATACACTAAGACATGTAATACACCTAAAGTTGTTGTGTAATTCAAGACCAAACACCAAATTTGGTCCTTCACCGGAGTCACAAAACAGCAGCTTCTCAGACTCTTCACCAGGTTCTCAAATTTTCAACTTCTCAAAATTTTTATGGTCCTGCAGAATTACAAAAAAAGTAGGGCACATGCTACCTCAGAAAACAAGAGATTCATAATTTCAAAATTTATTATGGTCCTTCAGAATTACAAAGGATTAGGGGGCCACACGCTACTTCTAGAAACAAATATTCATAGTTTCCCAGATAAACAAATGTTCAAACAATTATTAGAAAATCACTAGGGGACCTCATCCAATAAGACAAACCAGAAAAACAAATTTTCAAATTTTTTATTATTGTCGGCAAAATAACAAAGCTAATTTGGGCCCTGAAGCAATCACAGAAAATAAGAAATACAAATATTCAAAGGTTTTTATGGAAACATTTACAAAGGGATTTGGGGGCATCATCCATACAACGAAGGCAAAATTTCAAACAAAATTACTACAATACAGTGAGAAAGCACAGTATGTACATAAAAAACTAAAGGTGTAAATTAACAATATGAGAACTGTACATGGAACATGATACTAAGGAAAGCAAAGAACTAAAAGACCACAGCAATCCCAGGAAAATTTAAGAAATTTTGCAACCATTTAAAACTAAGTACACCTCAATGTCACATAATTTACACTACTACTAATCATGTAATACAGACCAGAAGAAGTGTATACAGAAGAAGAAGCACTGATTCAAGTTACCTGATCAGGTAGGATGCAACGAGGACTAAACACTGCAATTCCAGAGAGTACAATATATTAGGGCTACACGAAATCAATATATATGAATCGTTTTTTACGACCAAACAAACTGAAGACAGTAACAGTGTATAATTACTCAATTATGAATTCAACACAAACTTAAGGAGCCTGACAAAAGTTTTAGCAAAGTACAGTACCATTGAACCAAAGAAATTAATAGCATAATCAATAACTAAGTATATCCAGTAAGTATATTTGTATGATAGAAACAACTTATGATCTATCTGATTTATATAACTGACAACAGTTACAATTATATAAAATTATAATGGTACGCTGATAGCAAAAAGCATGTAATCCTATATAACATTTAACAATCATCATTCAAACCAACTCAGGTTCTTGTGACTTGCTGCAATGTCAACAGAATAGAAATTCAGAGATTCAAAAGTTTTATTATGGAATACAGATCTACAAATGGTATTGAGGGCATCAATCAACCAACATATACAAAATTTCAAACTAATTTCCTCACATACAGTTAACATGCACAATATGAAAGCAGACGGGAAGGCGAAAAGCCCGACGAACTGCTTGGCTTTGTGCCTTCTGCAGTGCGGCGAGGCATGCGCATAGCAGTTATTGTAGGCAGAGAAGGCGGATGGATGTGCATCAGCGCGGAAAACGAGACAAACAGTTTCAAGTAGAGGCCCAAACGCCAACAAAAATATAGTCAATCGAAAACAGCCCAGAAGGCCCCAGAGGCAAACTTGTGGATTAAAGACAAAGAACAAGGCAAAAGAGGAAAAGAAGAATTGCTGCTTCGTGGCTGCCAAGAGAAGGCGAGCGCAAAGCCTTCTCCACGAAGCAGCATCCATCATTGTTGTCAGCCATCATGAGTAGATCAGGAGCAGGAATTACCTGAGCCAAACTTCACATCTCCCATCAACAGCAACGCATCCATCACCAAGAATACTAGGCAACCGACCAAGTAGCATCATCGAAATCCATCATTGTTGTCATAACTAACCAAAACACATTGTACCTACTGTTAGATAGGTGAGCTGATTTCCATCAACAAACCTTTGAGATAATAAAATGTTGTGTATGGTTCTACAGGTACCTTCAGCAGATAAGCTGTTTGCAATATCCACAATCAAGTTTGTGCCCAGAGCAAAGTTCGAGCAGTCAGTATCAAGGGTACATGAATTCAGTTTTTGCAACAAACCAGATTATTACTAGACGAGAAAAAGCCTTATATTCATATCTGATTTATTGATGAATAACAAAATAAAATGCAGCAGTTCAACTATGAAGGAATGCTCCCAGATTTTTTGGACCCACTCAGTTTGAGCAATGTAAGCTTTCTAAATGCTAAGCACATGACTGAGGCACACATACTGACATGCATATTCAAAGACATCAATTAATACAGGTACAACCAACTAGTTACACTAGTCTAATGGAACACATCATAAGCTCCCAAGAAGAAAGAAGATACAACAGGAACTACAGGTATGGTAAAACATTCATATACAATCGATTACACCTCGACATAATGCTATTTACGTTTCAGGAAAGTGTAATTTCAGACATATGCAACTGTACCAAGTATTCTGAGTTACTTAAAAAACCTTTAATAACTTCTGCAGATAAAACATACATCATTTGCAGATAAAACCGTAGGAATAGGTCGGGGATTTTCGCAAGCAATGCGAAAGCTTAAAAGAGAGCACTAAACGAACAGCCAAAGCACACACCAATCAATAGTCAAAGGATTAATTAAAACCTAGATTACCAAACATGCAAGGAATGGTTAAAATAAATTGTTACATGCAAAGGCTAGTATTATCGAGCAATTAACCAGGAAAAAAAAAGATTGAAACTTTATGCTAAAAACTCAAGCAACAGGACATGAAAAGAATACAGCCTAAAGCTCTTTTGCATTTGCCAGAAAAAACAAAGTGTCCTGGAGTTGCTGTAGTTTCTAGAGGAAAAACACATGCATAGATATAAGCACAGGCAAGCTTATCGAGGCGATAGCAAAGATCAGCTGACTAGACAAAGATAAGCCAAGCAACAAATGTTAAGTACTACGGCAACGATGATTAAACTATTAGTAAAAGCTCAAACCAATATTGTACTGAGAAAAACCGACTGCTTGGAGGCTAGGACTGAAATAAAAGTATCTCCAGATGGACATACACAATCAGAAGTTAGAAATAAAGTGATCAGCTTGAAATAACACAAATCTAAAGACTATCGACTGGAACTAGTGATTGAAAAATTACTTACGGTAACAAAGGTCAAAAGGAATGGGTAGCTTGTTGGGTATCCTGATAGCTCATCATTTTATTTTATTGTGTGTACTGAAGGCTGGAGTTAAAGTTGGGAGCTTTTCTACACTTGTTCAGACTAGCACATAGAGAGCACTACACTCACAAGGGCAGCTGATCTGTTGAGAAAATCCGGCTCGATTAACAGGGACAATCCAGCCAACAGCATATTAGTTTAGACACTAGTTCACCATGTCGTACAGCTGGAATGAAACAAGTACTAAGCTCATAGTTATGTTTTTATGTACAAGTGCAATTCGACCAAAAGGATTTTACTATAGCAAGGACAAGAGCAAAACAAAGTGTTGCTTGCCCTGAATTTCTACTGCCAAGGCAATCCTATGCACCTGCACTTTCTTCAGACCTAAAATAAACAAAGCAGAGCTCTTGTTTGAGTTCTTCAGACTGCTGTGGCCGACCGATGGTTAGAACCTGTAGTTCTTCTTTAGACCCCCGCATAAACAAAGCACCAGAGGACCAAGACAAATCCCAAGTTTACTTGTACTGAACTCGAAGATCAGCTGCTGAAAAAACAGGCAACCAGAGCCTGCCTACTGCTAGCTCTCTTCAGAACAGAGAGCATAAAACTGGAGCTCGGTCTCCACATAAAATATAAAACTCCATCACACAATCTCTACAAATCATGCAACTTTAACCACAGCCTTTCCACATCATGGATTACTCGTTTCATCAACAAAAATCTCCCAAAAATACTTAGCGTTTTTAATCCAGTTCCAGAATTTCAGGAAAACCCTAGCAAATGGGGACATTTCCGGAAATCTCAAAATAATAAGTGCTCGTGAGTGGGATCGATCAATGGATAACTAAGGTTCAAATTTAACAGGAGCATCATGCCAAATTGAATCTCACACCTAGGTTACCTGCAAAATTGCTACAATTCAACATAAATTAGCACTGACTGTTCTGTAAATTGAACCAAAAAGTACTACATTTATCTGAACATAACTAACTCTACTAGAATTCAGTATTTAAGTCACCACTAAACAGAGATCAAAATATCATTTGTACTATATTTTGAATCAAACATCACTAAATCCTAAATTGATCAGTGGAACCAACCCCGTGATACAATGGTTGGGTTGAGAACATCATCTATATCTTACCATATATAAAAGAAGCAGTTGGTGGCCGTGATGGTGGTTGGTCCGTCGTCCGTCGCCGTGCCCAGCTACAGTACTCGGCGCCGACAGGTGGGCCCCGCTTGCTACAGTACTCAGCGCCGACAGGTGGGCCCCCGCACCGCGTCCTCCTGCGCCGCCAAGACCCCGCGCCCGCATCCTCGCTCTCGCCGCCGACTCTCCGCGCGCCCGCCGCCCGCCACCGCACCCCTTGACAGGAGCAGCGAGGCGGCCGGGGAGACTGCTTCGGGCGTCTTCTGCGTCGGCTCCCCCGCCGACGGGATCTCAAGCACGCCGCCGTCACCTGCAGAGGGCGACGAGACTCGCATCAAGCCGCGTCGGGAAGCACCGGATCTTCTCTTCCGCTGGTTTCATCGTTCGCTCGCGCTAGCAGTTTCCCGAAGCCCTGTCTGTTTCCATCGCTCCTCCCTCCCCCATCGCCCTCCGCTCTGCTCTCGCCCCCCCCCCGCTCGTTTCCATTCCCCTCCTTCCCCAATCCCCATCGCCTCTGCTCCTCTGCCGACCGTCTTGCCTTTTTTCCCCACGGCGACGAATCCATCCACCGATTCGACGGATATGGGGCCCCCTCAGCGGTTGCGTTAGTCATCGGCGCCCCTGAATCCTCTGCCTATCGTTCTCCTGTCTTCTTGTGAAGTGGCCATCAGGCAATTCGTCATCAGCAAGTGTCGATTCCTGCGTTCCTCTTTGTCCAGTAACCATGGTCCTGTTCAGGCGATGGCAACCCTGGGCAGCGCGTCCTCTGGCATACCATCCAAAGCACGTTTGGTAAGCCTGTTTCATGCTCGCTCAATGTTTTTTTCCCTCAATTTTTAAGCAGCTTTGGCTCGCCTGTCACTGTAGGTAAAGAGACCTCACTGATTGCAGGTTTCATATCTTTCCTCCTCATCTATGGTCGACCTGATATCCGACCTGGCGAATCCGAAGACAGTATTTGGTGTTTTTTTTTTTTACGAAAAGTATTTGATGTTAATTGAGCATGCTTCGATGTCTACTTGGCTCAGATTCCAACCCAAGACAAAATGCCATGTAAGGATGGAATATCAGTCATATTACACATCTATTTGAATCTACTTTTGCGAGATTAGAATTTTGCAGCACGTCAATGTTGCTGTGAACTTGCTGTTCACATTATGAATATTCAGCAATAGTTGTACTTCTAATGATTTACGTGCCATAAGGATGTATAATTCTATTGTGCTTGATTTATTTATTTTTTGCAGGAACTCCTCATTTGGATGAAATTAGAGCAGTGCCTTTATGGCGCAGTTTGATTTCCTATTGAAGATTTATTGGAATTAAAGTTTTGCTGCCATACATTTCGTTTAGAGGTAGCATATTTACATGATAATGTGGTTTTGTAAATCGCTTCCTGGAAAGAATAATATAGTCAGAGTGTCATTTGTTGTGTAATTATTCTAAATCTCAGATGCCTTCATACAGTAGCAAAATAATCACTTTACGTGCATGTGTTGGTTTAATAATTACTGAAGGAATAGAATGCCAAAATTGGATAGTTTCAATACAATTACATGATAGGCATGTCAGTAATTATCTGCACCAATCAACATGTTATTACTGAAGTTAAATATATTTGTTTCCTCATTGTGCTCCTCAATTATTACTTTTAGTGGCCATATGAAAATAAATGCATTATATTCCATCATACCATGATATACATAAATGTTCATGGAGATATTCTGAGTTCGCTAAGGATTGATTCATTCCCCAAATGCTCCATGGTTGTCATTTGTGACTCGATTTTTTTTTTAAGTTAAATGTAATACTAAGTTTTGGTAGTCCTTGTTTTGTTTGACTATATAATAGTTGTAAATGCAAGGAATTCAATAATGACACATTCTTTTATCTGCTTCCTAGAATTACTTATATTGGAAATATCTTATGTTCATACTTGCAAATCAACGCATGGCCAGTCAAAACGTACAAGAAGCACTGATCGGAAGTTTAGCCACCAGGAATCCTTGATAAAGACGATTAGTTTGAGTTTCACCGTTGCAAAGCACGGGCATCATGCTAGTTAGATAAAATATTTAATCTCATATCATCATGTTTACAGAATGAACAGGTGTAAATCAAGAACGACCTACCAAACCACCCCTAAAATCAGAACGAAGCAAATTTCCCCACTCCAATCACTACCCACACACGGATCTGAAACTGATCAAGCTCCAAAAATTGCCGGAACAAATAACATGTAGCAATAGCTAACCAAAATACCCACTCAGGTAGAAGTAGACACAAATCCCTGCTCCAATCATGACCTACCCACACGAATCCATACCTGTAGCAACTCCCAACAAATTGACCCAACACACAACACGAATCGATAGATACAACCATTGACAAACAATAATTCGCGATAAATCAACAGAGAATTGCACGAAATGGCGAACTCAAATCGCACGAAATGACAAACTCAGATCGACGAACAGAAACAGAATCAAACGACTCAAAGGGTTGAATCAAAACAACTACACAAACCGCAACTCAAACAGCAAAAAGTACAAGCTGGGGAAGAAATTTGACGGACGAATCAACAAAAATCGCAGAGATCGGAGCGGGGGAGGAGGAGATGAAGAACTAACCCTAGGTTCCCGAAGCGGGCAGAATGGGGAATGAAACATTTCCTCACCGACTGAATTTCTGTGAACCCAAAAGCTGATAAGACCAGTCAACATCAGAACGGATCTCAAAGCACATCGGGCGGTCCCAAATCGGGTGGCAGAGGAGACAGATATGCCCGGGTGAATTTTAGCTTCTTGCTTTTGACATGTTTGGCTGGACATTTGACATGCTTTTGACCGTTACCTTTGTCTCTTGTAACGTAGTTTCTTCAGTTATCTCTTGTATAGCCTAATTTTTAAGGATTTGCTCCTTCTCAGGTGACTGAGATTTTAGAGATCTCTCAGTTATATTTTGGGAACAATGAAATATACTGTTGGAACAATGAAACTGCGACCCTGCGCGTTACCCAGCTTATCTCTCAATCCGCCTCTTCTTCCCCATCTCCAACCGCCGCAAATCCGTCGCCGACCCCCCCCCCCCCCCCCCCCCCCCCCCCCCCCCCCCCCCCCCCCCACAAACACAACACACATCACTTACCCAGCCTATCACTAGCCCGTGACCCCCTCTACCACCCTGCTGCATCGCGCCGTCAAGCCCCAGGCTGCAACCCTGCGTGCACCGAGCGCCGCCCTGCGCCGCCGCACCCCTCGTCACCGACCACCGTCACGGCGAACCCGACGACGAGATCATGCCGCCCACACTCGCCATCCTCGCGCACATCTCCCGCACCAACAAGATGATCACGAGCTGCACTATATCTCGTTCCCACCTTCACGTCGTCGCCGCGTTAACTTCGGCAAGCTCGCCCCCTCCCACCAGCCCTCCCGCGCGCAGCGCGACCTGCCGCCGAGCTCCGCCTCACCGAGTTCTACACACACGGCTACACCGTCTTCGTCCCCGAGCATCCTAAGCACCGGCGGTGAGCCTTCCGGCGAGCCCCGCCGCGCCCAGCCGCGTCCGCCGCCGTGCGATGCCCCCCTCGCTTTAGCCGCCCATCTCTCAACGAACGGCCCAGATTACATACCCCTTCGGTTATGTAATCGGTCCATCATGGACCGATCGGCCGCGGCTCCGTTCCGGTTGACGAACTCCATAGGCCTAGTCCACGCCTTTTCCAATACAAAAATAATTCATGAAATCCCAGAAAATCCCAGGACCTTGAACTTTTACAGATAACCCCCTCAGTTTTGCAATAATGCTGTTTAGGTTCTGTCTTTTTACAGAACACCCTCACACTTTTCTATAGTTATGTTTAGATCCCCACCCTTTTACACCGAAGCCCTAACCTTTCTTGTAATTATAGATGGGTCCCTCAAACCTTTCTGTAATTGCAGATAAGCCCTTAGATCTTTAAACCCTCACAACTTTTCAACCATAGCTCCGTTTTGAGCGATTCTTGCGCTCACGTGTTCGTAGAAACGCATAGTACCCTTTGGTACTACTCCACAAACCTTTCTGAACATTCTTTACACGCACTTCCGCCATAGTACTCCCTAGCTTTACCTAAGCCATATCTCACCATTCCAACTCCGAACTCGACGATTCTCGTTCCGTTCATCTTCCATAACCCAACCATGTCCCCTAAACTCTCTCTTGTATCTTATTTGATTTTATTTGGTTTATGTTGCATATGCGTTAGTATTTATTTAGCGCCATTACGTGTAGACTACGTGAAGTTTGAGAACAAGCCCAAGGAGAGCCAGAAGATACAAGCTTTGAGAAGGGACTTGAAGACATCGACTCCGGCAAGAAGAGTATGAGGACCTAGAACTTGAAGATTAGGATAGCGTTATCAGGCAAGCTCTACATCTCCTTGATCATGATTGATCCTACTATTTTCGCATGCACCTATATGGCCGTCTAAATCACTATGCATTTACTTGTTATTTTACTGTTTGAGTAGTTATTATCCTACTTGCTTAATGATATTGATGCAATTTATTTAAGCATGAATATCTAGTCCTTGATTACCCTTGACTTACCCTTCCCTTGTTAACCTTAGGATACACCGTCATTTAATACTCTCATTTAAATGATGGCGTAATTACCTTGCTACTAGTATGCTTAGGACCCCTTGCAATGTTCTACATTGCTACACCTTTACTCCCATACTTTTATAAATGCGTTAAAATGAGTTTGGTGGTGTGTGTTACTATATGGGGTTGGGAGTAGCAAAACTGGTGTTAGGTGATGGTGATGAGCATGGGATGGGTATGGACCGAGGGCGAGGCCAGTTAGTGAAGTTGATGCTTGTGTGATAGTCCATCTTATATGGAATATTTGGTGCTCGCCCTGGCCACATAAGGACCGGTTCTTGCGACTATAAACATAATGATTCTCGTACAACCACGGAACCTGTTAATGGGCAGGACTTAACCTACCTTCTTGGTACTCTTGCAATTTCCATCTAGAGGCCAGTAAAGGCAACGAAAAGCTCAGGAAAAGACATGGGCAACGTAGCCGTGATCCGGCTCGCAGAACCCGCTATTAGTTACGGGGATATCACATGTCCTGCTATTTGTTACAGGATCCTGCTATTTGTTACAGGAGCACGATATACCCTGCTATGTGTTACAGGGGTACTATGCAATAATGTGACCTTTCATGTCATAAGCCCCTGAGTTTGATTTCGTGGTGGATTTGTGAGACTACTCGGAGAAGATGGAATAAAGCGTTACGTATCCTCTAGCTAAGGGTGAGTAGCCTGTGGAAAAGATGTACAACCTCTGCAGAGTGTAAAATTCATCCGGATAGACGTTGTCACGGCATATGACACATTTATGTTATGAGCTCGTATTGATTAGCCACAATCTATTCCTTGGCGTGTGAGTGGGTATTAGATTGCCCATGTTTTGGAAGTGATGGCTGGTGAGCCGGGCCGTTATGACATTCACTACAAGAAATTTGGCCTTCTATGACAATTGAATTTTGTCACAAAAATCAGATTTTATGTCATCTTGAACGGTTTGTGACGATGCAGTGACGAATATGTGTTTGTCATGTATCATACGTTTATAATCATGCTCTGTGACGAAAACATATTACTTCGTCATGATCTTTGTGACTTATTCTGTCGTCACAAACAAAAACGTCATAAATACAACTTAGCGCAGCAAAACCCATGACCTAACTAGCCTTTTCTGGGCTAAGCCCAATATGTTATGGGCCGAATCCCATGTACGGGCCTTGTAAGTTAACAAATATTTTCATTTTAAGCAAAATTTGTTACAGGCCGTATTCTTTTATGGGTACAGGTTCAAAATCTTTATGTCGGCCCAATCTAACGTGGACTGCAATCACTATAGCATCCAGGCCTATTTTCGTGGGGTGGCCCAATCTGACGTGTACCATTCATGCGAGCCAAATTGTGGGCTGGGCCAAAACACAGGAACTCAGGGAAAAGACAAACATCAAATCAGCGCAACTCTCAACTGACAGAATATCAAAAGCATTACAATCAGATGCATCACAGTTATGGTCGGTGACCCAAATTGTCAGTTACATTATAATCTAGCCAGTAACACATGACAACTATCAAAATAACGTTGACAATTTCCAACCGATTAGCAAATAAAGTAGATCAGGAAGAATCCATTTCCTTGGCAATGGTGCAGTGCCAACAGTCCCCCCGTATAGCTCCTTTCTGCAGCATTACAACAGAATCGGTTAAAACAGGATTAAGATGGCTAATTTTGGCATGAACAACATAACAGAAATCAAAATAGCATATTTCAGTGCTGTTCAAAAAAACATCTCCATGGAATAACAATACAGGATGCTTACTTCAGCTTTCACCACACGTAGCTTTTACACTATGGAAATTGGTGCTCATTGTAAATTCTACTTGTGAGCCTTGAGTACAATTGTAGCATATGCAAGGAGCATGGCTGATACTCCAATTGGCGGTAGATATTTGTTTTCATTGAATCTGTACAAACATAAACAAGGTTAAAACAGTAACAAGTTTATACAGGAGCTAGTCAGTGCAAAATGACAACTCAAATAAAACAATACAAAATTTATATGGCTACTAGCTGATATTACAAGGTTGAAACCACAAAAAAACAGAGCCACACAGCACAGTAGAAGAGCTGACAAGGTCCAATTCGCCCAGATCAATATTCAGAGAAAGATAAACAAAAGCTGACAAAAACACATGGCAACTGTAACAAGTATTTACAGGAGCTAGTCAATCAGAAAGAATGAAATGCCCAGATGCGCCTAAGTAACAAATAACATCTTCAATTGTAGCATGTGCTGCATCTTCAATTATGTTTGTCCACTAACAAACAATGCATGCAATTTTCTCAATCCAAGACAATAAACATATCAATTTTCCGAAAACATATTATATATTTATTCAGATCTTAGGAGAGAAATGTATCTCAGTTTAAGTGCACGAGCACCCAATCAAGTACTCCTAGATCCAAAGAATGAAAGAGCACGAGACTTAAATTACATCAGTTTAGGGCGAGCCATGTAGCCACCTAGAAGAAATTCACGGAAGACCTACCTAGCGGCCTCATCATTTTTCAGCAAAGCACGCCAGCCAGATAAGAGTTCTAGACGGTGCTACCTAACGGCGGAGTGAAACAGAGCAGATTTGCTGCGGCATTTGATCGAACAAGTAGAGAAGCTACGAAGACCGAGCCTGAAAAGAAGAGGGATGCGGGGACAGATCGGTGCTCACCACGATGTGGGTGGCGCTGTCGCAGGCATGGGGCGTGCCGGTGCTGGTGCCGCCCGCCAGACGCTCGGCCAGGATCCGCGATGCTCGTCCGCCTCGTGTCTACGGCACCGCACGGCGCCCGTCGAGGAGGCTGAGAGGTGTCACGCGCCGCCGTAGGCAGCGACCGCGAACCGTGCCAGGCCGCACCCGCGCCCTGCGAGCAGCCGCTGGGCTACTTCGCCGTCTCCGGCGCTGAAGGGCCTGTTTGGTTACCAGCCACAGATTGCCACCACTACAGTACCCGCGCCACACTACAGTGCCGTCATGCTACAGTCAACAGCGGAGGCTGTGGCTGGCTGTGGCGCCGGAAAAGCCCGCCACAGGCTGTGGCGGGGGCGCGCGTGGCGTGGCCAGCTGTGGTAAAGTGTAGAGAGGAGAGGGAGAGAGGAGGAAATGACTAGGGTTTGTAAGTGGGAGGTGACCGGCCTTGATTTTATAGCTGCGGACGGCTCATGAGCCGTCCGATTGAAGCCGACGGCCAGCACAGGTCAAGGATAGAACGGGCCGTGTACCTGGCTACATTAGGCCCAATATTGGAAAATTTCTGTTTTGCTTTTTACATAAAAAAAAGATTTAAAGTTAATGGTTCTCTTTTTGTATATCCGAAAATATATTGAATTTTTTACTCAAATTTGTTTTGAGGCATTAAGAAGTCCAATCCCACATCCATTAATGTTTTGGAAATTTTCGACAAACTTTGAACCATGTAAGTGTATTGAAAGTCAACTTATATGTCAGTGGCCGAAACTTGTGGGTTCCATATGCCAGTGGCTCGGGGCACCTACGTGCGGACCAACTTTGTTTGGCCAGGTAGACCCCGCACTTAAACTCGACCTGCCGGGGGTAGACCGCCCCCGACGGCATTTTGCTAAGGAGGAGAGCCTCTCACGCAGGCCGAGAAACCCCCAACCCCCTCCCCATCCATACACAGGGACTCAGCTGGCCGTTGTGAGCTGCGGCGCGAGTCTTAACCATGTGCTTTGAACTGGGGAGGACGAGGGGATTTTTTTACCACCTCACTGTCAGCAGTGAACAGTAACTCGCGTTAATGTTCACTGCTACAGTGCCCCGTGAGGCACCCGGGTGAGCGCCGCTCGAACCCGGGTGGGCGCGCGCCGAGCTTTTCGGCTGGCGCTGCTGGCCAACTGAGCCAAGCTCAGTTCTCGTAGACCCCGCACTTTAGTTAAAGATAAAAACGAAATTGCGGAAACAGATGCAAATGACTTGGTGGTGTAGTGGAAGGGTACTATATCCGCTTGCAAAGGGTTGCTGGGTTCGTCTCCCGGCCCTGTGCCGCTTTCGATGATGCCACCTTTTTTTTTGCGCGCGGGTGAGGGAAATCAAAGATCTGAATGGGCTGGCCTCGCGGCCCAGCAGTGCACAGCGGATGATCGGAAAATAGGATGAATCAGCTCAAGCCTTTCTTTTTTTGCTACGGGAATCAGCCCAATGCTGATGTGTTTATTTATCGCTGAAAATGTTTTTATTTTTAAACTAAAGAAGGTTTACTGGTATGCTTGTTTGTTAGCAGCTCCCAGGTTCGGGCTTCGAGCTGGCAATGAGTAATCGTAGGAGAGAGCTGGATTTCGATTCAATTGAAATAGGCTATAAAATATGTTCTAAATAAATTAACTTTAAAAAATAGACGTTACATTTGGAAATACAATGCTTTGTGAGTTTACTACCAGTAGGTTGTGGGTTTTATTCCTAATAGAAGCCATCTTTTCTTTCCTTTTATTACGTGTACTGACATTACCTACGGGACCCACAATGATAATTAGTGAAATAAATGTTAATGACGAAAATTCAAAGTTGTGACAATTTATCAGTGCCAAGCATTCGTCACAATATAGCTTGGTTGTTGTTTGTGATGATTTTTTTTCCTTTTTATGACGCGCTTCTAATTTTCGTCATTAAACTCGTAAGACCTATATAAATCGTCATAAAATAGAATGTCTTGTGACGTTTTGATCAATCGTCACTTCATAATCGTCACAGAAGGCTAATTTCTTGTAGTGATTCGTGTCGGAAGGCCCAACTAAAATATGAGAACTAGCGGGATTGAATCATTCTCCCCAAGGCCAACTAACTAAACTATGACTATATAAAATATGATTTTACTTCTCTACAATTCCTTGAATATCTTTCTAAGCCCTGCATAAAGTTTGCTTTCCGCTGAAATGAACCATGAAGCCTACTCCTTGCTAAGACCATATATGCATGTATTTATACCCTTGAGTAGTGTAGGGCTTGCGGAGTACCTTATGCATTCACGTGTTTGCAATCGTTGGTTTAGTAGGAGAAGACTTCGTAGGTGAAGACGACGTTTGGGTTTTCGGTTCTTCTTCCCAAGTCTGCTTGTGGCTATGGGCTATGGTTTTCCGCTGTCTGCTTCACCATTAGTCGGTCGGATAGACTTGGATAGTTATGAATCCTTGTCATACCTCCTCGCAAAAAAAAAAAAAAAAAGAATCCTTGTCATACCGCCACTAAAGGTCTTATATCAGGTATTATACTCATTTACCTATTCGAAGTATGCTTTTGAATATCATATCTGTGTTCTTGTACGTATCAGCTACTGATCCACGGACTGATACAGGATGCACATCAGATTCTAGAAATGGGGTCTGACAACTGTGATTTGTAGGGAAAAGTAGTTTATCACACTTTACCATTTAACGTAGCTTCTTTTTTCTTGAAGATTTTCAATAGAGCATTTATATTATCGCTTCATGATCACTCTAATTTGGCTTAGTCAGCACAAAAGATTTTCAATAGTGCCTATACAGAAATCACTAAAGCCCAAATTAACCTTTGCTACGCACCTGGATTGACAATTCAATGATTTTCCCCAACAAGCTAGAATAGAGTGCACCCAGCAGTAACAAGAGACGATATGCGCTAGGCCATGGTGTTACAAGGTCTATGACTCGTACGTGGGTCCAAAGAAATTGGAAATGGTGCCACATGTCGGTCTCCAACAAGTGCCATCGAAGTTCCCCGGTTTTCAGTACGCCACCGCCCACCTGAGAAATCCCCAACTTCGGCAGCTTTCCCCACCCACTCGTTTCTAACTCCCCGAAGCATCTGGAGATCATCTGGTGCTGTACCAATGATATCATGGGTCATTATCGCGTCCACATCTGCCCCACCCCCCCCCCCCCCCCCCCCCCCCCCCCCCCCCCCCCCCAAACTTCAGTCCCTGCACATAGATGACATCATGGATATAGCTCCCATGCTTGACAGCAAGCCGTCGTTATTGAAGGCGTTCATCAGACTTACCAAGTGGTGTGCGGATGTCTGCGCTAAACTATATGATCCAGACTGTACAGACTGCCTTTGTGAGGTTTGCGACAGTTCTGGTAACGCTGACAGAGGTGGCACTAGTTGCGTGCTGTTAAATGGTTTATCAGAAGCTAAAAGTCTGGCGTTAATTTCTACTTATCCCAGTCTGGTACGCTTCTTACTCTTTCGCTTCGTTTAATTATAACTCCATAGACCGTCCCACCATTTCCGCTGCACTATCTACATTCTTGCTGGTCATTAATAGATTGCACGATCGACCTTTCTTTCTGCACAGCACAACAATGATAGCTCTCAGTGAGATAAGGGCTAATTACTTTTTGCATGTATTACCACTGACTATGTTTACTGTATGACTGTTTCATCTTATCAGCATGAAAACATTAATTTTACAGATTATTTTGAAAGGTGATTTTAAGATGGTGCCCGACGTTCAGTAACCTAAAGACCTTGTTGCTCAATGATCATTGGTGTGCCCCTAATGACTTTGATGCATTCGCTTGTATTCTTGAACACTCGCCGGTTCTTGAGATGCTCACTCTTCAACTCGTTTCCGAGGTATACACATAATAAATGAGAAATTTCTTTGTATGAGATATGACACTTGTGACTCATCTTTGAGAACGGTTTTGTTTACTGCAGGGGCCAAAGCATAACGTGGAACTGACTGGTGGCTTTAGTGTGATGGGTCCAGCACCACCTGCTACAATTTCAGAACATCTTGACACAGTTGAGATCAAGTGTGAAGTGGTTGATGAGAAGGTTCTCAAAGTCTTGGAGTTCCTGTCTTCTACATATAACATTTGTAAGCTAGCTTTCAACGCTCGCCATTCCTCAACACTTCGGACATTGACCATAACCTGCATTTGTGTGAAAGAATGTAAACAGTGCAAGTTAATGAAAAAGCAAAATAAGTTAATGAATGCTAGGACATACCGAACTAGGATATCATAGATAACTCCATTGCATAGGCATTTTGTTGGCAGATAAGTTGCGCATTGTATTATTCATATATTTAATTGAATTTCATATACGTATAGATCCTGACAGTGACTTCGACAAACTTATGAATGTTTGGCTTATGGGCTAGTTTGGAATGGAAACGGAAGGTTGAATCAAGTAATTTAATGCTGACATTATCATATGTGCTTTGCTTTCTTCTCAGTGCAAATCTTAGTTTAGTTACATTTCAGTCGAAAATGGTTACTTTGCAAAATAGAAAAAAATAAATGGTAGTAGTGTACCATGGCCAGAAAACTATGTGTCAAACAATTTATCAATGTTTTCTTCTGTTACTAGATCTATCTAGCTAACATACGAATCAGAATATGCAGTGTTGGTTAAGTGAATTCCATACTCACGGGAACATGTTCATTCATTATTGAATCTCTGTCAAGTAATTGAATATCTGTATCTCTACATATAACAATCAACTCTGAACTTATGGTGCACCCCTTTCATTTTTATACAGGTTTTAGTTTCTGTTAGGTATATGAAGTTTGGGGCTATAGCTAAAGTTCACTGTGACAAGGCTGCCATCTTGGCTGCTTGCCATGTGTTCCAAGGTCTACACTTCCAGACATACCAATATGTAAAATTAACAGCACTGGTTGGATATCTAGTTGCACCTGCCATGTATATTGTCATGTTATTTCCTTTGCACTATTTTTCGATGTGGACTTGTTAAAAATCTGGAACTTCTAACATGCTTTTAGCATTTCGGTGCATCCTTGAGATGGTACTGTGACCGGTTCTTCTGTAACGTAACGTGATGAGTCATCTTATTTTCATTGCTAAAAGGATGTTAGCTAGGTAGCGAATAAGGGAATTAGAGAGATCATTGAACATTTGAAAAGGATTATCCATCAAAACTCAGTTGAATTTGTTGCACAAGTCAATTTGTTTCTCAATTCTATCCACAACCGGAGGATCAAAATTAGTTGTAAGAGCTTTTTTGGCAACTCCGAATGAATAGAACAAAAAATTGAAATTTGAGAACCTAACTTTATATCAGAAAGAAATTTTCAGGTTTAATTTAGCTGTATCTACACATTCCAGAACATATGAATGCTTGTGATATATGCTGCTAAACTGATATATGATAATATTTCACTTCGAGCTTTTACAAGGATGTGTACGTAGCTCATTATACATTTCGATTTTGGATTTCAAAATTGGAACAAAGCAACGTCATAGTCATGCATTAGCTCGGAGAGCCTAGAGAAGTAGCACATGGAGAGGACACAACAAGACTAAGTAATAAGGTGTTCTAGCCGGGCCCTGGTAGATTATATCAATGACTTTGGGTTCGTGGGCATGGAAATACGGCGTTTTCCAACTGATTCAGCAACTAGAGGTAAAAAGGCCTTTAGGTCCTTTTGGGTCCTTGATTTGGGGTAAGATGGGATGGCATAGAACCGTCCCTTTTGGGTGCAAAGGTCTCAGTTCTATGTTTTTTTGACCGAAACAGGAGGGGAAGCTCCTACTGATTTCATTTTTCATAATATAAACAAAACTGTACAGAAAGCAAAACAATAATACATGAGCAGCATGCTCCAAAAGGGAAAACTATGATTACAATTAAAATTCTCAATCCAATCCTTGAAGGCATCCCTCAGTGCTGGCTTGACCTTGATCAGAGTTAAGGCCTTGATCAGAGTCGGCGGCGATGACAAGATCAAAGGTGAGGCCGTGTGGAGTTCTTGTGCCTTCTGCTCTTTTGCGAAAGGGGGAGAGGCTTTTGGTTCCCCTCACCGGCTGTGTCGGTGATGGTGGAGGATGTGTCCGGGCTGTCGGCGTCGTGCGTCGCCGTCGACTTCTTCGGTTTTGTGTTCCTTGCTGTTGGTGCTCTGATGGTGGCGTTCGGGTTCTTCTTTCTGCTGATGTCGCTGCGATGGCCGGATTTGTACCTTCGTCATGTTTATCCAATCGGCTGTGCCAACAATGTGTTGTGGTCGCGGACGTCGACGGTGGAGGAGCCTGGTGGTTGCCGTCGGTGGTCACTGCCGGCGAGGAAATCTTGCATCGGGAGGGTTCGAGAGGAGGAGGGACTTCTTTGTAATTTCCTTTTCTTTGAGGGCCTTCCTGTAAATGTTCCTAGGGGCCTGGGTGTAAAAGGTTGTGGGATGTACTGTTTATGAAGTTAATATAATTCCCCCCTTTGTCGCAAAAAAAAAAAAAAAGAGAGTTAAGGCCAATTCTTCCTTCAAATCCCTTCACCATCTCTGAAAACACAGTGTTTTAGCATCCAAAATGATTCCATTTCTATGTGTCCATATGACCCAACAAGTGTCGATAAGAAGTTCCTTAACAAATGGTAGATGGGATGTTTTTTTAACCGGGATCTGTAAGAGCACATTCCATTTATGCCAATGTTATTCCAACATTGCTGCGCAAACGAGCATTGAAAAAAGAGATGATCCAGAGTTTCCAACTGTCCCCGTTGCATAGTACACACGGATACGATTGAACACATTATGGTATACATATGCCCCAGTTAACTTTTTTTTTGGTGATTACACAGTACAACTCGGACACCCACAACGCACGCACACTCACCACTATGAACGCACGTACGCAAACCCTATCCCTATGAGCATCTTCGAAGACTGAGCCGGCAAATCCTCGAAATTGACGAAGTCACCACTGGCGCCTCGCTATCGACGGCCACGTCGCCTACCGCTGAAAGCACAAAGCCGTTAAATCCTAGAAAATCCGCTCCCACGGGGAGTCGAACCCAGGACTGAGAGGTGCTACTCGGATGCCTTGACCGCCAGGCCAAGACCCTTTTCACTGCCCCAGTTAACTTACTCAGCCATTCACACAGTTATTTACACAGGCTAGTTGCTGCACTCGAGTGGTAAAGGAATTGTTCATCCTCCACGAGTTTTAGATACTTCATAACCACTTCAGTTATCATCATCACGGTAAGTTTGCACTGCAGCTTTATTTTTCGGCTATCTCTTTGCATGCATCACTAATGTATCACATTTTCTTAATCATTTTTTCCTTTGTTTATCTAACTTTTCGTTGCTCTGAACGTTCAAGCTTTCTTCAGAAGAACGTGTTATGCTTTATCCTCATCTTCAAACAATACAGATGCTTATGTAGAGTTAAGGTGTATCATGGCTATAAACTGTCCGTGTAGTACTGAACAAATCAATGTTTTGTCCAATTAGTCAAATATGTAAATAAGGCTGAGCTGAACAGTGGTCAACCAAATTTCCAATTCACGGAATCCTGTTCTGACATTTTAAGTCCTGTCATCTAACTGGATTATACTCTTATGGAACTGCAGACTCTTAATCTGTATGCCATTTATTTTTGTAGGGGTTTTAAGTTCTCCATCATTTCCAAGAAATACAAAGCAGGTTCACTGCGACAAGGTTGGCGGCTTTTATTGTCGACTATAGTTATGTTTTGCCAGTGCTGGATATCCAACACACAAATGTGTATCAATAAATTGGCAGCAATGTTCAGAACTGTAGATAAATAGTTGAACTGGAGACATGGTGTCATTTTATTTCCTTTGCACTCTAGTTTTTGTGCAGTATGTTCGACAATCTGGTCCAATTAACATGGTAGCGTACTTCAATTACCCCTTGAGATGGTAACATCATCGTAGTGTAATCCTTTCGTTTGCAGTTGTTCGGCAATCCGGTCCAATTATCGTGTGCCCAGGTTCTCATGCAAAAATCAGGCAAATTGTAACATCGGTTGAACTCACTGAACTTGTCATTGTTTTCTGATATTGAGAGGTTATTCAGATATAAGGGACAGTGCATACATGCCAAAGAGATTCTGCACACATGCCAAAGAGATTCTTGGTCTGAGTTTCCGCAGTGATGGTGAATATTCATCAGCCTGGGGTAAAGATATTTTGCCACACTTCCGGAGAGCCAGCTCTCAAATCCCGTCCTCCCTGATGAATTGCCTCCTTTTCTATTCCCCACAATTTAGCTCGTGTAACATTCACTTGATGTGGAGGCCATGTTGTGCTTTTCTTTATGAAACAAGGAATTCTCAGATTTATTAGAGAAACCATAGAAATTTACATAATATTCTAGCTGAAAATTGAAAAGGATATTCCAACCTAATCTTCTCACACAAACCATGGTAGCAACTTTCTCTCTTGGCGAACATACTTGACTTCAGCACAGCACAAAACAAAACAGAAAGTTCTAAAATGTCCTAATATTCAAAATCACATCCCACCTCATGATGTCTTCTTGTAAGAACCCAACTTCTCAAATCCCGAATAAGTAGTTCAAACTGTGCAACCAGCTTTAGACCTCTCATTGTTCATCTTTCTGCAATATAATAAAGACCAAAAAAGTCATCCAGTGAAACATGAAGAAAAAATTAGCAGATCAGACAAAGGTTCATTCTGAAAGCAGGTGGTGTTTCCTGTATACATACAAAAATGATCCTTTTCAGCCTTTTCTTGAAACTACTTGGCTAGTTACCAAAGAGATCACATCTACAGATAATATAGTAAAATAATGAACAGTATAACACATTCCAAATATTCAAGCCTAGGGACAAGATTATCAGGTGAGACACTCTTTACTGCCACAAAACTAATACGTTACAACAAAAATATGCGAATAATTAACATCGCTACCATGTTCAATCACAGAAACAGAAGCACATCGACATGAGGTGAAACAATCATCTGGAAAAAAAAAATCTCCCGTTGCACATCAACATTCAATTGCTTGGTAAAAGGACATGGATAATCGTATACTTGTCAATTGTACAAATAAGCATCATTTTGGTTTGAAGTCAACACAAATGAGCCCATCATCTATTGTGATATTTATTCCTACAGTTATATTGCCTCTTTATTCATTTATGTTGTTGTCCCATTCTTTCAACTTATCTCCCCTGTTTGCTTCCTTTTGAAACTTCTTGATTCGGGTTCCATCTCTAGCATTCCTCAACTTGTTTGGGGCTAAAACGATTTGATGCTGGTGTTATTGTATTATTAGTATCCAGGCTCATAATTTTGGATTTGTCATCAGTGAAAACCATATACTTTTGTCAGACAGAAATCAAAGAACCCAAAACAAGAAATATATCTCAACCCTAGGACAATTTATAACACACATATTGTTTTGGCTAACCTGCAGATCAGTCTCCTAATTGTTCTTGGTAGAAATATTAAGTCATAATTGGCGTACACCGGTACAAATACTCGATGCATTGTCCGAGAATATATACATTCCTTCAATTGTAAGTAGTTTGGGACTTGGGAGTAAAAACTAGAGAAGGCTAGGATGTGCAGTATTATGGGACAGAAGGAGTATGTCCCAACAGAAATATAAGATGTAATGTATTTCTACAGTGTGGAAACTCCTATATGTTCCATAGACGCACAGCAGTCTAACTTCAACTTTGTCTGATTGACTTCACAATACAAGTAATGCAAAGGAATAGTGTCGATGTAAGCTTACCTTCAAACAAAATGTCTATACTTGCTGGATATTAATTTTCTCAGGAGGTATGCCACAGGAAATCAATACATTTAAAATGTCAGCAGCCCACTCATCATCCTTGGAACATATAACTTCAACTGTTTTAATGTTCCTGGATGCACAGAATTGCCCTGTTCTTAGAACGTCACTTCCTTCTGCTGCCACCAAGTTTGAGGGTCTCTGTAGAACGCATGAAACTTCAGCCAAGATCAATCAATGAATCATTAGAGAATAAAGTCAAAAATTGACAAGCTGACAGCAATTATTTGAGTTAGAAACCGTGTACCTTGCTAAGGTTAAGTGTAACATTCTCCAGAACTGGTGAATATTTGAGGAAGGGAACGAATGCACCAGCTTCAGCAGCAGTACACCACTCATGAAGTACTAAACTTTTCAGCTTATTGAACATAATACTCCACCTCATATCCCTTTCCAAAAGAATCTGGGAAAATGCAAAGGATAATATAATTGTAGTCAAATTCTGAATAGAGCAACTTTGCCATTGAACTCAAATACAGTTGTCCATAAAAATAATCTTTATTTTGAGGTTATAAGATTTAATGCTAACTACAAAGCTGGGAATAGAGTTCTAAACAATGCAAGACTTTTCCTTATTTCTTTAATCCTCAACACTCGATTAGACGACCAAATGGTGATACCATCGAATGCGCATCACTAGCCAGTTATTATTAAACTTGCATTCTAGCTTACAAAATTCACATAATCCAACAAATTCGGATTTTCTCATCAGCCCATTAGTTGAAAAACACCAATTAGTCTTGAATTCATGATTCTCACGGAATCACTACGCCTGCACAGCTTATGCCGATGTCTGACAAGGGGAATCAAGACAGTGAATAAAACACTTACTACTTCTGGATCCTTTATGATCAACTCCAAACTTGTAGCGTCTGATAAACCTCTCAGAAGCATGCAATCGTCTAGATCCGCAGAAGACTCCGCCAAAAAGATTGAAAGAGACGCTGTCACCAATGCCGGCATGCGGTCAAGCAATGGAGCCCAACCAAGGAAATCGTCAAGCTTCAGTGCTCGGAGGCTTGGCGCACAAATCCGGATCCGAGCATCCGACCCTTGAACGCAGGAGATAACGCTGAGCTGTTTCAGCGTCGGCGAGGAGATGCCGGGGCCAAACAAGCTGCAGCAATGTAGCTTGAGCGACTCCAACGCGGGGCACAGCGAGAAATCCAGGGATCCTTCCACCAGAGCCACGGACGAGAGCTCCAGCCGCGTCAGACGGCGGGAGACGAGAGCCCCGGGCGAGAGCGGCGGGCGGTCCCAGTCACGGAGCGCGCGCGGGCGGCCGAAGCCGTCGAATCCGCAGATCCGGAGCCCCCGGGCGCCGCACCACAGGGCCAGCCGCGCCCAGAGGCCGTAGTGCTCGTCGGCGCAGTGGAAGCCGGCGTCGAAGAGGAGGTCGCACTCGTCCAGCCGCGCCGGGCCGTGGACCCGGAGGAAGAGGAGGCTGCTCACGAACCGGAAGACCTCGTCGGCGGTCCAATCCCTCCCCGCGCTCCCGCCAGGTGGAAGGCGCAGGCGAGGCGTGGACCTCCAGAGGTGGCGCCAGGGCCGGGCGAGCACGCACGTCCGCACGGCGTCGCCCGCCGGCAGGAAGGACAGGATGTGCTCGATGACCTCCGGCGGAAGGGCGCTGATCCGGTCGGCACCCCGCGCCATGGCCTCCAATCTTCCTCCCCTCTCGATCTGACGGAATTTTGGAGTTGGGGATTGAACTTCAGGGGAAAGAAGAATGGGAAATTTTCAGATAAGTGATAACCTCTCTCCCGGCAAAATGCTAGCTATATATTTGTTTCTTCCAATTGCATTGCCTAAATATCTTTTCTGTTATTAAATTGAATAAATCAGCCTCAATGGAAAGAGATTCTCTACTACTTAATAAGCCTCAAAGAAGTCGTCAGCCGGATTTTCAGCTTCAGATTTCAGACCTCTGCCCGTTTAAATTCGTGTCGAATTTGATTTGAATTCGAATTCAACTCAAATCAGAATTTTTTTTCTTATATAAAATAATAACCGAATCACATCCAGCCACATACAAGCATTTGGTCCAGGGGTACTTCGGTTTCCTTCTACCCCGGATTTTAGAGTTTGAATCCCACATTTCGTCAATTTTTGTTTTCTTCCTTGATTTTTTTTTGCATCGTTTAACGACTATCACTTTTCATTGATGTTAAAAAAAATATTTCTTGATGTTCAAAATTCACTAAAATTTGTGTACTTACAGTTTGACATGTGCAGAATATGATGTTTGAAATTACAATTAAAAAATACCATGAAATATTAAGTACAATTTAGCTAAAAAGGTAGTTGTTAACCATTGTTTGGATTACTTAAAATACTTCAAGTTTGATAAATCCTTAGGATTTTTACAAGAACACTATTTTTATTTATAGAACAAAGCAAAAATGTTATATTCTTGAGACAAACATTTAGGTACTTAGAATAAAGAAGTAATATTATCACTCCCGTAGCAACGCACGGGCACAATGCTAGTTTTTATAAAATATGAAGACATGCATAATACATAAAAACTCTGAAAGATGAATAAAATAAAAAAAACATTTAACATTTGTAAGCTATATACTTCGGCCATCTAGTCATAACTATACAATATCTCTAATAATTTCCTACATGCATAGACTATGTTCATTTTAGAGAACTTAGACAATGGAGCTTATTAACTAGTTTGAACGGATATAAATGTCTGAATTTAGTAGTGCAAATTAATAAAGCTTAGATTGTTAGGTTTAGTCCCATATTTATGAGGGGGGAGCACGTGTTAAAGGAGGGAACCCAACCTACTCCCTCCGGTTCTCTAATTCTTGACGTTTTGGACATGATCTCACATACGAAGGAGTATTTTTCCCTGTCTGCCCTTATTAAATAGCGTCGCTGATCATACCCATTCAATAGCCTCCCGCTGCTCGACTGGTTACCAACGCGTCGCTCGAGGAACGAGCTGCTGAGTTCGATTTCTAGCGGCAACCCATTTTTTTGCTCGGATGTATTTTTTCCATGGCTATAGCGTTGCCCTTTTTTTTTCCGCGGCGCGCGTTGGAGCGACGAATTTTTTATTCTTACCGTGCTGCGCTGGCTGGATGGCATTGGCGCATGTTTTTTTCTTTGCAACTCTTTTCTATTTGCCTTGCCGGTTGTTTTGATTCGATTGTAGCGGCACAAGATGAAGAGCTGTTCGGTGCGCGATGGGGTGGACGATGGCGTCCTGCACGACAGCGGCGGCGACGATGTCCTGCATGACGGGGTCGACGACGGCGTCCTGCGCGACGAGCTCGACGACGACGTTCTGCATAACGGGGTCGACGTCCTGCGTGATGGTGTCGACCATGGAGTGAGTAGCGGTGGTTAGCAGCAGCAGGAAGATGGAGGAGAAGAAGAGCAGCAGCAGCTCGTGATGACTTAGAGCAACTCCAGCACAAGCCCCTAAATCCAAGCCCCTACATGCCATCTAGGGGCCGGCCCCTAGATTTAAGCCCCCACAAAATGGTTCCAACTCCAGCAACAGCTCCTACATCAAAGCCCCTACCTTGCGTGGGTCCCACTCGTCATTCTCTCCCCTTCCCCTCTTCTTCTCTCTGCCCGTGCTCCATGGCGGGTCGCAGGCAAGGCGCGGCTCCCCGTCGCGGAGGCGGCGCGTCGCGGGCGAGACGCGGAGCCGCGGGTGAGGCGAGAGGCAGCGCGAATCGACGGCGGGCGCAGCGTGCAGCTCCCCGACGAGCTCGAATCCCCGGCGGCCCGACGCGAGCGCGACATGCCATGGCCGGGCGGAGGCGCGGCCCGAAGCGAGCGCGGCGTGCCACGGCCGCGCGCGAGGGAGGCCACATCACGACGCCGAGCTCGGCGACAGGCGGCCCGCGTTGGGAGGCGGCCAGGCGAGGCCAGGCCGAGGCGGGGAGGCGGCCGGAGGAGGAGGAGGTGGCGGGTCGCGGCAGGAGGCGGCTGGGCGGCGTCCGGGTGCAGCCGCCTCTGTTGACGGTCCTTAGACCCAGTTTTTGACCGTCAATTAGCTCTATAAATAAGGAAGAACTAACACTTGTTACTTGCATTTTGTTATCAAATAACCTATTTCCACGTGTACCTCTAGATTTGGATGTGCAGGTGGAAAACAGGGATTTCCAGGTGTAAACAAGGCCCAAGGCGACGATTCCAACACGTCCATCAAACGACGCTCGCCGCGGGAATATAATTCAAGGATTAAAGGCCCAGAATCACCCAGAATATCAACTGAGGCCACGCACCTGGAAAAGAGGCTAAAAGGCCGAGGGGAGCCAACCTGCCAAAGCCCAGCCCAGGGGGGGCCAGGGCCAGGTCGGCCGACCCCCAACCCTAGGTCGGCCGACCTGACAGGGAGGCCCCCTGGGTCCACCTTTCTATGGCGGTTTGCAACCGACTTCAGGAGGTCGGTTCCACCTGCAATCAATGCCACCGACCTACGGAACCGCCTCAATTCCACCGCCTTTGAGGGCTATAAATAAAGGGGTACCCCCTCCCCTTGGAAGACACACAACACAAGAGGCTCATTCCCTCCTCCACACATCCAGAGCTAGGGGCTCTCTAGTTAGGCTTAGGCTGAGTAGTTGGGCTGCCCTTTTGGCTCCCAAGTCCCTTGGAGAGTTTGGGGTATATTCCCTTGTATCCTTTTACTCTCTTTGTAAGACTTAGTTCTTTATCAATGGAATATCATCGTTCTTGTAATATTTATGTGCTTATGCTAGTTCATCGTTCATCCTTGATCTTGGATGAACGTTCTTCGTTCGTTCATGTTCGTTCATTGTTCGTTCATCGTTCATCGATGTTCGTTCATGATCGTTCATCGTTCGTTCGTCGTTCGTTCATACTCGATCATCGGTTAACGATGATCGTTCTTCATCGTTCATCGTTCGTCGCTCGTTCTTGAGCGACGAACGCCTATGCTTAACGTAGTGCTAGTTTTGATCCTTTGTCTAAGTAATCGCTTGCTAGACCTAGTTGTTCCTTTTGCTTAGTCATCGGGTCCATTGTCTTGCAAGAGTGCTCTAGGTTTATCGCCTTGCGAGGTGCCTCGAGGGATCTAGAGTTGTGGTTAGTTACGCTAGCATGGTGCTAGGGCTTCCTTTCCACCCTTGGATGCGTGTTCGTGCCCCACGGTTTGTAGAGGTAGGCGGCAGGTGGTGACAGCCCTGTCCGTCCCTTGTAATCCTCCACGTTCGGGTATGGCGTAGGAGTATATATGAAATGTCCGGAGATTGGGGCAGACTCTGATCGCTGGATCTCCCGATGATGGCTTGGCAGTAGAACAGCTTAGTCTTGGCTTGTGTGCAGCTTAGGCTATAGGTAGATGCTACGCACGCTACTGGACGATGTACATTAGGAGTAGCAGTTCTTCTTACTTAACCTTAGTCTAGCTTAGAGCCGCCTCTCGCCTTTTATCAGAGAGTGGACATGCCTGCTGTGTGTGTCACACTATCCTCTATCCATACATTGCCTTACCCCTGTATTTGGATATTGGTTATGATCTATCATTTGTAACACCATGAGTATAAGTACACACTTGTCAACCACGTCTTCCTTTGGGAAAATATAAATAACGATACCCTGGAATACTCTCGGGTGAAATGCTACAACGGGTTATCCGTGCGCTTGCGGATTATCTTTTATGATTAAATACTAATAATACATATCTGGCACTCGTTGCTAGTTGTGGATTATTATGTATCCTAAGCAAGTAACTTAACCCCAGGTATTTCTGGCACCGAACCAGGAATATTCACTCTAGGCCTAACCAGCCTAAGGTGGTGTTTTCTGTTTGGTGTAAGAAATATCATCAAGCATTTCTGGCGCCGTTGCCGGGGAAGACAATTGTTGACAAGTGTATACAATGATTACTCATGATTACACTTGATGTGATTTAACCATTTCCATTACAGGCTAACCTTGATCTGTTTTCTCTCTTTGATATGAAAACAGGATAGTGTATGCGTGGATTCAACTTGCCGGAAAACTTCGTTGATAATCCAGAGTCGCTTGTAAGGAAAGTCCGACCTTGCGTCGACTCTCCCCCACAAGCAACACTCCCGATAGACGAACCCACATCATCCGCACCATCATCACTTATTGACAT
Organism: Eragrostis nindensis; assembly: GCA_012490785.1. NCBI lineage: Eukaryota > Viridiplantae > Streptophyta > Magnoliopsida > Poales > Poaceae > Eragrostis > Eragrostis nindensis. Next base: position 879,313 of record JAAXCT010000191.1, on the reverse strand, counting down.
GGCTGATCAAAGGACCCTCCGTGACTACTCTGCTCCCTCCGTTGCCAATGTTCCCGTTGGGCCCAATGTCAACGCCGGTGACGCAGGTTTGCAGTCAAATCAAGCCTAATCACTATGGTGCAGGCCATTCCCTTTTGTGGAAAGGCCACGGAGGACGCCAACACTCATCTCCAGCAATTCCTTGAGATATGCAACACATCGGCAACCGCCGGAGTCAACCAAGATGCCATTCGACTTCGTTTGTTTCCCCTCTCCCTCCTTGGGAAGGCGAAACAATGGTTCTATGCCAATCGTGCCAGCATTGACACTTGGGACCGCTGTTCTACCGCGTTCTCGCAAAGTTTTTCCCGTTGGGCAAAACCAATGCCCTTCGTGGAAGAATATCAAGCTTCCAGCAAGCCAACAATGAAACCATCGCCGAGGCGTGGGATAGGCTCCAAGATTACATATCCGCCTGCCCACACCACGGGATGGAAGAATGGCTCATTCTTCAACATTTCTACAACGGATTGACACCAACAACCCGTGGACATATGGATGCCGCTGCTGGAGGAGCCTTCTTCTCAATGACCGTTGCTCAAGCTAAAGAACTTATTGAGAAGATGGTCTCCAATCAAGGGTGGAGCGATGAACGTCTCCAACCACGCTCTAAAGGCGTACACCCTATCAAGGAGGTGGACTTATTGTCCGCCAAGCTCGACCTCGTCATGAAGCGCTTGGACGACTTCAACACGCATGGTAGTGTTTGTTCACTTGACTCACGCATCACGTGTGAGGAATGTGGCAACACTGGCCATATGGGGAAGGATTGCCCCAACCATATCCATGAAGAAGCATTCTACATGAACAACAACAATGGGTATCGTCCAAGTGGAGGTCAAGGTTTTAACCAAAACCGCCAATCTTATCAAGGAGGTAATAATTTCTCTGGTTTTAATAATAATCAGCCTTCTTTGAAAGATTTGGTTTATGGCCAAGCTAAAATCAACGAATCAATCAATAAAAAGCTTGCTGCCAGTGATCAAAGTTTAGAGAGTTTAAATTCAAAAATAGAAGGTCTTTCTTCCGCTTTCAAAAATCAGTTGAGCTTTAATAAAATGATAGAAACTCAGTTAGCTCAGCTTGCTGCTCTTGTTCCTTCTGCTAAATCAGGGCAGATTCCTGGGCAACCAGAATCTCCCATTGAAAAAGCTAATGTTATCACTACGAGAGGAGAAATGTTCTCTCGTAGGACTAACCATGCAGGGGAGAACAGGCAAATAAGAGGAGAACCTTCTACAATAAAATCTGATCCAGGCTTTCCAGTAATCTCTTGTGCAATCAAGAGATTCCACTTCGACTATGCACTGTGTGACCTTGGGGCCAGCGTGAGCATTATGCCCAAGGCAATCTTCGAGCAATTAAAGTACAGATTCCTCACACCAACAACGATGCGGCTACAATTGGCCGACTCATCCTTTCGCTTTCCAATGGGGATTGCGGAGGATGTGCCGGTATTCATAAGAGGCCACACCGTCCCGGTGAACTTTGTGGTGCTTGATATGGATATTGACAAGGAAACGCCCCTCATCTTGGGACGTCCCTTCCTTAGCACCACAAAGGCCCAAATTGATGTTGGAGTTGGAGAAATCCGCCTCTACATCAATGGGAAGGAGGAGAAGTTCGAGTTTCAACCTCGGAAAGAACAATGCTCGATGATCAAGGTCAAGTATGGGCCAAACACCTCCAACATTCAAGAAGTTGAAGTGACAGCCAGGAAAACGGACAGCCTCATTGCTCTATGGAAGAGTTTGGCAAAGATTGAAAATCCATCGCAGTTTCAACCAAAGAAACCTGCGACCACGAGGCCGGGATTATGGGCCAAGAAACCCGTCCCAAAGTCCGAGAAGCCACCTACACCACCAAAGATGAAACAAGTGTGGCAAGTCAAGGCGCAGCCCTCTACGTCCTCATCTCCAAGGACCGGGTCCGCGCCACCAAGCTAAACCCGCTGGAGAAGTCTTAGCCCGTCGGACTTTAAACGACACGGCCCTGGCCGCCAGGAAAACCGGCATTATCATTCGGTTTGATTCTCTTTTTGAATTTTTCCACCACATTTGCATTTGGATTTCTTTCCAAACCACTTTGCATATTTATTTCCTCCACCAAAAATTTATTTGGATTTTCCCGCCAGCATATTTGAATTTTTCCCTCGCCATGCATTTAAAAATCAAAATTTTCAAAAACACTTTTGCGTTCAAAATGACTCATCTTTGGATGAAATTTTTGGACCACCCTTGTATCATCATAGAAAAGCCAAAAATATTTTTGCATGTTGAAATTTTTCATCAACATGTCGATTTTTGATTTTTTTCGAAAAATTTTGAATTCGAGGCAACCTTTTATTTGGAAATCTTTTTGAGCAAATATTTTTGAGGAGTTTCTGGACATAGCAACCATGGTCAATCATCATTTGGCCGTTGGGGGCTGTGGGCCAAGAGGGATGACAGGACGGCCCCACAGGGGGTCGGCCGACCCCACCTTGCAGGTCGGCCGACCCAGGGTGGCCGTTGGGCGCGCCCCCCTTTGCCCCAACGGTCACCTGTCCTCTTCTCTTTTCGAAAATGGCCGTTATGGCTCATGTATAAGAGAAGGTGGCCGGCCACAAGCTCTCTCCCTCTCACACACTCATTTCCACTCCTCAACACTCTTCACTCCATTGCTCTCAAGTTTTCCATTGTGCTCACTTGGTTCTTGCCTCAAAATTCTGCAAAAATATTTCTCCTTTGGTTTGCTTTGCAGTTTTGTTTTGGTTTGGTTTTCCGAGTTGCGATTTCTCGCTTGCAAGAACACCGACGGTTTCATCGATTGGTTTTCACTCTCATAACCCGTTCGGAGTTTTCGTTCTTGCGTTCTTGCTAGACCTCGCTGCAGCATGAAGCGCGCTGGCAAGGCCTTCGCTTCGCTGCTCCGGTCCGGGAGCACAGGTTCGGGTTCATCTCGACCTCGCACTCGCGCCCGCACCACCACCGAGCAAGTGTCAAGCCCTCAACATGAAGCCGCAACGGAGGAACAAGCCAACACCGAGCATCGTCTTCTCGTCGACACCGACCTCGACTTGGTGGGCGACGAAGAGATGGGCGCCTACGAAGCTCTCCGACTCCGTACATTTGCTCCTACGCGAGCATTTGATACGGAACTGCTGCAAAAGATTGGTATGGATGCTGAATTTTCTCGAGTATTTAAAGCAATAGGGTGGGATAAGTTTGCAAGTGTAGATGAGCAGGGTTCCCGCTTACTTACACTACAGTTTTTATGCACCCTACGCGTGGTAGATGACGGTATTACCTTTCGGTTTTTCCGGGAGGAATATCATTTGACATGGAAAATCCTTAGTCAATGCCTCGGCTTTAATTCTCGCTGCACCATTGATGTTGATAGTTCGATTCCGGGTTACTCAAAGTTAGCTTTTTGGCAAAGAATTTCTGCATCTCCTACTTGTGAGAAACCCCGAACTAATCACATTCATCATCCTACCTTGCGCTTGTTGCACATGTGGCTTGGCATTACCTTGTTTCCTAGAAGTGATATTAGGATTGTGCGTGAGGATGATCTGAAAATTCTTTATGCTATGGTTGAGAAAATAAAGATTGCTCCTGTCACGTTCATGATTTCTCAGTGGTTAGAAAATTTTAGAATGACTGGACCAATTGAGTGCACCTCGTTGATTACACGTATTGCTGCGGGTGTTGGTGCTTTGCATGATGCTAATGTTGCTTATATTGATACACCCCGCTCTCTTATCACCGAGGATTATCTTATTCAAGGTCATACACTTAAGCATGGGCCAAATAATTCTCTCATATTTTATTATGTCGGTTATACAAATGAATTCCCGTTACCTAACCGGGAACTTCGTTTGTATGGCTGTAAAAACCTAACCACACCTCTAGAAAAAGAGGAGGCTGCACGCAGGAGTACTTCTTCTCGCAGGAGGACGCGCAGGCCGGAGCCGACCGCCGACACCGGGGTGCCCGCACCGCAGCCCATGGCCTATGCATATGGGCCAAGCTACGGTCACGCCGGGTATGGTCCTAGTGGGTACACCACTCCACCACCATTTGAGGTCGGCGGCTCGTCGCAGCAGGGTGCGGGCCAAGCCCAATGGACGCACCACCCCCGCGCGCAATGGGAGGAAATCTCCTCCGATTCGACGTCCTACTCACCGCGGGCCGGTGGGCGACGTTCGTCTGCAGCTCGTGATCCATATCTCGAGCAGCAAATGAATGCGCTCACCGAGCAAATGGGACGCATCGAGACTCGAGGAGAGGACGTTGAGTACACTCTCAACCAACACGTCCTGCAGACCCATCAGTGGCAAGAAAACACAAATGCCCAGCTCACCAACCTCACCAACATGACGCAGCAGGGCCAAGCCAATATGTTGGCTTACTTTCGCCACACCGGGTTCGATCCTCGACATCACCCATGAGCAAGAACAAGCTTGGGGGGGGATGCCATACCCCCCGCTAAGGTATCATGTATCGCAACTTGTATCTTTTTGTTTCTTTTGTTTGCTTGTTCTTGCACCTCTCATGAAAAATACCAAAAAAAAATAGTAAATCTGAAAATAAAATAAAAATGACAAAACTAAAAAGAACAAAAATAGTCTTTAGTGTGGTTTCCAGTTTTTTTTCGTAGTTTCTCTTTATATGCGAGTATGAGTGTTTAGCCTTCCTTATGTTGAGATGATGAATAGTTGCTCTGTTTTATCTCTTGTTTGTACCTAGTCACAACTTAGTGCTCTCCCAAGTTTTGAGACTTTTGGCTTATGCTTACCTAGAACTTGAAACTTGTGGGCTGCATAGTGCTTGATCTAAGTCTAAGTTGTTGTGAGATATGATATGGTACAAATAGGGCTGCTATGATCTTGTTCAAAGTAAGACTTGACTTCCGGAGTTTTATTTTACAAAATACAAAAAAATGATAAAGTTCCTCAATGATCAAAATTCCTACCAAAGCCATATGTTGTTCCTACATTGCAAAACCTCACACATATGCTGCTTGTCATTGCATTGAGCTTTATCAAAATTGTGTGACCCTAGTGAGAAGCTTGTCATACTCTCATTGATCAAGATCACGTACACTCCACCTCGCATGCTAAACTTCTACACTGGAAGTTAAGCAATACCACCACACTTTCCACCAAAATAAATACTCCAAAAATTCATTGTTACCTCTCTCTCAAAATTTATCATCGGAGACATGGCTATGCAAAAGAAAGAAAAAGAATAATCCCCTGCTCATACAAAAGTAGAGCATGATGAAAAAAAAAATGGGGAAAGAAAGAAAAATGTTGAGAAAAAGAAAGAAAGAAGGATAGCCATGTTCTCCTCAAAAATTCAAAAAGAGAGAGAGGAAACAAATAAAAAGGAGTATAGTTCTTCCACCTCACCACCACCATATACACACATGCACATCTTGATCAAAGTTGTATGACTTGCATTCTCCATGGATCCACTCTTTTGGTTCAGCAATATGTGTGATGCAAGTATGCCTCATATCATCCCTACCTTGAGCTCCACATACAAGCCTTAGAAGTAGGATGACAAAGAGGCAACACAATAATGCCTTGGTGAGGAATATACACTTATTGAGCGACTCGAGAGCATCATTTGAGGAACTTTGCTTTTATTTCAAAATTTTCGAAAACCTCCGGAAAATAAAAGTCAAACAATGGACAAGTGAATGGTGCTCTGTTATAACCGTTCTATCTCTCAACCGCCCAAGACAAGGAAAAAGCCATACGCCCCATAAGGAGTAAGGTAAAGGGTGAGCTACCATGCCAACTTTTTCAACTCAAAGGAGAGTACTTTGTTGTGTACATGGTACCTATGAGATATGAAACATTGTAGCAACTCCTGATCAACATCCTAAGTCCTACTTCTTGCTCGGGACGAGCAAGGAGGACAGCTTGGGGGAGTTGTTGACGGTCCTTAGACCCAGTTTTTGACCGTCAATTAGCTCTATAAATAAGGAAGAACTAACACTTGTTACTTGCATTTTGTTATCAAATAACCTATTTCCACGTGTACCTCTAGATTTGGATGTGCAGGTGGAAAACAGGGATTTCCAGGTGTAAACAAGGCCCAAGGCGACGATTCCAACACGTCCATCAAACGACGCTCGTCGCGGGAATATAATTCAAGGATTAAAGGCCCAGAATCACCCAGAATATCAACTGAGGCCACGCACCTGGAAAAGAGGCTAAAAGGCCGAGGGGAGCCAACCGGCCAAAGCCCAGCCCAGGGGGGGCCAGGACCAGGTCGGCCGACCCCCAACCCTAGGTCGGCCGACCTGACAGGGAGGCCCCCTGGGTCCACCTTTCTATGGCGGTTTGCAACCGACTTCAGGAGGTCGGTTCCACCTACAATCAATGCCACCGACCTACGGAACCGCCTCAATTCCACCGCCTTTGAGGGCTATAAATAAAGGGGTACCCCCTCCCCTTGGAAGACACACAACACAAGAGGCTCATTCCCTCCTCCACACATCCAGAGCTAGGGGCTCTCTAGTTAGGCTTAGGCTGAGTAGTTGGGCTGCCCTTTTGGCTCCCAAGTCCCTTGGAGAGTTTGGGGTATATTCCCTTGTATCCTTTTACTCTCTTTGTAAGACTTAGTTCTTTATCAATGGAATATCATCGTTCTTGTAGTAGTTATGTGCTTATGCTAGTTCATCGTTCATCCTTGATCTTGGATGAACGTTCTTCGTTCGTTCATGTTCGTTCCTCGTTCGTTCATCGTTCATCGATGTTCGTTCATGATCGTTCATCGTTCGTTCGTCGTTCGTTCATACTCGATCATCGGTTAACGATGATCGTTCTTCATCGTTCATCGTTTGTCGCTCGTTCTTGAGCGACGAACGCCTATGCTTAACGTAGTGCTAGTTTTGATCCTTTGTCTAAGTAATCGCTTGCTAGACCTAGTTGTTCCTTTTGCTTAGTCATCGGGTCCATTGTCTTGCAAGAGTGCTCTAGGTTTATCGCCTTGCGAGGTGCCTCGAGGGATCTAGAGTTGTGGTTAGTTACGCTAGCATGGTGCTAGGGCTTCCTTTCCACCCTTGGATGCGTGTTCGTGCCCCACGGTTTGTAGAGGTAGGCGGCAGGTGGTGACAGCCCTGTCCGTCCCTTGTAATCCTCCACTTTCGGGTATGGCGTAGGAGTATATATGAAATGTCCGGAGATTGGGGCAGACTCTGATCGCTGGATCTCCCGATGATGGCTTGGCAGTAGAACAGCTTAGTCTTGGCTTGTGTGCAGCTTAGGCTATAGGTAGATGCTACGCACGCTACTGGACGATGTACATTAGGAGTAGCAGTTCTTCTTACTTAACCTTAGTCTAGCTTAGAGCCGCCTCTCGCCTTTTATCAGAGAGTGGAAATGCCTGCTGTGTGTGTCACACTATCCTCTATCCATACATTGCCTTACCCCTGTATTTGGATATTGGTTATGATCTATCATTTGTAACACCATGAGTATAAGTACACACTTGTCAACCACGTCTTCCTTTGGGAAAATATAAATAACGATACCCTGGAATACTCTCGGGTGAAATGCTACAACGGGTTATCCGTGCGCTTGCGGATTATCTTTTATGATTAAATACTAATAATACATATCTGGCACTCGTTGCTAGTTGTGGATTATTATGTATCCTAAGCAAGTAACTTAACCCCAGGTATTTCTGGCACCGAACCAGGAATATTCACTCTAGGCCTAACCAGCCTAAGGTGGTGTTTTCTGTTTGGTGTAAGAAATACCAACAGCCTCGCGCACGACGCCGCTGGAGCTCGGCCTATCCGGGCCATGGCGCCACAGGTCGAGGTCGAGAAGATGGCGGATCTGGGCGAGGTCATCGACTTCCGGGGCGGCTCGGGCGCGGTGGGATTTGGCCGAGACTGTGACGAGCTCTCTAGATCCGGTCTTGGCCGACCGTTTCCAGGTAGGGGACGACGGCGGGCGGCCGGGAGAGGAGCGGCGGCGGCGGGCGGGAGAGAAGGGGCTGAACGGGAGCTTCGCGCGCGAGAGAACCGGGTGTCGCGCGCGGCCGTTGCCGCGGGGCCCACCAGTGTAACGACCCCCCACCGGGTCGCCAGATGTGGCGACTTGGAAGCAAAATGTGGCGACCCCGTAGCGCTAGGGGCTTGGGTAGGGGCTCTGCTGGAGTTCAATTTTTTGCCTCAGGCCCCTACATTCCATCTAAGGGCTCATGTAGGGGCCCTGCTGGAGTTGCTTTACAACAGGAAGTAGGAGCGCGGGGCGTGCGGGTTGGGCGAAAGGAAGAGTCGCGTTGCCTCGGTAGCAAGCAATCATCGCCTCGGGAATGAGTTGCCACAAATGCATCGGAGGGGTATTTGCGTCTAAAATCAACTCCAAAGGCCAGGACGTCAAGAAATAGCAGCCGTTGCTCATTTACCCAGGACGTCAAGAATATTAGAACCGGAGGGAGTATCAAACAAGTCTTTTTTGTTGAGGTGGTTCATGACCTCAGTCGTGGCTCCGGTTGGGCCTATTTGGATAGCATGCCTGTTGGGACCTGGGCCGATGGCAGCAGCTCGCGGGTGTCAAAAGTCGGCCGCGGTAACAAGTAGTATAAGAGCCATAGTCTGAAAGCAGATTTCGCTCGAAGCCTCGCCTCTTTTCCCTGCTACAGTTGAGAGGAGCGACTTCGAGGCGACTAGGAGTCCGGCGGCGATTTCGCTCGATCCTCTCTGAATCCGGTGCCCTCGCCGGCGCTGGAGGAGGGGGGGGTCGACGATTTCGTCGGCCGGTGTACATACCCTTTCCTGTTTCCATTGGGTTAGATAGGTTAGGGTTAGGTTTACCTGCTCCGGTCGACCGGAGCGAGGTTGGTTTTCTCGGCTACTTCTCCAGCAGGCGACGGCGCGGATGGAGCGAGGACTTCTCCACGGTGTTCTTCGTCGAGAGCTCCTTCATCATCCCCGCCGGTTTCCCTGCCAGCTTGGTGGAAGGTGGTGCGAGGTACTTTTTCCATCTTCCGTGTGGAAGGATGGTGCTTTTGTTCCCCTCTAGGGATGAGATCCGTGTGCTGGTGTGGTTTGGGTTACCTGGATCTGGAGTTCCAGATCTTGGTTTCTTTTGTTCCTCTCTTATCGTCTTCGATTTGGAGAGGTATGTGTATCAATGTGTGATGAAATCGGGCTGGCTCGTAGTTACCACCATTCTTGGTGGTTCAATTCCCCTTCTGGTTTCTTTGTTGTTCGATGGATTCGTTCTTGAGGCGTCAGGATCTTCAAGACCCGACGATGTGATGGCCTCCGGTCATCTTCTACAGCCGGATCGTTCAACGTTTACAAAGCATGTAAATTTCGATTTGCTGTTCAAGACGGCGACTGCAAACTTTGTTTCTTCGTCGGTGAAGTGGCCGGCCTCTCGTGGATTCTGGTCGACGGCGAGGAATATCGGAAGATGGTTACAAGGACTAGTTTGTAATTTCTATATTTTCCAAGGGTGTCTTTGTAATATGAGTTGTAATCACCAAGAATATGAATGAAATATCAGCCCAATTTTTCTCAAAAAAAAAAAAAGAGCCATAGTCTGAATATCTCTTATGCCTCACATATAAATTGGACCGTCTAATTGGGTCACCCGGGCCACACGGTAATTATCGGGTTGTCGGAGGGATGTCTACATGGGTGTGAAGGTGATATTCGGCCATCCGATGTATGATGGTGATTGATGGTTTTAATTCAACATCGGATATTGATGATAGGAAACCCAATTTCAGGCTAGTCTTTCGGGTTGAGGTGCCTCTATGACCTTGATCATGGCTCCGGTTAAGCCCGTGTGGATAGCAGGCCTGGCCTGTTGGGACTTGGGCTAGCGGTAGAGACTCGCGTTTGTCGTGAGCCGAGCCTTGCTAGCACAGATGATCATGCTTGCTTTGTTTTATTTTCAATGAACAGGGTAACTTTGTTAGATTTGTTGTAGTACTGTATCAAGATTCAAGGCCCTATGTGTGAACACTGTAGATGTTTTTTTTACTGCAATGCTAGATTTATCGGGCATGTGAATCAGACTCTGCATTAGTCAAGTAGATTTTTTATTCCAGGGAAAATGGTCCTTCATTTTTATTTGAATATCTGTCTCTCTAAGTATACGAACCAACTCTGAACTGTGTGCCTTTCATTTTTTATACAGGTTTCAGTTTCTGCTATGTATGGAAAAATCCGGGCTGCCAAGCGCTCTATTTCTCACTAAGAGGCTAAAGATAACCGTAACCAAGGTTGCCATCTTGTGTCTATGGCTAATTCATATGTCGTGTCAATTCTACACTTCCAGCTAGACGAATGTGTAATGCTGGAAGCGGAAGTAGCTGGACCTGACAAGTTATTTCCTCTGCACTAATATTGTTTGATGTGGACCTGTTCAACAATCTGGAACTATTATTATGCTTTTAACATGGTTCATCCTTGAGGTAGTAATGTGACCAATATATTAACCTGCCCTTACTAAGTACTAATTAACACGCTTGTGGTTGAACCTTCAAATGGTACGTACCGCGCGCGAAGGCCTGTTTCGTATTGTAACATATTCTTTCAGTCATCTCTTGTAGCCTAAAGTCATCCGTGGTAATTTTGAAAGTTTGTCAGCACAATCGAACAAATTCAGCAGTAGTGCCCATGTGGCTTTGTCATTAACGTGGGTCTTTTTATTATCATTGTGGTTAATTTTTTCACTCTGCTTTATGCCTAATCTGCACAAAATGTTCACCATCCTGAAGGAATTAAGGAAATCTACAGAAATCACTAAGAACCTACTCCCTCCGGTTTAAAATGTTGACATTTGACTAATTTTGAGTTACGTTTGACCATTCGTCTTATTCAAAATATTTTAAAATTATCATAGATTTTGTTATGATTAGTTTCATCACTAAAAGAAATTGAAATATAACTTATAAGTTTGCATATTTAAACTAATATTTTGAATAAGACGAATGGTTAAACATAATTTAAAATCGGAGAGAGTATACTTTTTGCTACCCTCTTGGATTGACAATAAATTCCCCAACAACAACAAGACAATGCAGCTGGAGGCATGATGCGCAAGGTTTATGACTCGTAGGTTCACCGGAAAAGGTACCGGGCCTAATTGTGATGCCCAGGAGTTCCCATTTTCTGCACGGCACCGTCCACATGAGAACCCAGTTTCGACCGACTGCTTTCCCCATTCACTCCTGCTTCTTCTCTCCTCGACTACGCGCAAGAAAAATTTGAGCTGGTTCTTGCACGACCTTCTTCTGACCTTCTTCAATTCCAGGCCCGAGGTATTTCCTCCCCGGCAACCGATCGCTTCGCGTGGTTAATTAGCGTTCTTGCACCGCGAGTCCATCAGTGAAGCCGCCGCCGCCGGCCGGTGAGGTGAGGTTGCCGTCGTTTTAATTTGATCCTCCTCCTCTTGGTTAATTTGGCCGGCCCTCTCCCGATCTTCTCACCGTTTCTTGCCCCGCAGCTCGACGATCGAGATGATGCCCACGGTGGATGCCGGCACCAAGGCGGTGGTGCCTCCGGAGGCTGACGGCCGTGGCGGCGGAGGAGGCATAGACGTCATGCCGGACGGTGTCCTCGAGCACATCCTCGGCTTCCTGCCGGCGGAGGAGGCCGTGCAGACGTCCGTACTCGCCCCGCGCTGGCGCCACCTCTGGAAATCGGCCCCGGGCCTGCGCATCGGTTGCCGCCGCGACGATGACGGTGGACCGGAGCCGGTGAGGAAGCAACGGGAGTTCGTTGTGACGCCCCGAATTTCCACCTTAGTAGAAACTCGGTGCGCTAGCACCTCTATGATAGTCCCAGGGCTACCATGTGCTTCCATTCACAAGTAAATACCAAATAACCACAAAAGATAGATAATAAAGCATTAAGATCCAAAGAAGGTAACATGAATCTCCGACAAACGGTGCATTATGATCATCCAAACATTAAGGCATGGCTCGCAGGCCAAGGAAGACTAACATGAAAGGGAATACTAGGCGATAGCTAGCTCTTCGATGCAGCGGAATCTTCACGACCTCAAATCCACAGGCAAGTCTTGAGTGTAGCTGACGAAGACCCTCTAGTTCTCCCCATCGTCGTCGACGTCGTCGAAGTCGGGCTCATCGTCTGAAGTAGCAAACGGTGAGTACGGAGACTCAGCAAGCGCCACAAGCTACTCCAGGTGAATGCATATGCAATTGAGGGTTTGTGGCCAAGGATGCAGGTAAAGGTTCATTGCGGAAATGCGTTTTTAGCCAAGGATATGCATTAAATATGAGTTTTCTTTTAAATCAAAGGTGAGACCGTAGTCTCGAAAATAAGCATTTTATTATGTAGACCCGAGAAACATCTCCTTCTCGGGGGTAGATTTTACACCGGGCAACTCCTGCCCTGTCACTGCCTCGGGGCAGGTATAAAACAAATAGATGGGAAGGAAAGTGAAAACAAATACTAATCAATGCGATGGTCACAGGTGATGGCCATAACCGGGGCCACGGCTAGGCGCATAGATCATACTCTGCAGAGTTTGTACTACTGTACCCACAAGCAGGGCATGCTGACGGTAGCTAGTCGCCAACACACCCACAAGATTTCCACACAGGCAACGACTGGCACTTTCTCGCTTCTCCAGGATGGGGCTCCATTGTCTTCCTCCGCGCGGTCGACGTCGGTCCTGAAGCTGTGACGGGCCTACCACTGGCCAGGTGGGGTATCCCTATCGGGAATGATAGGTCCACACTCCCCTAACACGATCTCTGCTGCCTACGAGCTAAATGCCAGCCGTTTACAGCCCCGCCCATCAGGGACAAGTGGTAAGTACGGAGAACCCGGACACTCATACGACGCATCAGAACCGGTCCTTATGCTGCCGGGGCGGGCATCTACCAACTCCTCCGTCGGGGTCGTACCACACAGGCACTCCCGACCACGTCTCAAGAAATCACTAGTGGCGGCATGATCCCTCGCCAGCTAGTCCCAACAAACGAGTCTTCCCCCAAGAAGCTCCCTCCTCCTCGTCACCATAACAGTGACCACCTCGCCCGCCCCCGCAAAATCAAGTAGCTTATTACTTTTAAATCACACACTCAAGTTTGAAGCTTTTCAATATTTTATTTTACACAAAGAAGCATTGTGTGATATAGTGTCCCAATGAAAACATGCAAACTAGCAGGCTAAGCAGTGATAATGCATATATAAAAGCATCCTAGGGCTGATCATGTAGTGTAAAGGCATGGAACAAGCATAGGTCAATTCTAGCAATTTGAAATATGATGTATGCAAAACAAGGAATGCAATCAATCAATGCATGTATAAAAATCATGGGATCAATAGTGGTCAAGGGGGGTATGGCGCTTGCCTGGCAAGGCTGGGTCCCAATCGTTGTCGTAGTCCTCCGTGAAGTCCTCCTGCTGGTCCTGGTAGTACGTCTCGCCTAGAGGAACGAACCGCAGCGCAAAACAATAAGACTTACTATTTAAACGACCAACCTAGATATTGTATGAGACGATTACGCCGGAATCCTAAAGGGTCAAGGGTCAACTAAGGGTATCAAGGTAATGCTCGATGAGAGGAAAATTATGGGACTGGAATCATATTTTCGGACAAGGAATGGATTTACTATGGATTTTCTAAGGTTTCTGGGAGATAAACACGTTTCTGGAAAACCAATAAAACAGCCAGAGCATATTCCAGAGGAATATCCTCTGCGCGGGTCCACGGGCGGACCCACCTGCCATAGACAGGGCAGTGAGCGGCGCACGGTGGACCAAGTGCAGCGAACTGCAGAACAGTGCGAGGACCGGGTTCATGAAGGAGTTCCCGATCTGTGGACTCTGCCCACCACGCCGGCTCATCGGCCAGGGGCGGCGCCCCCTCGCCTCCGCCGTGGCGCTCGGCGGCGCATCGCCGGAGCGGCGCCTATTACCGCGCGCTGTGGTGAATCGAACCCCAAAACCCGTCCCCGAGCTCCGGCATGGACGGCCGCGCCCGAGTAGGGCCTCCTCGTCGACTAGGAGTCGATGGTCATCGGAGAAGAGATCGCCGAGATCTAGGTCGCGGCGGCGCTCGGTCAGGACGTCGGGGAAACTGCACCGGCGTCCCCAAGAAAGCAAGGCGGAGCTCCTCAGGAGGTTGGGCAAGTGTAGCCGCCACCAGAGAGCCCTGGCTCAACCTGCACAGTCCGTCGGCGCCCAAGCAAGTGCCCGCCGGAGCAGAGCCATGGCGGCGCACGACCTCGACCACCCACACACACGCAAATCCCAGCAAAAACTCCACCACACGGAAGCCTAGGTTCCACCGATGCTCACGGGCAAGTAGCACTAGAGGACCCTGCCGGAAACACCGCCGGCGACGAGCGCGCACGGCGGCGACCATGGCGAACCGACGAACAGGCTGTTGCGGCCACCGATTCACAGCACAAGCAAAAAGGAAAACCTCCAGAAACACCACGCGAATCTCCACGAAGCAAAATCCAGGCACAGGCAGGCTTAGGCGGGTACGAACAATTAGTTGGCGACGGCGTGCTCTAGAGCGGCGGTGGCGTCAACCAGGAAGCTCTACGCGCAGGCAGGCCTAAGGAAGAGGAAGGCGGCGCGAAGGAGAAGCTCACCTAGGGTGCTCGAAGGCTAGGATGACGCGCAGAACCGGGACTGAGAGGTGGTCGTCGATGAACAACACGGACGGCGGCGGTGACTCCTGGCCTCGGCGCGGTGCAGGCTGGCAAGGAAGGCGTTCCGGACGGACCACAAAGAGACGATGGATGAGACCTTGCCGAGAAGGAAGACCACGGCGAGGCGGATCAAGCGCACGAGCATGAGCACGAAGAGGCTCACCTTCTCGGCCGGAATTTGGTGAAGACGGTCGGCGGCGATGGTGACACGGCGGCGATCGATCGGCTCCCACGGACTGGCGATCCCTCCAGCGGCTTGCTGTCGACGGCGACGGCCTCGCCCGCGCCGGGGCAAGGTGGAGAGGCGATTAGCGGGTGGCGGCGCAAGGCCGGGAGGCGGTGGAAGGAGGGCGAACCAGAGAAAGGGAGAAGGGTGCGGTTTAAATAGAGAGAGGATAGCGGCTAGGGTTTCCTCGGGTTGCTTGAGACAGCGGCGTTGATCCTCGGCGTCCGTGCACGCTGGACAGTCCGGATGGTCGACACGTAGCTCGGGCGTGGGCTCGCGTGCTCGAGGCGGCGCTGCTGTCGCGACGCGAGCGACCCGGAAGGCGTCCGGTGCGGTGCGGCGCGGCGTCCGGCTAGGGCAGACTTGGGAAAGGGGTTGGTGCTGCGCGGCTCACGTTGCGCCACGTCGAAGCTTCCGGTGCGAATCCGAGGCGGGCGCGCGCTGGCTGGTGCGGCTTGGGGCTTGCGGTGCGCGAGCGCGTGCGAGCGAGCGGCAGGGCTGGCGTGAGGAAGGGGAAAGGAAAACAGGTACGGGCCGGCTGGGCTGGGCCGATGTGCTCGCGGGCTGGGAAGGAGAGAAGGACCAGGCAGGCTGATCTGAGGAGATTGGGTCCAGGAGCTTGGCGCCAGAAAGATTGTTTTGATCTTTTCCAAAGGATCACAAACTTAAAGATTTGAACAGACTTCATCTAGAAACTTGAGACAGATTCGAACTAGATACCAGCAGAACGATGATGTTGGTATGGAGCTCGAGATAGACAGAAGTAACATTCCAGAAATGAAAGCAAAAGATCCAGGTAGATTAAGATTAGAATTTGATTTGAACCAAACTATTCCAAAACTCGCACGACCAATTTCTGGGATGTTACAGACCTCCCCCCTTAAAAAAATCTCGTCCTCGAGATTGCTTAGCTTAAATCCGGATCGGAGGGGAAAATTATCCGGGAAAGACTTGTCTCCTAGATTATGAGTTGATGGTCTCTTCCCAGCAATCCCCATATCCTTTATTTAAAACAAATCCAACTTGGTGCCTTCTGAAGCTTCACGGAAGGGAAAACCAGAAAGGAAGGTTTGTTTTGTGGATATTATTCTTGAAAGAATTTTATTCCAAGAACGACTTAGGTAAAGGACCGAAGTGACAATGGGTTGCTCTAGGTGGGGCTAGGATCGCGTACTAACGAGATATCGGTCAACGATCAAGGTCGCGACAAGTCTACGACGAGAACATATATAGAATTGAACTTATTGCGGAAAACCATAAAGACTCACCCTGCTCTGGCGGCGGGAACTCTGGGGTATCCTCGACGGCGATGTGGTTGAGACGGCTTCGTGTACCTGACTGCTGCTGCCCAGCCTGTGACCTCGGGGTGGCCTGTCCTGCGCGAGACCCACCCTGCTGCTGCTGCGGCGCCTGAGGTGCGCGTACTGGTGTAGAGGTACTGTTGTTGGGGTAGCGGTAGGCACTTCCCTGCTTGTCTGGGCACTCGCGAGCGCGGTGTCCCTCCTTGCCGCAGTTGTAGCAACGGTTGTTGTAGAACGATGGGGTAGCATCCTGAGGTCGTCCTCCAGTCTGACCCTGCTGAGGGGCCCTCGGGGGTCTTCCTGCACTGGCATCCTGCTGGAAACTCGGAGTGTGCTGACGGGGAGCTGGAGAGTAGGACCTTCCCCGAGCCGTCTGTCCGTACCTCTGCTGTGAACCGGTACTCTGTCTCGGCCTCTGTGAGGATCCCTGGCCTATACCCTGCTCCATTTCCTTACGTTTGCCCTGCCTGACTCCATCCACTTTCTTCCTTGCTCCTTCCAAAAGCAGTGTGGCGTTGATCAAGTCCCTGAGAGTGGCGTACTTGTTGATGACCAGGTGTGGGAGCATCCCGACGTGCAGGCCTCGACGGAAACACTCCTGCTTGCGCTTCTCGGTGGTCATCTCATGTGGGGCGTAGCGACTCAGGCGAGTGAACTTGTCCACGTACTCAGACACTGTCATGGATCCCATCCTCAAGTTCCGGAACTCCTCAGCCTTGAGGTCCATCGCACCCTCGGGAATGTGGTAAGAGCGGAACTCCTCGACAAACTCATCCCAAGTGATGGTGTCGGGTGCCGCGTGAGTGGCAAGGTAGCTGTCCCACCAGGCGCTAGCGGCCCCTGTCAGCTGTAGTGTAGCCAGACGTACACACTCTGCGTCATCGCACTGGAGTACATCCAACTTCTTCTCCACGTCGCGTAGCCAGTCATCTGCGACTAGTGGATCCTCTGAGCTGTCAAAAGTGAGTGGCCTCATCCTCATAAAGGCACCCATGCGGGACTCAGCGTTCTCCACGCGAGGTCCGCGTCCTTGACCTCTCTGGCGGTTCTGGGTAGAGTGTTCCACGAGCTGTCTCATCAACCTGGTTTGCTCGGCCATCACCTCTGCTAGGTTGGGCGCGGCTGGTAGTACCTCATCCTGATCTTCCTCCTCTTCTGCAGCTTCTTCCTCCTCAGCTTCTTCCTCATCCTCGTGGGCTGGCGGTCCTCGACCCCTGCCCCTGCCCCTGCCTCGAGGAGCAGCGGCACCTCTGGCCCTGCCCCGGGGAGGAGCTCCACCTCGTGCCCTGCCCCTGCCTCGAGGAGCAGCGGCACCCCTGCAGCGTCCACGTCCACGTACAGCTAGCTCTTCCATTTCCTCCTCCTCTGCTGCCTCGTTGAACCGGTTGAGGAGGCTGTTAGACCTTCTTGGGGGCATCTGTTGCAAAAGAGGGTCGTCCATAAGATTGATTGAAGATTCCAAAGTAGCTCAAAACTTAAAGAGACGTAAAGAGCAAGAGTAAGATATGATAACTGATAGATAACGAGCATATGAAAATGATGCATGAACATATTGATAAGATCTTTGAAGAGACAAAAACAACGAGTAACAACGATAGCATTAGATTTCATTAAGGGCATTACACAAGATGCAGATAGCACGGCCTGTCTATGGTTCGCAGACCAAAGGCACTATGCAACAAATCCTTATTCTAGATCTTACACACAGTACATGGCTGTAGTAGATCTAACTCATGACTACTCATCAAGCTCTGAACACATAGCAAGATCTCGACCCTCAAGCTCTAACTCTAGATAGCTTGGAGTGCTAGCGGTGGATCGTCGAAGACTCCATCCTGGCGAGAAGTGTTGGGGTCATCCTTTGTCAGAGCCATCTTCATCTTCATCTTGCCTAGCTTGGAGTTGAGCTTGTTCATCTTCTTCTCCCACTTCTGACGGAGCTTGGCCATGGTAGTTGTCGCGTGGGTCACTTCCTTCTTGAGCTTGTCGATTTCTTCATCCTTGATCTTCAAGAGCTGGGTCTTCAAGGCTAGTTCCTTCTCTAAGCCCTCAACAGTAGTACTCAGGTGGGTTGCCTTCTCCTCTGACAAGTCAAGCCTCATGCGGTAGCTCTCCGCCTTGGCTAAGCTAGATCCAAGAAGCTCGTTCACACACTTGCCGAAGTGGCAGAGATCTTCTTCGGTGGGGGAGTAGTCGATCAAAAGGAAGTTATCCTCAAAGGGGTACTTCACGACTCCTGGTGCCAGGGTGGTGTACGGCAGCAAGCGGTACTCAGTGGTCTGGAGGTAAGGGCGAAGCAGTCCACACAAGGCTAACAACGCCTGCCTTGCAGCCAATTGCATTGCTTCATGCTCATTGGAGCCTCTTGCAGTCACAGTGAACGGGTCGATGTCGAGGCGGTAGTGGGAGGCCGGCACTTCCAAGGGGACCTCGCAGAAAAGCTCTCCCTTCAAGGTATACTTGACTCCCTTGTAGAAAAGGTTCCGAGTGTAGCCACAGTGCCTCAACACATCCTTGAGAAGTCCCACACATCCACGGTACCCTGGCCCGGTGGTCTGGAAGCGAGTCCCGCCGAACTCAACGCCCGGGAGGCAGTAGCGCTCGAGTTCCATAGCTTCCTGAAAGATAACGATGTTGCTTGTGAGTCTTCAATATAACCAAGGTAAGCAGAGAGATTTCAAAGATAACAAGGATTTATGATATCAAGATAAAGCAAGGGTAGGTAAAAGCTGATTGGAGATTCTAGATCATGTCCTTAGTAACGTCCATTTCTAGGGTCTCGTCCTACAGTCAAGAATGGCTCTGATACCACCTGTGACGCCCCGAATTTCCACCTTAGTAGAAACTCGGTGCGCTAGCACCTCTATGATAGTCCCAGGGCTACCATGTGCTTCCATTCACAAGTAAATACCAAATAACCACAAAAGATAGATAATAAAGCATTAACATCCAAAGAAGGTAACATGAATCTCCGACAAACGGTACATTATGATCATCCATACATTAAGGCATGGCTCGCAGGCCAAGGAAGACTAACATGAAAGGGAACTAGGCGATAGCTAGTTCTTCGATGCAGCGGAATCTTCACGACCTCAAATCCACAGGCAAGTCTTGAGTGTAGCTGACGAAGACCCTCTAGTTCTCCCCATCGTCGTCGACGTCGTCGAAGTCGTAGTCGGGCTCATCGTCTGAAGTAGCAAACGGTGAGTACGGAGACTCAGCAAGCGCCACAAGCTACTCCAGGTGAATGCATATGCAATTGAGGGTTTGTGGCCAAGGATGCAGGTAAAGGTTTATTGCGGAAATGCGTTTTTAGCCAAGGATATGCATTAAATATGAGTTTTCTTTTAAATCAAAGGTGAGACCGTAGTCTCGAAAATAAGCATTTTATTATGTAGACCCGAGAAACATCTCCTTCTCGGGGGTAGATTTTACACCGGGCAACTCCTGCCCTGTCACTGCCTCGGGGCAGGTATAAAACAAATAGATGGGAAGGAAAGTGAAAACAAATACTAATCAATGCGGATGGTCATCAGGTGATGGCCGTAACTGGGGCCACGGCTAGGCGCATAGATCATACTCTGCAGAGTTTGTACTACTGTACCCACATGCAGGGCATGCTGACGGTAGCTAGTCGCCAACATACCCACAAGATTTCCACACAAGCAACGACTGGCACTTTCTCGCTTCTCCAGGATGGGGCTCATTTGTCTTCCTCCGCGCGGTCGACGTCGGTCCTGAAGCTGTGACGGGCCTACCACTGGCCAGGTGGGGTATCCCTATCGGGGAGTGATAGGTCCACACTCCCCTAACACGATCTCTGCTGCCTACGAGCTAAATGCCAGCCGTTTACCATAGTGCAAATCCAGCCCCGCCCATCAGGGACAAGTGGTAAGTATGGAGAACCCGGACACTCATACGACGCATCAGAACCGGTCCTTATGCTGCCGGGGCGGGCATCTACCAACTCCTCCGTCGGGGTCGTACCACACAGGCACTCCCGACCACGTCTCAAGAAATCACTAGTGGCGGCATGATCCCTCGCCATCTAGTCCCAACAAACGAGTCTTCCCCCAAGAAGCTCCCTCCTCCTCGTCACCAAAACAGTGACCACCTCGCCCGCCCCCGCAAAATCAAGTAGCTTATTACATTTAAATCACACACTCAAGTTTGAAGCTTTTCAATATTTTATTTTACACAAAGAAGCATTGTGTGATATAGTGTCCCAATGAAAACATGCAAACTAGCAGGCTAAGCAGTGATAATGCATATATAAAAGCATCCTAGGGCTGATCATATAGTGTAAAGGCATGGAACAAGCATAGGTCACTTCTAGCAATTTGAAATATGATGTATGCAAAACAAGGAATGCAATCAATTAATGCATGTATAAAAATCATGGGATCAATAGTGGTCAAGGGGAGTATGGCGCTTGCCTGGCAAGGCTGGGTCCCAATCGTTGTCGTAGTCCTCCGTGAAGTCCTCCTGCTGGTCCTGGTAGTACGTCTCGCCTAGAGGAACGAACCGCAGCGCACAACAATAAGACTTACTATTTAAACGACCAACCTAGATATTGTATGAGACGATTACGCCGGAATCCTAAAGGGTCAAGGGTCAACTAAGGGTATCAGGAGGTAATGCTCGATGAGAGGAAAATTATGGGACTGGAATCATATTTTTCGGACAAGGAATGGATTTACTATGGATTTTCTAAGGTTTCTGGGAGATAAACACGTTTCTGGAAAACCAATAAAACAGCCAGAGCATATTCCAGAGGAATATCCTCTGCGCGGGTCCACGGGCGGACCCACCTGCCATTGACAGGGCAGTGAGCGGCGCACGGTGGACCAAGTGCTGCGAACTGCAGAACAGTGCGAGGACCGGGTTCATGAAGGAGTTCCCGATCTGTGGACTCTGCCCACCACGCCGGCTCATCGGCCAGGGGCGGCGCCCCCTCGCCTCCGCCGTGGCGCTCGGCGGCGCATCGCCGGAGCGGCGCCTATTACCGCGCGCTGTGGTGAATCGAACCCCAAAACCCGTCCCCGAGCTCCGGCATGGACGGCCGCGCCCGAGTAGGGCCTCCTCGTCGACTAGGAGTCGATGGTCATCGGAGAAGAGATCGCCGAGATCTAGGTCGCGGCTGCGCTCGGTCAGGACGTCGGGGAAACTGCACCGGCGTCCCCAAGAACGCAAGGCGGAGCTCCTCAGGAGGTTGGGCAAGTGTAGCCGCCACCAGAGAGCCCCGGCTCAACCTGCACGGTCCGTCGGCGCCCAAGCAAGTGCCCGCCGGAGCAGAGCCATGGCGGCGCACGACCACGACCACCCACACACACGCAAATCCCAGCAAAAACTCCACCACACGGAAGCCTAGGTTCCACCGATGCTCATGGGCACGTAGCACCAGAGGACCCTGCCGGAAACACCGCCGGCGACGAGCGCGCACGGCGGCGACCATGGCGAACCGACGAACAGGCCGTTGCGGCCACCGATTCACAGCACAAGCAAAAAGGAAAACCTCCAGGAACACCACGCGAATCTCCACGAAGCAAAATCCAGGCACAGGCAGGCTTAGGCGGGTACGAATAATTAGTTGGCGACGGCGTGCTCTAGAGCGGCGGTGGCGTCAACCAGGAAGCTCTACGCGCAGGCAGGCCTAAGGAAGAGGAAGGCGGCGCGAAGGAGAAGCTCACCTAGGGGTGCTCGAAGGCTAGGATGACGCGCAGAACCGGGACTGAGAGGTGGTCGTCGATGAACAACACGGACGGCGGCGGTGACTCCTGGCCTCGGCGCGGTGCAGGCTGGCAAGGAAGGCGTTCCGGACGGACCACAAAGAGACGATGGATGAGACCTTGCCGAGAAGGAAGACCACGGCGAGGCGGATCAAGCGCACGAGCATGAGCACGAAGAGGCTCACCTTCTCGGCCGGAATTTGGTGAAGACGGTCGGCGGCGATGGTGACACGGCGGGGATCGATCGGCTCCCACGGACTGGCGATCCCTCCAGCGGCATGCTGTCGACGGCGACGGCCTCGCCCGCTCCGGGGCAAGGTGGAGAGGCGATTAGCGGGTGGCGGCGCAAGGCCGGGAGGCGGTGGAAGGAGGGCGAACCAGAGAAAGGAAGAAGGGAGTGGTTTATATAGAGAGAGAATGGCGGCTAGGTTTTCCTCGGGTTGCTTGAGACGGCGGCGTTGATCCTCGGCGTCCGTGCACGCTGGACAGTCCGGATGGTCGACACGTAGCTCGGGCGTGGGCTCGCGTGCTCGAGGCGGCGCTGCTGTCGCGACGCGAGCGACCCGGAAGGCGTCCGGTGCGGTGCGGCGCGGCGTCCGGCTAGGGTAGACTTGGGAAAGGGGTTGGTGCTGCGCGGCTCACGTTGCGCCACGTCGAAGCTTCCGGTGCGAATCCGAGGCGGGCGCGCGCTGGCTGGTGCGGCTTGGGGCTTGCGGTGCGCGAGCGCGTGCGAGCGAGCGGCAGGGCTGGCGTGAGGAAGGGGAAAGGAAAACAGGTACGGGCCGGCTGGGCTGGGCCGATGTGCTCGCGGGCTGGGAAGGAGAGAAGGACCAGGCAGGCTGATCTGAGGAGATTGGGTCCAGGAGCTTGGCGCCAGAAAGATTGTTTTGATCTTTTCCAAAGGATCACAAACTTAAAGATTTGAACAGACTTCATCTAGAAAGTTGAGACAGATTCGAACTAGATACCAGCAGAACGATGATGTTGGTATGGAGCTCGAGATAGACTGAAGTAACATTCCAGAAATGAAAGCAAAAGATCCAGGTAGATTAAGATTAGAATTTGATTTGAACCAAACTATTCCAAAACTCGCACGACCAATTTCTGGGATGTTACATTCGTGGACCATCTGCTCCTCCTCCGAGGATGCTCGTCACTCGACACATGCGAGATCAGGCTCGGCGAGTTCCAAGCCGACGACGTGCCGAGGATGAACCTCTGGATCCGGCATGCTATCCTCTGCAAAGTCAAGGTGCTCCAGGTCCGTATGTTTTGGAAGTTCTATCTGGTGCTAGACGACCTGCCTCTCGTCTCGCAGAACCTGACGAGGCTATGCCTTGGCGGTGTGCGGTTGCACAATTCTGCCACTGACTTCTCTAGCTGCCCGCCCTTGGAACATCTAGAACTGAACGAATGTGGCCTGATGGACGCCAAGAAGATCGTGTCCAACTCCCTTAAGCATCTCAGGATCATTTCTTCGTGTTTCCATGATCCTTACTACCTCGATTTCCGCGTTCGCATCTGTGCCCCAAATCTGGTTTCTCTGCACCAGGATGACATTTCCGAGAAGACTCCCATGCTTGACCCCATGCCATCATTAGTGGAGGCATTTGTCCGAATAACCGACTCGTGTTGTGACATTTGCGTTAAAGATGATCCAAACTGTGAATTTGGTTGTTTTTGTGAGGTGTGTGACAGCCTTGCTAATATTCACAGTGGCGGTACTAGTTGTGTGCTTCTAAACGGTTTGTCAGAAGCTAAGAGCTTGGCTTTGATTTCTGACCCGTCGTGGTAACTCTTCCTCGGTCATATTATACCTCCATATATAAGTCATCCTTTTATTTATTAGCATTATCTGTATTGTTGCCGGACACTGACAGATGGACTTGCATGGTGAATCGTTGCCATCGATTATGTTCAACTATTTCATCTTATCAGCTCCAACTTTTTACAGACTATTTTCAGAGGCGATTTGAGATGGTGCCCTATGTTTAGCAATTTAAGGACCTTGTTGCTCAATGACTATTGGTGTGTGCCTCATGACTTTAAAGCATTGACTTGTATCCTTGAACACTCACCAGTGCTTGAGAAGCTCACTCTTCAATTATTTTCTGAGGTACACACATCATAAACATAAAGGGGAAATTATTACATACTAGAGAAATGACACCTGTGATCCAATATTGGAGAATCGTTTTGTTTGGTGAAGGGGCCTATACATAACGTGGAGATGAAAGGGGGCTTCTGTCTGATGCGTCCGCCAGCTTAACAATTTCAGAACATATAGACACAGTGGTGGTCAAGTGTGAAGCGGTTGATGGGAGGGTTCTCAAAGTCCTAGAGTTCCTGTCTACATTTAACATATGTAAGCTAGCTTGCAATGCTCCACATTCATCTACATTTCGGACATTTAACATAGCCTTCATTTGTGTGAAAGAATGTAAACGTTGCAAGTTTGTACAAAAATAACCCTTGAATGCTAGGACTTAGAGACCAAGGATATCAATTTATAGATAAACGAAACCCTGCATTGCAAAGGCATTCTTTGGGCACATAAGATGTACCCAACGTTATTAATTTTTAATTGAATTTCATGCAAGGATAGACACTGAGTCACTACGTTCAGTTCTATAAAACTTTGCTTATTTGCTACTTTTAATTAGAAAAGGTGAATTAAATAAGCTCAAAGCTGAGATGATCATATGGGCTTTGCTTTCTTCTCAATGTAAATTTTAGTTTAGCTAGATTTAAGAAGAATTGATGTAGAGTATCACGGCCTGAAAATTATGTGTCAAACGATTGATGAGTGTTTTATTCTTTTGCTAGATTCATCGAACATAGAATACATGCAGTGTTGGTTAAGTGAATTTCTTATCCGATCGAACCTGTTCATACATTTTTTAATTTCTTCTGTCAAGTAACAGAACATCCGTGTCTCCACATATCACAATCAACTCTTAACTTACTCTGTGTCTTTCATTTTTATACGTACAGGTTTCAGTTTCTGTTAGGTACAAGAACATTCAGGCTATCAAGCAATCTGCTGTCTGGCTAAGAAATGTGAGGCTAAATTGCACTGTGACAAGGTTGTCATATTGTGTCTGGGTAGTTGGTGTGTAAAGTTGGCAGCAGAAGTCGTTGGCTAAGCTGGACCTTCCATATATATAGTCATATGATATTTCCTTTGCACTATTAATGTGACCTGTTCCTTTGTATCGTAACCTGATTTGGTGTCATTGCTGAAAAGGACGTCAGGTAGCAAAGATGGAAAAGAGAAATGAGACAGGGAGTCTGAACGTTTGAGAAAGGATTATTCATCAAATGCTCAGTTTCCCGTGATGTTGTTCACATCACACTATTATTTCCCCGTGAATTTATTTGATAAGACAAACCGCTTAACCTGCCTTTATTAGTAGATTTCACATTCATCCTTCAAATGCCCGTGACCTTTTCTCTTGTCAGATAATTCTTTCAGTCATCGCTTGTAGCCTAGAGCTACCATATGCCCAGTGGCGGACGTAGGACAAAGATGAAGGGGGGGCTCTCCTCTCTTCTTCTTCTTCCTCTACCTCCAACATCCTTCTTCCTCTCCCTCTTCTTCTCCCCTATTTCTCTCCTTCATTTCAATGGAGAACAAGCAGGTAGGGGGTGCTGGAGCCCCCCCAGCCCCCCCCCCCCCCCCCCCCCCCCCCTCCGCTGGATCCGCCGCTGCATATTTTCTTAACTTCATCTGTGGTCTGTCTCGTTTTCTAGTTTGCTTGGCACAATCAAATAAATACAGTAGTTTTCTTTATGATCAGGTCCGATAAGCTAAAACCACTTAGGGTGTCTTTTGTTCTTGCAGTTTCAGTAGTGCCTATCGCTTATTTATTTTGGAGGTTCGGGGATTTTCTTGATCCGCGTGAGAGATCTTCTCTATCAGGCAATGCCCAGGGGCCGTCTTACCCCCTGCAGGTCAAGTTTTTTTTATTTAACATGATATTTCTGATTCAAGCTTATTAATTTGTTCAAAAGATCACCGTCTAAAACCCTTAAACTACGTTCTGAGATTGACAATAAATTTTGCCTAAAAGAATAGAGAAAGACCCAACAGTAACAACACGATGCAGCTTGGGCCATGGTGGACAAGGTCAACAACTCATGGGTCCCCTGAAAAGACATCACGGTACAAACACACACACCTAATCCCCATGCGCACAATGACGACCATAACTGACTACTCACGCGCAGTACACTCTGACCTATGACAGATTACAAGAGGACCCTACTCATGCAACAAACAAATTCAACCAAACTAGCAAGGATAATTATATATTAATATATAACTAATAACGATGTGGCTGTTATACACTATCTTTCAACCAAAATCGGCTGCTAAATGGACTCATAGAGATGCGCTGGCAAACGAGGTTCAGCTTGCAAAACCAGTGGTCTATCTAGTGAAAGGCTTGTAGCAGACTCCTTGAGCTCCATTTCATGAACTGTGGGCGGCTTGCTCCAAGTGAAACCTTGCAGAAGTCTTGCGAACAACATCATTGTAGTGGAACTGCCGAGCGACACCCCTGGGCAACCCCTCCTACCAGTGCTAAACGAGATGAATCGAAGGTCTGGTTCGGTTAGCGCTACAGATGAATCATTCAGATGCCGATCTGGAAAGAACTCAAGAGGATCATCCCAAACATTGGGGTTTCGACCGAGTCCAACGCGGCTTATAAGTACTTGGCTACCCTTTGGAATTGAGTAACCGGCAACAGTCGTGTCTTCCATAGCAACATGTGGAGGGTTGAAAGCATGATAAGGGTGCAAGCGTAAGGACTCCCGAATGCATGCCTTAAGATAGTTGAGATGAGGAATGTCAGATTCTTGGACAAGTCTCTCTTTGCCGACGATTGTGTTCAGTTCATCGACTGCCTTTTTCAAGACCTCTGGTTTGTTCACCATCTCTGCGAGTGCCCACTCGACCGAGTTTGAAGGGTTGTCGACTATTGCATACATCATCTCCTGAACATTAGTTGTATAAATAAATTAGTAACAGTGAAATACATTTAGAAATTAGAGGAGATAGCGCGAGATCAAGGCACGACATTCATAATAAATCTATTATGAGGAATGAAATATTTGGAGAGTAATATACTGCAAGTTTTGTATCTCACCGCTGTCAGTGCTTTGATTTCTTCAAGCGATAGGAGAGGTTGTCCTTCTGAATCCTCAAGGGAAACTAGCACATCAAGAAAATCCCTGATGTCTCTTTTCTCATCAATTGCACGAAGGGTAGACCACTCATGGATCCTCTCCTCTATGATGGGATCATGCAGTCTGTTCAGTGTCTTCATCACGCTCTTGACAACCTTCTCATGACCGTCAAGGTCGAGGCCTGTCAATACAGGGAAGTAATCCGAGATGCAGAAACTGTAGAGGTAGTTGAGCAGCGTGAACAGGGCACTAACGTGCTCCACCTCGTCAGGCCCAGGGCCAGCATTTGGTGACACCGGCGTTGGCTCGACGAAGTATCTCTTGCTGAACACGAGCCTCCTTATCAAGTTACCACAGAAATGTTGTGCTACATGGCGGACATCAACAATGCTGTTCTCTGATGTTCTGCACTGATTGTAGACAAACCTGACAAGGTGGTCAGCCTCCTCTAACCGCCGGCCATGTAGCCGACGCTCTAAGGCTGGGCTCAGGATCTCAGAAGTGAGAACTCTTCTCATCTTCCTCCACTGTTCTCCGTACGGTGACAGAGCCGAGGCCTTGTAACAGTAAGTGAATGAGCCAGAAGCGAATGTGACGGGCCGAGACGCAAAAACTGCGTCCTTCTTTCGAAGGACCTCCAGAGCTATCTCTGGGCTGCTCACTACTATGACAGGAACAGCTCCAAATTGGAGGCATAGGATGTTGGTGTGGAACTCCTTGAGAAGGCGGTGAATCCACCTAAACATTGGCTTCTTTGAAAACATATGGTGCATGTTGCCAATGATCGGCAGCCCGGCCGGCCCTGGCGGTAGCCGGTGCAGCTCTCTTTTGTTGGATGTCGCTTTGATCTGGTAGAGCAAGCCAAGCGCAAATAGTGTAGAAGCTATTGCGAAGAGGGTCAAGTTCAGAGCAGTACTAGGGGACCGAGCAGCATGGCCAGGTGCTAGTGCCATGCTTGATGTGGCGTTTGAGCTCATATTTCTGCTAGTGGAGTACATGTTTTGTGTAGAGCTCATCAGTTTGCAGATTTTGGGTAAGGCTGCAAGTTTGTGTTGATGCCAATGACCTCGTTACCATGTTGAGGGAGAACATTTAAACCCGTGCGAGGGTCTGAGAATCTGGACACGCATGTCTATTTAATATACGGTCAAGTCATGCTATATTTGGCAGCTAGGGAGACTTGACTGGTGAAGCTAAGGTAAAAAAAGTTTGAATAAACTTCACATGTATGCCATGAAACAGGTGATACATGCACTGGGAATGACCAGTTCACGCATGCTGGGAAAGATCACAAGCCAAAAAGACACGCATAGAACACGATAGCTAGGTCATCCACAATAGTGAATTAGTACTGTATGTGTAGAGTCTCCATCAGCTGGTATATAACCCCACAACTAACCCTAACTTCTTTATGGCTGGCGAAAGATACATTAACCCACTTCCCGTCACACTATATTGTTGTTAAGTATAGTTAATTAACCATGGTGACAACGGGCAAGTTCCGCGTTAAACTGTGTGCTTCCTGGGTGGTTGGGTGAACCATGTACACAGAGAGAACATTCTTTTGCCCTTTTTTTTTGTAAGACGAAGACCAAATAGTAGCGCGGGGACACCAGCTTACGAGTAACACCTCAACTCACCCGACTGACCCCTATACCCTTTAGTCCAAAATAATCCTAGCCGCGGATGAGAAATCCCGCGCCGCTACATTGTTTTGGACATTTGTAGCGGCGGCCCATCTAATAGCCCGCCGCTACATAAAACAGCGGGTGGTGACGGCACGCGGCAGGCGGATCAGGGAATCTTCACATGTATCCCTTGAAAGTATGAAACAGGTGTACATGCACACTGGGAATGACCAGTTCACGCATCCACACTGGGAAAGATCACAAGCCAAAAAGACACGCATAGAACGTGATGCTAGGTCATCCACGATAGTGAATTAGTACTTTATGTGTAGAGTGTCCATCAATTGGTGGATATATATAACCGCACAACTAATCCCAACTTCTTTGTGGCTGGCGGAAGGTACATATAACCCACTTCCCGTCACACTTGTTAAGTATAGTTAATTAACCATGGTGACGACGGTCAAGATTCCGCGTTAAACTGTGCTTCCTGGGTGGTTCGGTGAACCATGCACACAGAGAGAACATCATTTTGCCTTTTCTTTATTAAGACGAAAGACCAAATAGTAGTGCTGGAACACCAGCTTACAGACGGTTCAATACATACGAGTAACACGCTGCTCATAGAATTTCATACCTCTACTACACTAATTCTAAGCAAGCGCTCCAGTAGCAGTACATACTTATTTGTTATCTAGACTATAGTGCGGGTTCAAAAAACTATCTCCGTAGACAGAAGTTACGAAAGATAGGTTCTAGGATTCGACGGTTGAAGGCTTACACTCTTCTTTACCCTTTTTTTTTTCCTGATCAGCTGTTCACAGGATTCTATTTTGTCCTTGCACAGTTGCCAAAGAAAAATTTTTATCTTGTTTCGTACTTTTGATTTCCATATCTCCATTATTTCAGTATCTGTTACAGCTGAATTCAAAATAGCTATATACAGAGAGGCTGTAAATTTCCAGATTTTTCAAGTGTCTATTTGACTGTCTCTACGCTAGTGTTTAAATTAACTCTCGTTAGCTTACCCATAAGTTGGGTCCAATCCTCTATATCTGTTGTGCTTAAATTTCTTGTGGATTCGATCTCAGGTTTTCCATGTTCAAAACTTGAGCTTCCAGTTGATTTGGGAATCTGCATTTTCCGCACAGGTTAGGACACAAGATATATCTTCAAAGGAAACTTGGTCCAGCCAATTAATAGTCAGTCCAATTTTTTTTTGTCGTTTCCTACCACATAATAAACTACGCCTTTAGCACAAGATGTTTGACAGCATGTAGTCCTCTCCAAAACTGCGAGTTGTTCGCAACTCTGCTACTTATCCAAGAAACCTGTCAACGTCACCCATGGCCTTACCTACTAAGTTCTGTTGACACCATGAAAAAAAATGCAAATATGTATATGACCATACAGGTCTCAAACGTAAAAGAAATGACCCCAACTCACCCGATTTACCCCTGTGTAACCTTTTGTCCATTAACAAACTTATGACATACCCTGCCCTACCCACGTCAATGGGCAATTTTGGTAGGTCGTCAACCTATTGAGCTAGCTGCCCTCGCTGCCTCTATTTGCCTTTTCTAAGCTCCCTCTGTTCTTAAATATAACGGATTGTAGATTTCGTCAAAATCAAGCTTTACTAACTTTGGCCAACAATATTTATAAAAATAAATAAGTTACATATTACGATAGGTATTTTATAGTGAAT
This sequence comes from Eragrostis nindensis, assembly GCA_012490785.1. Taxonomy (NCBI): domain Eukaryota; kingdom Viridiplantae; phylum Streptophyta; class Magnoliopsida; order Poales; family Poaceae; genus Eragrostis; species Eragrostis nindensis. Next base: position 848,830 of record JAAXCT010000191.1, on the reverse strand, counting down.
CTAATAATATAATTCAAATTATGTCAATGGTTTTTTTATTATTTTGCTGTTGACAATCAAAGTTTAAATAGTTTGATTTTGACTAGATCCAGAATCCCATGTATTTAAGAATGAATGGAGTATTTCTTTAATTCAATGAGGGATATGATCATCTGTATAAAGATAAAATAAAGATCACTGTCAGGTCTAAACATAGCATAGTCCATTTCTTTTTTTTGAGAACGTGCGGAGCACGTATTTCATTAAGAAGAGGAGAAAAGCTCGCAACGTGACCAGGGCCAAGTTCCCTAAGGTACTCGGCAAAATCCGGCCACGAAGCAGTGATGAGTCACAAGTACAAGTAGGAGGGCGAAAAACCCTAACAAGTGCAAAACAAAAAGAAGAAGGAACAGGCTCCCAAAAGAAAGTACAGTAAAATAAACGCTACACCCGCCTAGGGAGGGGCCTCGTCGATGATATCTTGACAAAGCATAGTCCATTTCTAATGCAGCAAAACACCTCAGAGTGACCATATGCTTACAAGATATAAAATCCTGGTTTGGTCTGCCATACAAATAGTGCAGAAAGGCTTCATATCGATCGTCTATCGCGCCCATATGTTACTAGTCACAGAGTAGCAATTTTCCTTTTCACATGCCATATATAAGGTCAGGTATATCTTAAGCCTTGCAGATTTCCATCAGAGAGAGGACAATCTCCTTAAATTGGGCATTTGAGGTCACGTAGCATTCATCATGAGTTGCACCTCTTTCCTACCTGTCTTCAGTTTATACATGATTTGAGAACTTTGGTTTAGCCACAAAAAAAAAAAAATGCTGCACACTAACTCTTTCTAGTGACATCTGCGTATATGATGTATCCCATTTCTGTCCTGCACGTATTAATCAGGGCAAATATAAACTAGGCAAATTATTGGTAAGCACCTAGATATGGACTCCTAACCTTGCTTGTTGAGCTATCAAAGAAGAACAGTAGTGCAGGATTCTATCAACAAGCACCTCTCAGTCTGTATGCTACAAATCTGCACTTGCATTTTTTTTTCCAAACCTAGAACAAACCTTTTTCTAAGGGTGATAGGGCACCATGCCCCCATCACTAAACCTTCTTCGATCAATTGAAACCTGGAGAAAGAGAACAATTATCCAAATCAAATTAAAATCTATCAAGGGTAAGCAAACTCTTTTCTAAGGGTGATAGTGCAATATCCTATACATGTCCCTACCACTAAAACTATTCCATCAACTGAAACCAGAAAAGAGAAGAGTCATCTAAATTCAATTATGATCTGCCCAAGCTAAGCTAAATCCTTTCTAAGGGTGATTGACTAACAGATTTACCTCACATCTACCAAGGCAAGTTTTAGATTTCAGGGACGAAATGGTGATAGTATGTAGCGACCCACTTTTAAGCACTTATTAGTTAGCAATCAAGTGGCTAAGCAACACTAATTACACGAGTAATTAAAAAAATCTAAATTTTTCTTCACAACTCCTAGTTCAGGCCAAAAGAGAAATAATAACAACTATTTCATGAGTCAGATGTCGAAACGTTTTTAAACAACAAACACAGATTACAACAATATAACATATTCTAGGTGGACTAAATATGATTTCACTTATCATCACACTCAGATAAATAAAACCCCTCTACTTAATTGAGGACCATCATGTGGTATTACAAACTCACTTGTGACCACTACCTGTTAGCCACCTCATAGCCACACAAAGAGCCACATAGAGCCAACCCATAACCTTAAACTTCTCAAACAGCCAGGTAACAGCTGTGCACCAGCCGCCACCAATAGGAGCTTCTCATTTCACCCTGACCAATAGGCAATAGCAGATCGACAACAGCCAAGAGAGAGAAGAGAACATCTGGATAAGAAGAGGAGAAGCAAGGAAAGCCAACAGCTCAATAGCAGAATTCATCTGGAATAGTAGAGAGCAAGAGTTACTTCCTCTCCAGACACGGAGTAGCTTCCTTTCCAAATCACCACCGGCAAGATGGCTGAGAGACATGAGGGAGCTTGCGGGCAAGAAGCAGAGAAGCCGAAGAGGAGGACAAGCTGAGGGCCCATGGAATGGAGGATCTTGCAAGCTGACCAAGAGGAGCAAGGAGGCCAAATGGAGGACATCGGGAACATGCGTGGACTGCAGTAGCCACGTGCTAGCGCCGGCGAACGAGCTCATCACCATGGGCAAGGTGATTCCCCACAAATCCCAACTTCTTTTGTAGGCATACACCTTTCCTTTGCAAAAGTCCTAGCACACCTGCACACTAACATCACACCTCACCATCTTAAACACAACACTAGTACCCTATTTACCAGAGCACAATCGCACATAAACAAGGAGAAATAGAGCATATTAGTTCACTTGAGCAGCTAGCCTGTAGATGCCAAGTAGCATTTGGAGTCGATGGTCTGTGCAGAAGAAGCAGGGGCACAGCAGCGGCTAGGAGCTCACCTCACTCTCAGCACCATCTTCACGACCACCCAGGTGCACACAGCTGCATCCATGCTCAAGCACGGCGCACGATCAGCTGCACAAGCGCATGCTACTCAGCACAAATGGTGGTCCTGAGGCCCCGTCGCAGCAGACTGAGCCGTAGGACAACGACTGGCGTTCCCTATTGCCTGAGTAATCACCAAAGCTAAAAGCTAAAATAAAGAGCATTATGAGGACTAATGGGTAGCATTAGGGAAGCAAGGAGAATAGCACGCGGGTGGCTGGGGGTGAGATCCGCCGTTGTGTATATAAGGTGACGTCCCATAGGCAAGAGAGGACACACACAAAGCAATCGCCCTTCTCATATTTTGCGTTGGCGCCATCGAGCCCTGCCGTGCCTCCATCCGCCGTGCAGCAGATTGAGGAGAGCCGTATCTCCAAACCAACACCGGTGATCTGAAGACCTGCACGGGTGTCGGTGATCAGGTTTCTGGGAAGTGCATCGACACAACCGCTTGCTGGCCTTCCCTATTCGACGACTACTTCCTCTTCGACGACTACTTTGCTTCGGCACCTCCTTCGTAGCAGGATTTATTATAAGCCTTCTACTGTTCCTAGCCCTGCAATCCCTTTTGCGATGTGTTGTCTGTTTGTTTTTGTCGATATGAGTTTTCCTATATTCAGCATGTTGCTAGGCTCATTTATTTTCCTTTGTCTTTCGATCAAATTAATCTCAGGCCTTGTTAATTTTGTAACAATTGATTCTTCGTTGCGGAACAATTCTCTTTTCTTAGCCTGGAATAATTTGATTGTTGGTCTGGAACAATGATTTTCTTCACATGGAACACAATTTGGTTGTTTGTCTGGAACAATTCTCTTATTCACGTGGATAATTTGATTGTTCGTCTGGAACAATCAGTTTCTTGACCCGGAACAATTTTTTCTTTCATTGGAACAAATTTTTTCTTAATCTGGAACATCGTTGTTCCTGACTGGAACAATTTTTTTTTTTTGAACCTCTCAACTCTGTATTAAAGAGTAGTATCTGCTCATGCGCATACAAGCAAAGACGCCCACACACACACGACCAGGCCTACACCTAAACACAGCGAAGAAACGCGTCCTTCGAGAGATCTTGCACGACTGTCACCACGCGGTGAGAGGTACCAGAAAAACAAAAGCAGCTACGACTTTACATTGAAGCCCCTAGAAAAAGAAAAAACAGAAGAAGGCCCACGAAGCTTCAAGAACCACCTGCTCCGCCGTCTTCAGCAACGACGGACACCGACGACGACGAACGAAGTCGACAGCACCGGCCAGCCAAGGACAACCGGAACAGCAAGCCGCAGCCATCCCCCTTCCAACGATCCACAAGCTCATCGACCGCGCAGAGGGAATCGCCGTCGACATGGCGGGAGCTTGGGAAAAATATTCCACAGCGACGACGCCTCCACCGCCACAACGCCGCCGCCCGGAAACTAGCTCACGTCGAGGAAGCCACCGACGGAGAAAGGGAGGCCACGGACGGCAACAAGCCATCCATAGCCACAACAACTCCGGCCAGCCACATGGAACCGCCGGAACCCTAACACAAAATCCACCTGCCAGCATCGAAGACAAGCTCCAAACCATGGAAGCATCGCAACAGCCAAAGCCGTAGAGCCATCTCCATGACCTCGGCAGCTACTACTCCGGCGATGACAGGGGAAAAGAGAGTCCACCGCGGCCATCATCGAAACTCGAAGACGCCGCGTAGACAAACTGACCTCACGCACCCAGCCACAGCAAGAACGTCGCCGTCGCCGGAGACAACCACCATGGTGAGGCGGAGGAAACAAAAAGCCCGCCGGCAAAACCTAGCGCCGCAGACGAGCCTAGATCTACAACTATGCAGAAAGACACCAGCCAGCGATGCCCCGCCGGTTCCCCTCCCTCTCAGACGCCAGCGAGGACGCCAAGGAGGGAAGGAACCGGCGAGAAACGCCCCGGATTGACTGGAACAATTTTTGAAGCTAGAAGAGGTACTGGAACTGGCTGGTTTCGTTCAATGGGCCATTGGTGGGCTGGGTGCTCCACTGGCTTACTAGCACTCAAGTGCTAAGGAGCAACCAACGGCCCAACAAGCAAAAACAGCCCAAAGCTGAACAGCTGAAATAAACAGCAAACTTCTGATATGGCTTTTGGAGTGCTGAAAAGCTGACTTTTGACGGAATGAACTAAAAGCTAAAAAGATGGCTGAGCGCTCCTTTTCTAACTTCTGGCATGCTGAGAAGTTTAATATATATTACAAAAGCCAAATTTAAAAATCTAACAGCCAGCTTTTCTAAAAGCTCAAAAGCTCCAGCCCAAACAAACTGTCCTGATTGGGCAGGCTGCTTGGATGAAAGATGATCACAGGAGGATTTGAAGTATTCCTTGGCTTGAACCTTATATCTTGAAGTGCAAAGAAGCAAGCAATCGTGTCGCGATCAAGTACCGAAGCAGAATCCAAGGCTTTGGCCAATGCCACCACGAAAATTGATACAAGCTGTGCTTTGAGAGGTTGGGCTTCTGTCCAAGACACCGGCCAGATTGTGGTGTGACAACATTGGAGCAACCTATCTTCTTCTAATCCGATGTTTCATGCAAGAACAAAACACATTGAACTTGACTTTCACTTTGTACGTGAAAGGGTTGCACAATGTTTGCTTGACATCAAATATATTTCTACCAAATATCAAATTGCAGATGGCTGGCTAGCTTCACCAAAGGCGATCACGTCACGGAAGCTAGAAGAGTTTAGGGGCAATCCTAACTTAGATAACAAACTTTTGATTGAGGGAGGGTGTTATATAGTTAAGTGTGACGTCCCGCCTCCTCGAGGCCGGGCCCGGCCTCGTGGAGGCGGGACGTCACAAGTGGTATCAGAGCCGACTCTCGCGGTTTCACGGGCGCGTGTGGGCGCAGTTGCGCAGGCATGGTGTGCATGGCTGGTGTGGGCCCAAGTGGTCACACAGCATGGCACATGCGCTGGCACTGGACGCACGGACGTGGCCAAGAGAGGAAGTTCCTGGCCTGGGGTTGATCGACGAGGACGTCGATCTCCTAAGGGGGTGAGAATGTAACATCCTGGCCCAGGGCTTAATAGGATTGATAAGAATACTCATACCAACAGTTGCAACTTCTTTTCCGGAAGCTCATCTCGAAAGAACTTCGGGGTTAAGCGTGCTTGGCCCGGAGCAATTTCGGGATGGGTGACCGACCGGGAAGTCCTTCCCGGGTGTGCACGAGTGAGGACAAAGTGCACAGAAAAGACGTGTGTTGGTCTGTGGGGACAGTCTTGAGATCCTAGAGAGCTGCCAGGCGTGCGGGCCCGGCCTCGTGGAGGCGGGACGTCACATTAAGTTTCTGATGTAATCGTGAACATGACTTACATGCCAAACCAAGATAGTTTGTTGTATACATATACATGGCTGGTGGATAAGCTGATGACAAGTAACAAACTCTGTAGTAATCTTGGGCCTAGCTAGTGCCACCTAAATTAACATGCGACGAGAGCCGAAGCAAAGGCATTTATTGCCGGTTTTTCAGTTAGTTCATCCCTGAGATGGTGATGTGACCAATTAACGTGCCCTTACTAGCACACTTTTGGTTGAACCTTCAAGTGGTACGTGCAGGCCTGTTTTGTCTTGTAACATAATTCTTCCAGTTATCTCTTGCAGCCAAAAGTCGCCAGATGCATCAACGACATCCGTACGTGGTCATTTTCAAAATTCGTTCAGCACAATAATTCAGCAGTGTCTATGTGGCTTTGTGATCAACGTGGTCATTTTCAAAGTTTGTTATCAATGCGGGTTTTTTTTTTCACTCTACTTCAGGCTTATCTTCACAAAATGATCCCCATCCTAAAGGAAATGAGGAAATCTACAGAAATCACTAACAACCTATACCTTTTGCTACGCTCTTGAATTGACAATTAAATTCCCCAACAACAACTGAGAGAAGACGCAGCACTAACTAGACAATGCAGCTGGGGCATGGTGCACAAGGTTCATGACGTGCAGGTAGGTTCACGGGAAAAGTTTTTTTTTTTAGAAAAGGGAATATGCATTAATATTCCAGCCTCTGTATCGATTGATACATATAGCTGTCCATTATTACAAGCCAAGTCGAATCATCCAAGACTGAAAGGAAAACAACGCTCATCACATCTGTGATATCCATCTAAATTATTATTATCCAACAGGGAGTCTATTACTAAAACACCATCCATTTTTGGCGAAAATGTCCATCACCGCAGTCTCAAGCACACGACACCTCCAATTTATTCGGGATCTCTCTTCTTCCTTTTGTAGCAGCGCCCAAAGCGGATCCAGTACGTTCCCCTGAACACCACCTGCATAGAAGTAGAAACTCGTGTCTTGTTAAAAACCTGATCATTGCGGCAAAGCCAAATCGCCCAACAAATGGCACATGCTCCTACCAAGGCTTGATGCTTAATTTTCTTATCTACCCCTTGCAACCATCCATTAAACATGTGGTCAGCACTCGTCGGAGGAGGTAAATTAAAAGAAACATGCACCAATCTCCATATAAACTTAGCATTGTTGCAATCAAAGAAAAGGTGTTGTATTGATTCACTTAAGTTGCAAAAACAACATTTAACACTCCCTTTCCATCGCCTCTTTGCTAAGTTGTCCTTGGTTAAAGTTACACCCTTAATCATGTACCATATGAAAACTTTAATTTTGAGCGGTAGCTTAAGCTTCCAAATAGTGTGATTATGAGGAACAACATTGGTTACAGCTAAAGCTCTATACATAGAACGAACTGTAAAAATACCTTGTTGATTTAAAGCCCAAATGAATTTATCTTTTTGATCTGAAAGGTGAGTATTTATGACCCGACCAACCAAGTGGTACCAAGCGATCAAATTATTCCCAACTAATGATCTTCTAAAAGATACATTCAAAGGCCTAGATTGTAAAACCATACTAACGGAAGCGCTTTTCTTTCTAACAATACTATAAAGATTTGGGTATTGGTCCTTAAAGGCTATATTACCTAACCAAGCATCCTCCCAGAATCTTACTTGAGTTCCATCACCCAATCTGAACTTACCCAACCTCAAAAAGTCTTGTTTAACCTTCATTAAACCTGAACAAAAATGAGAGTCGCCAGGCATATGTTTGACTTGAGTAATCGTTTTGTACCTCAAGTATTTTCTCCTAAGAAGTAACTGCCACACCCCATCTTCATTTATTAGCTTAAAAAGCCACTTGCTAAGCAAACATCTATTTTGCAAATCCAAGTTTAAAATTCCTAATCCTCCCTGATCTTTCGGTGTACAGAGTATACTCCATTTAGTCAGTTTGTACTTCTTTTTATGCTCATCACTTTGTCAGAAAAACCTTGACCTATAGTAATCAAGTTTCTTAAGTACCTCCCTCGGTACTTCAAAGAAAGAGAGCACGAAGATCGACAGATTACTTAAAACAGAGTTGATTAAAACCAATCTACCTCCGGCCGAAAGTAATTTTCCTTTCCAACAACTGAGTTTCTTCTGAAAACGTTCCTCTACCTCTTTCCAATCTATATTTCTAAGCTTTCTATGATGCATAGGAATGCCCAGGTATCTAAAAGGAAATGAACCCATTTCAGAACCAAAAATATGTGAATATTCATACTCCATTTCCTTTGCATGTCCATAACAGAATAATTCACTCTTATGAAAATTAATCTTTAGACCAGATAATTGCTCAAAAGCGCACAGCAAGAGCTTCATATTTTTGGCCTGTTCAAGATTATTTTCCATAAACAGAATAGTATCATCTGCATATTGCAAAATAGAAAGACCATCATCTACTAAGTGTGGAACAACACCATCTATCTGACCATTTTCTTTTGCTCTAGCGATTAAGATGGCTAGCATATCTACAACAATATTAAATAAAATTGGAGATAAAGGGTCACCTTGTCTCACGCCTTTTCTAGTTTGAAAGTAGTGACCAATATCATCATTAACTTTGATGCCTACTGAACCTTTAGCCGTCACTTGATCAATCCAAGCACACCATTTTGGTGAGAAACCTTTCATTCTCAACACTTGTTGTAGAAAAGGCCATTTCACCTTGTCATATGCTTTTTTAAAGTCTAATTTGAGGATGACACCACTTTTCTTTTTTTTATGCATTTCATGGATAGTTTCATGAAGAATGATAACACCTTCCATGATATACCTTCCAGGAAGAAAAGCAGTTTGTGACGGTCTAATTACTTTATGCGCTAAAAGAGTTATCCTATTAGTAAGAACTTTTGTAAAAATCTTAAAACTAACATTAAGCAAACAAATAGGTCTATACTGTTGAATTTTAACTGCTTCGGCCTTTTTGGGAAGGAGAGTAATCACCCAAAATTGAGACTATGTAGAGGTAAGTTTCCATTATGGAATTCATTAAAAAGCTCTAACAGATCCTGTTTGATGATGTCCCAGAAGAATTGATAAAACTCCGTCGGGAAGCCATCTGGGCCTGGTGCTTTATTATGTTCCATTTGAAAAATAGCCTCTTTTATCTCTTTTTCACGGGAAAAGTTGCCGGGCACAATTGTGGTGCACAGGTTGTTGCCATCGGAAGTTTCCAGTTTCTGCACGCCACCGTCCACAGATCCCTGCTTTCGACCGGGACTGCTTTCCTCGTTCACTCCTGCTTCTTCTCTGCTCCACTACGCCAGTCGCAGCAAGAAAAATTCTGCTGGTTCTTGCCTTCTTGGACGGCCCTCTTCTGATCTTCTTCTATTACACGGTCCAGGCCCGCGATATTTCCTCCCCGAGAACCACCACTGAAGCCGCCGCCGGCCGGTGAGGTGAGGTTGCCGTCGTTTTCAATCATCCTGATCTTCTTGGTTTGGCCCTCTCCCGATCTTCTCACTGTATCTTTCCCCGCAGCTCGACGAGAGATGTCCACGGTGGATGCCGGTACCAAGGCGGTGGTGCCTCCGGAGGCCGACTGCCGTGGCGGCGGAGGAGGCATAGACGCCATGCCGGACGGCGTCCTGGAGCACATCCTCGGCTTCCTGCCGGCGGAGGAGGCCGTGCGGACATCCGTACTCGCCCCACGCTGGCGCCACCTCTGGAAATCCGCCGCCACCCTGCGGATCGGGTGCCGCGACGACCGTGGACCGAGGCCAGTGAAGAAGAACCGAGAGTTAGTGGACCATCTCCTCCTCCTACGCGGAGGCTCGTCACTCAACACATGCGAGATCAGCCTCGGCAAGTTCCAGGCGGACGACGTGCCGAGGATGAACCTCTGGGTCCGGCACGCTATCCTGTGCAAAGTCAAGGTGCTCAAGGTCCGTATGTTTTATAAGTTCTATCTGGTGCTAGACGACCTGCCTCTCGTCTCGCAGAACCTGACGAGGCTATGCCTTCGCGGTGTGCGGTTGCGCAATTCTGCCACTGACTTCTCTTGCTGCCCGGCCTTGGAACATCTGGAACTGCACGAGTGTGGCCTGATGGACGCCAAGAAGATGGTGTCCAAGTCCCTTAAGCATCTCAGGATCATTTCCTCGTGTTTCGATGATCCTTTATGTCTCAATTTACGCGTTCGCATCTCCACCCCAAATCTGGTTTCTCTGCATCAGGATGACATTTCGGATAGGACTCCCATGCTTGACCAAATGCCATCATTAGCGGAGGCATTTGTCCGAATAACCGACTGGTGTTCCGACGTTTGCGCTAAAGATGATCCAGACTCTGATGGTTGTCTTTGTGAGCTGTGTGACAGTGACGGTAACCTTCACACTGGCGGTACTAGTTGTGTGCTTCTAAATGGTTTGTCAGAAGCTAAGAGTTTGGCTTTGATTTCTGACCCCGTCGTGGTATGCTCACTCTTCGCCTCGGTTATATTATAGCTTAATATATAACTCATCCTTTTATTTCATAGCGCATTATCTGTATTTTTGCTGGACACTGATAGATGGACTTGCATGATGATTGCATTGCCATCGATTATGCTCCGCTATTTCATCCTATTATCCACCTAAAAAAAGCTATTTCATCTTATCAGCTCGAACTTTTTACAGACTATTTTCAAAGGCGATTTGAGGTGGTGCCCTATGTTTAGCAATTTAAAGACCTTGTTGCTCAACGAATATTGGTGTGTGCCTGATGACTTTCATGCATTGACCTGTATCCTTGAACACTCACCAGTTCTTGAGAAGCTCACTCTTCAACTATTTTCTGAGGTACACACATCATATGAGGGAAATTATTACATACTAGAGAAATGACACCTGTGATTCAACATTAGAGAATCGTTTTGTTTGCTGCAGGGGCCTACGCATAACGTGGAGATGAAAGGGGGCTTCTGTCTGATGGGTCCGCCGGCAACAATTTCAGAACATCTAGACATAGTGGAGGTCAAGTGTGAAGCGGTTGATGAGAGGGTTCTCAAAGTCCTAGAGCTCCTGTCTACATTTAATATATGTAAGCTAGCTTGCAATGCTCCACATTCATCTGCATTTCGGACATTTAACATAGCATTCATTTATGTGAAAGAATGTACATCTTGCAAGTTTGTACAAAAATAACCCTCGAATGCTAGGACTTACAGACCTAGGAAATCAATTTATAGGTAAACGAAACCCTGCATTGCATAAGCATTCTTTGGGCAGATTAGCTTTACACCACATTTTTTTCATTTTTAATTGAATTCATACACGGATAAACCCAGCTGAAGCACTACATTCACTTCTAGAAAACTTCTGAATGTTGGCTTGTTGGGTTGTTTTGAATGGAAAGAAAAGAGTGAGTTAAATAAATTCAAAGTTCAGATGATTATATGGGCTTTGCTATCTTCTCAATGAAAAGTTCAGTTTTTAGCTAGGTTCAAGAAGAATTGATTGTAGGGTATGATGGTCAGAAAATTATGTAACAATTGAATGTTTTATTCTGTTGCTAGATTTATGAAACATGCAAATCAGAATATATGCAGTGTTGGTTAAGTGAATTTCTTATTCAAGGGAACCTGTTCATTCATTTTTGAATTTCGGTCAAGTAACAGAACATCCGTGTCTCCAGATATCAACTCTTAACTTACTATGCGTCTTTCATTTTTATACAGGTTTCAGTTTCTGTTAGGTACAAGAAAATTCGAGCTATCAAGTGTCTCTACTGTCTGGCTAAGAAATGTGAGGCTAAAGTGCATTGTGACAAGGTTGTCATATTGTGTGTATGGGTAGTTGGTGTGTAAAGTTGGCAGCAGAAGTCGTTGGATATCTAGCTGGACCTTCCATATATAGCCATGATATTTCCTCAGCACTATTAATTATTCTTCCATCTGGAACTATATATATTAACATGCTTTCTGAAATTTGGTTCATCCTTGATATGGTAATCTGACCAGTTCCTTTGTATCATAACCCGATGAGTCATCTCAATGTCATTGCTGAAAGGACGTAAGATAGTAAAGATGGAAAAGAAAAATGAGATTGGGAGTCTGAACGGACAAAGGATTATCCATCAAAGCCTCAGTTTCCCATGATGTTTTTCGCATCACAATATTTTTTCCCGTGAATTTATTCAATAAGAAAAACCGTTTAATGTGCTTCTAATTAATAGCAGATTTAAAATTTGTCCTTCAAATTCCCATGACCTTTTATCTTGCAAGATAATTCTTTCAGTCATTTCTTGTAGCCTAGAGCTACGATATGCCTCAACTTCATCCGTGGTCTGTCTCATTTTCAAGTTTGCTTGGCACAATCAAACAAATTGAGTAGTTTATATGGTCACTTCCGATAAGCTAAAAGCACTTAGTATGTGTTTTTTTTTTTTTTGCGAGGGACTTAGTATGTGTTTTTGTTCTTGCAAATTCAGTAGTGCCTAAAGATCGCTGCTTTATGATAACTCTGATTCAAGCTTATTATTCTGTACAAGAGATCACCGTCTAAAATGCTTAACGTACGCTCCTAGATTGACAATAAATTTCGCCAACAAGAATAGAGAAATACCCAACAGTGACAAGATGATGCAGCTGGGCCCCGGTTGACAAGGTCAATGACTCATGGGTCCGCTGAAAAGACTCACTTGTCAAGTTGTCAGTCTCTAGCACGACTCATCGAACTGTTGGCCACCGCTCCCAGATAAGCCCGCAAGCTGCTTGTGCTTTCCCCACTCACTCCTCGATCGCAGCAAGAAAATCCTTGCTGGTTCTTGCACGTCAACCTCTCGATCTCTTCAAAATCCACGAGCCGTCATCAGATTCGATCTCTCGGACGAGACCACAGCTGAAGCCACCTTCGGCAAGGTGAGGTTGGTTGTCGCGTGGAGGCCTCATCCGTTTTAATTTTAAGTCCTCTTGCCGGTCTCGATCCCCATCTTCTCACTGTTTCTTGCCCCACAGATCGCCAGGATGCCTCAGCGAGATGACGGCGAGAAAGTTGGTGGCCGTGGAAGCAGAAGCATAAACTCCTTGCTGGACGGCGCCCTCGAGCACATCATCAGCTTCCTGCCGGCGGAGGAGGCCGGACGTCCGTACTCGCCCATCGTTGGCGCCACCTCTGGAAATCGGCCAAGCTAGTAGCGGCATTCGTCCGAATAAATGACTGGCATATGGACATGTGTCGTATAAAACTGAAGCCAGCAGTCTGTTTATCTGGAGCTAGTAAGAGTTTGGTGTGTGGTGGTTCTGGCAACGTTGACTGGGGTGTTACAACTAATTGTCTGCTTCTAAACGGTTTATCAGAAGCTAAGAGTTTGGTGTTGATTTCTGTTCCTGACGTGGTATACTTCCAGTTCCCCTCAATTATAATACAAATCCATGTGTCATCCCTTTTGTCGTCGCTCGAATAATCGAGAGAACGGCAAATATTTGGTTCGGGGAACAACGATCAATCGAGGTATCGATCTAGGGCACAGAGAGAATTTTTATACTGGTTCGGGCCTCCCGGAGGATAATAACCCTACGTCCAGTGTTTGTCGTGTTGAATATGGTGGTGTGTATGATCTACAACGCCATGTCTCCCCCCTCATCGGAGGGTTACATGTATATTTATAGTCCTTGTTACCGCCTCTAGGAGTCCTTGCCTTGTTCTACAAGACTTCCGATCTGTAGTAACAGATTCGGAGTCTATCTACAAGTTTCCTTTCGTGCGATACAAGTCTTCGGAAAATACCAAACTAAATCTTCGGGAATATCTGAAAATATGGGTTACGACATAAGCCCCCGAACATGTCACTTGGCTGATTCGTCTTTGATACGAAGAGATCTTCATCTTCATGCGAACTTCTGACAAGGGATATGTTCTTCTGAGCACACATACTTCAGATATTCTCCAGGAGATTCTTCATGTTCTTGTATGTCTTCATGAATTAATCCTTCAATAAATTGACATCAATATGTGTCTTCGGGAAATAGTCTTCATGAGAGAGTCTTCGGAGAGAGAGTCTTCGTAACAGAGTCTTCGTAACAGAGTCTTCAGAGAAATAGCCTTCTGTACCCGAACTCTTCTTAACACTTGTGTCTTCAGCGGCATACTGATGAAAGAATGAAATATATCCTCAGCAACTCCGAACGTGCATAATCTTGATGTCTTCAAATATCCTAAGCTTGGAGAATGGGCGAAGCCCCCGAGCTTAGTAATCTGATGAAATATGAATATCATCTCCTCTGCATCCTTCTTGATCTGGGCCAAAATAAATAAATAAGTAAATGGCAGCTAGGAGCCACTTTAATTCTTCCGAAGTTTTGTAATCAATCCTCCTATAAGCCGTTTGACAGAACTCGAAGTTCTTGCTTATAGGAAAATCAATAAAAATATGTGTTCCTCATAATATGTTGATAGCTGTCTTCTGAGATGAACAAGCGTGTAGCAGCTAGGAGCTACTTCACTTCTGTAGGTTGTTGACAGATCATGCTTGAAATCTTCGGAAGCCCCCAGGCTTTACTGATATAAGGTGGAACTATAGCTTGCCGAAGTCTTGAACAATGTGAACTCATGCTGATAGCAAAATCTTTGGGAGAACGTGGTCTATTGCAGTTTGAAAATCTTCGGGTTGCAGCGACTCCCCCTCATTTGATGGCTGAAAATAGTCTTCGGGTGATAATAGCAAGGGCACATCACCTTTATATATGTTGAACAATAAAAATATATGTGTGGCAGCTAGGAGCCACTTGCTTCTCCCGTCTATGCCAACTGATGAGTGCAGTTTCTGAAGAGTCTTCTACGAGCAGGAGGGCGCGGCAACTAGGAGCTCACATGTCTTCTGGAATGAATAAGGATGTGGCAGCTTGGAGCCACTTCGCTTCAACTAACGTCGATGATTAGCTGACGTATGTTGAAGCCTATATTACTTCGTGTCATCGTGATCCTTGAGATCCTTGATGCTGATGATATTTGACAGAAACCCAAATATTTTGGTCCGAAGGCCTCAATATACTGGCGCATGAGCTTGTTAAATGCTTGATAAAATTGATAGATCTTGACAACTTGCTTCTGAAAACCACCAGCCTGAACTTGTACTTCGACAGTAATGAATTCTCTCAAAGAATACAACTTGGTCTTCAGCAGTAGCTTCCAATGAACGCGTACAGCTGTGAGTCGGCGTCTTCAACGTGAGCGCGTACGGCTGCGAGCCGGCGTCTTCGACGTGAGCGCGTACAGCTATACTGATGATTTCAGAAAGATGAAAATACATGTAGATCATGTACATCTGTCCTCACAGTAGGTTGCACGATGATAAAATTGATCAAGTCTTCACATGCTGATGCAATCATGTGCTTCAGCCGAACTTGATTGCTAGTGCAAGATGATACACGCTGATTTGCAGGATTGGAGACTTCACAGCATAGCTTGTTTGAACTGACAGCACGGGTTATTGATGATGAAAAACCCAATATAATAATGGCATCAATGAATACCAGCGCTCAATCTTCTTGTCTTGAATAAAATATGCGGAGAATCCTCTGCTGCAGCCCTGTACTAGTTGTATCTGATGAGAAAATTGCCAAGGCTTGCTCAAGCTTCAATTGAATAATCTTCAGAGTAAATGTAGCAGGGACTTTATGGATGCAGCTTTGAAATGGCTTCCAGAATATAAACAACTCCAGTGGGTTTGTAAAGTGTATGTGTCGCACATAGATAGCAGCTTCTCTTCAGTAGCCGCTTCAATAAGAAATAGAGCAGCTGAGGTTTAAAATTTCCGCCTTCAATATATGAACTCCATAGAATGGGCATGTATGTATAGCCCCCTGCTTTTCTGTATGCAGTGATAACTGATGCAGGAAAGTAATAAGTTTGCAAAATGCGCATTCTAGTAAGTACATAAATACCAGAGATGCATCCGGAGTATGTTCCTTGATAGGAAGTCCAATTAGCTGTATAACATTTTACTTTGCACTAGGCAAGTTATGTTTCAAGCTAATTAGCTGTCAACTGTAAATACATGTAGAACTAACTCATTGACGCTTAACTTTGCTTATAGCAAGCTACGTTTGAGATTAGCCACAAGATTGGGGGTTGTCGATGACTCTTTTCCTTTGATTAGCTGTATAACATTTTACTTTGCACTTGGCAAGTTATGTTTCAAGCTAAATAATATAGGGTGTTGATCTTGCAACGTGGTCTGAAGTTGGCACTTATAACTCGATGGCTAAGGCTCTTACTTCAGACACTCGGGGAGACTTACGAAACTTATGAACCATTGGCAGCTATCGTGTAGCACCATATGACATAAGACTTGCAGTCTGTTGGGTGGTTGATCGTGCAACCGGCCTAGGGAGAGCCACTTATGAACCTCATGGGCTAAGGGTCCCTCGTTAGAACGTCATGGGGGTCAATTAACTTATGAACCACAGTATGGCTAAGCCTTATGACCAATCTTGCCTGAAGAGGCTGTTCGTACCGATGCCTTATAACCCTCATGTGGCTAAGACATCAGCCAAACTAGTAGACCGACCTGGGTCAGCCTTTTCCATGTTGAATGGAAGTTGATATGACTGAAAAGTCAATAATCCGTAGAACAATAATCCATGCCGATGAACCAAGTAATCTGGTCAATAAATATTTGAAGATCCAATAGAATGCCCGAAGATAAATATATTATGGCCAGTAAGATGGCTGATAATGAATATCCAAATAGTCAGGGATGACTGAATATGAATGTAATATTCCAGAGATGAATATCTCAATTATCAATAAAATTCTGGATGAATATTCCGAAGACCAATAAAATTCTGGATGAATATCCTGATGATTCCGGATGAATATCCCAATTATCACTGAAATTCCGGTTGAAGATTCCAATAATAAATTCCAGAGATGAATATCCCAATAATCAATAAGTCCGGATGAATGTCCCAATAGATTTCGGATGTTGATTCCGATGATAAATAAATTGTCGGGATGAATATCCAGAATATCAATAAAGTGTCCGGAGACAAATATCCTGCTTAGATGATCAGCTAGAGAATATAGAAAGAGGAATCTCTATTTACTGATAACGAGCAAGAAAATATAACTCTGTAATAAAGAAGACTTTCTGCAACGCAATATGCTTAATCAAGCAGCTAATGTGCGCATAAATTAAATAAGCACTTGAAATAGCACGTGCAGAAAGATGTTAATATGGAACTGCTCAGGGCGCTCTACTTATGATTGCTGTAATATGCATGTAGAGAAAAGAACAGACACAATATAAAATAAAATAATAAAAGAGAACGATTTATTTGGCTTATCTGAGAGCCAAGTTGTTCTGGATGCCTTGATGATCATTTTGGGATCTTCGGGATTATTGAGTAGCCCCCGAGCGTAGTTTCTGGAATTGACGATCCGGTACCGACGACATGGTGTCCGTCTTCGGGACTCCCGATGACTTCAGCTGGTCGACATCTCTCCATCGCCCAGTCAGACTGCATGGAACTGCCGATGAGATCATCCGATGAGCGGCAAATTCCATGCCAATAACCTCGAAGATGTCCGGTACATGCATAAACAGTTAACCAAACCGAATATTTGATTAGCATCATGTCACGGCAACTAAGGTACGAATATGCTCGAAATAGCGCATATCCGTCTTTGTTTAATAAATAAATCCGAAGTGATGCCAAATATTTAAATCGGCATGTTAATCAATCTGGAAGATAAAATTAATAAAGAATAAACCTTCCCTTTATCGTAGGAGGTCTTCGGAGTTGATTTGAGCACGTTGCACCATGCTGTTGTCGTTCCGATCGTAGAACAGTTGGGCGAATATGCAGCTGGGCTCCCGATGACGCACCAGCACGCAGATAGCAAGGTAGTGTTCGGGTGATTGTGTGTCCGCGCCGCCTTTGGGTGCTCGCAGTGGTGACGAAGAAGTATTCCGAAGACTTGTTTGCAGCTGACTGGATGAAGTATGTTTGAGTCTTCGGGGCCAGCTTCATGTGTATTCATATCAACCGGCACGGCCGGATCCGAACTGGTGTTCGGTGGTAGCTGATCCTTGTTCATTGTCGTTGGCTTGGTTTCGGGACGGGGACGAACTCATCAGCCTCTCTGCGCATGACGGCTTGCTCAACGAGATCAGATTTGTCACGCCATGATCGGTGCAGTGCATCGAAAATGCTGAACCGTCGAGGGCTCGATCTTCATGCATGGCGTCTTGACGCATCTGCATGACTCGGTGTAACTCATCCATGCAAAAAAGACATTCCGGAGTGAGTATATGATTAACTATCTTAACTATCTGACATTAATTAATCAAGATAATAAAAAACAATCGAGAAGGAATCTTCCCTGTAAATTTGTGTGCTGCGCAGCAGAGATCAAAACTCTTCTGCACATCGGGACTTGATGCAGAAAACCTGCCGCCGCAGCCCCATGATAACTGGATTAAACAAGAACTCCGAGTCGACTCCATCAAACTCGCCGACTTGGTCTTGTGGTGGAGACTGCAACACGACTCGTGCCTCACGAACTCATGTCGGCGTGAACAACGAGTCGCGGCTTCTTGACATCATCAATTCGTCGAGAGAACGAACAACATGCGCCGCCGAAGATTTGCTTGAGATTTCTGATACTCTAGACGGACCCTCAGCGCTGCCCCCCTACCTGGCGCGCCTCTGTCGTCGCTCGAATAATCGAGAGAACGGCAAATATTTGGTTCGGGGAACAACGATCAATCGAGGTATCGATCTAGGGCACAGAGAGAATTTTTATACTGGTTCGGGCCTCCCGGAGGATAATAACCCTACGTCCAGTGTTTGTCGTGTTGAATATGGTGGTGTGTATGATCTACAACGCCATGTCTCCCCCCTCATCGGAGGGTTACATGTATATTTATAGTCCTTGTTACCGCCTCTAGGAGTCCTTGCCTTGTTCTACAAGACTTCCGATCTGTAGTAACAGATTCGGAGTCTATCTACAAGTTTCCTTTCGTACGATACAAGTCTTCGGAAAATACCAAACTAAATCTTCGGGAATATCTGAAAATATGGGTTACGACACCTTTATTTCACATTGCTCTACTAAATTAGTAGATGGCAGTTAGACAGGAATCGCTTTGTATGTACATTGCAATTAACCATGGCCATTGTGATGACTATTTCATCTTATCAGCTTGAACATTTTACAGATTGCTTTCAAAGGTTATGGTGCCCTATGTTTAGAAATTTGAAGACATTGTTGCTCGATGAGCATTGGTGCGTGCCTGATGAATTTAATGCACTAGCTTGTATCCTTGAACACTCGCTAGTTCTTGAGAAGCTGACTCTTCAAACTCTTTTCTGAGGTACACACATCATAAAGGGGAAATTGCTACATACTACCAGGGATATGGCACTTGTGATTAATCTTTGAGAATCTTTTTGTTCACTTCAGGGTCCTCAGCATAACGTGGAAATGAAAGGGGGCTGCTGTCTGATTGGTCTACAATTTCGGAACATCTCGACATCGTGGAGATCAAGTGTGAAGTTGTTGATGAAAGGGTTCTCAAAGTCTTGGAATTCCTGTCGACATTAAGTATTTGTAAGCTACCTTGCAATATTCCTCATTCCCCTACATTTCTGACATGTACGGATGTACCATAGCCTACGTGTGTGAAAGAATGTTGACAGTGCAAGTTTGTACAAAAACCTTGAATGCTATGCTGAGGAAATCAGTCTATAAAAAAAATAAAACCTCCCATGTGTTAGCATTTTATTAACAGTCACAGAGCCGTTATTTTTTACAAATTTCGTACATTCATAGATCCTGAATATGTTTATTTCTCTAAAACTTCTGAATGTTTGGCTTATTGACTAGTTAGAAATGGAATCAAATGGCTGAATCAAGTAATGCAAAGCTGAGATGATCATGTGAGCTTTGCTTTCTTTTCAATGCAAATGCTAGTTTAGCTAGATTCAGGTAGAAATGGTTCTAGCGTATCATGGAAGAAAATTTTGTGTCAAACAATTGATGAATGTTTTATTCCATTGCTAGATTTATCGAACTTTGAATCAGACCATACAAGAGAACCACATGTTCCTTCGTTTCTGAATTTCTGTCCAGTAACTGAATATCAATCTCTACATTTAACAACCAATATACTCTGAACTTACTGTACACCTTTCATTTTTATGCAGGCTTCAGTTTTTGTTAGGTATGAACAATCTACTGTCTCCCTAAGAAATGCAAGGGTGAAGTTCACTGTGAAAATGCTGCCATTTTGTGTCTATGGGTAGTTGGTATGCGTGCCAATTCTACACTTCCAGCTATACGAATGTGTAAAATTGACAGTTGTGCAGTAGTTGGATATCTAATTGGACCTGCCACATTTACAGTCGTGTTATTCCTTTCCACCATGTGAACCCTGTTCAGCATGCAGTCTTTGCTAAAAAGGACATCAGGTAGCTAGGAAAGATGAAATGGGAATGAGAGAGAGTTTTGAACATTTCCAACGGACTATGAATTGGTTGCGCAAATCAATTTGTTTCTCAACTGTATCCACAAGTTAGGGACAAAAATTAGTTTTAAGAGCTTTTTTTTGGCCATGATGAATTATGAGCAAAGGAATCCAGAAGTAGTACGAACACAAATTTGAAAGTTTTAAAACTGAAATTTATATTGCGCATGTTGGTACTTTCAGGTTCAATGTAGTTGTATTACACTTTCTATAGTGTACATATGCTTATTATGCTCCTAATACATAAACTGCATTATTTCACTACCAATTTAAACTAGATCGCTTAATGCCGAAATACATTTGTATTTCAGCTTTTGATATAGAAACCTTGCAGCGCCATCATCATGCATTATTATACCCTGAGCTACTCAAATAAGCCTATTAAACTAGAATCTGAATATGGCACAATACGACTAAGTTGTAAGGCACTGAGGGCCCTAGTAAACAATATCAATGATTGGTGGACATCCAAATGTCGCGCCAGCCTATCAGTTCCACAACCACAAGTAAAAAAACCCAAGTCGGATGGTGGATATGTGTTTTGTTTGACAATAAGATTGGACGGAGTTGAACCATCCCTCTTTTTAGGGATGGGACGATCCCATATCTATATATGTTTAGTTGGAGTGTATTTTTAAAACAAGCACAGATATATCGTAAAAAAGAAAGAGCAGAGTTTACAAACACATCACAACACAAACAAACTCATGCACACTACACTGTAACCTACCACAGATGACTAGAGGACGCTACTAATGTATCAAAGAAATATAACCAAACTACCAGGTCCGCTTTCTCCTTTTGGTAGGAGAGTTTGGAGAAAGGGGGAGGGAGAGGGATTGACAACCTCATTATAGTCTGTCAGCTTTCGTTTTGACACTGAACTACCTTCTTATGCACCTCAACCTGTTCAATATTTTGGTATGACATTCCTTATTTCAGTTTGTTGCATAATTCTGAAAAATAATACAATCTCTTTTTGTGCCATTACTCTCAAATGATTTTGCCTCGAAATAAATGAATGTATGTGGTGAGTCTGATCTGGATTCACTACACAAACTAAAAATGTCCAAAACACTATTACTCTCCATTTTCTCACAAGATTTTTTTTTTGAGATCATTTTCTCACAAGATCTAGTTTAGCCTTTTGAAACTACAACAGGGAGATAGGGAAGGAGAGATCCTGCCAGAGTCAGCAGGTGTTTGGCATGGTTGGAGCTCCAGAAATTTTCGTGGAGTTCTTGGAGCTGCTCATAGCTAGCTCTAGAAATTCTTGGAGCTAGAACCGTAAATAAATTATGGATCTTTTGTTGAATCGTTTTCTTTTTGTTTGAGATTAAAACTAATAAATTAAAATATTTTAATTTGTTTTACAAAATCCAGCTCCTGCATGGATTTCATAGCTCGAGCCATGCCAAACAAGCTCTTAGAGAAGGTCTCGAGAAGAAATAGCGGCGTGATTCCTAGTTAAAAATTCGGGTGCTGGCGGGTTTAAGAATTCCTGAGTACAATTTAAATTTTGCTCTTTCCCTTTGGAAAAGTGAAAGTGAGACAGGATATTAATTGGAAGTTTGACAAATGGTGACTCGGAATCCAATCTCATTTTCAGGCCTTATCGCAAAAAAAAAAAAACATTTTCGGGCCTCACGTGCTACCGGTCGTCCAGTTTCCGCACGCCACTGCCCACCTGAGAAAACCCCTGCTTCATCTGCTTTCCCCACTCTGCTTTTTGACTCCACTTCAGATCCCTTTGCTGTCTTCTCACGCCCTTCTTCTCCAGCTCCAATCCCTTGCTGTCATGCTCGCAATTGGAGGAAGTCATTGCACCGCCAGACCCAGCGGAAGCCGCCGCCGGCAAGAGTCGAGGTGGTCGTGATCCTAAAATCCTCCTCCCCTTGTTGATTTGGACGGGATCGCCGGCGAGGGACGCGCGCGGCCGATGCATCGGGGGAGAAACGAGCCAGTGCCTCCTGCGGCCGGCGGACAGATAGGCGACCTGCCCGACGGCGTCCTCGAGCACATCCTCGGCTTCCTGCCGGCGGCGGAGGCCGTGCGGACGTGCGTGCTCGCCCGGCGCTGGCGCCACCTCTGGAAGTCCGCCACGGGCCTGCACATCGGGGACATCGAGGAACACGTGAGGGAGCACCGGGAGCTCGTGTACCACCTGCTGCTGCTCCGCCGCGGCGCGCCTCTCGAGGTATGCGACTTCTACTTCGACGGCTTCGACGACCAAGACTTCCCCCGCGTGAACCTCGGGTTCCGGTACGCCGTCGCGTGCAACGCCGGGCTGCTCACGCTGAACGCGCTGCCGTCAGAGGGCCGCGCCAGCCGCCTTCTTGAGCTAGACGACTTGCCTCTCGTCTCCCAGCACTTGACGACTCTAGATCTTCGATTCGTGCGGGTGCAAAGCAACTTCCTCAACTTCTCCGGCTCTCCGGCCTTGGAATATCTACGGTTTGAGTACTCGGAATTCTCGCTCTCGGAGACGACGACCATCTGGTCGGAGTCCCTGGAACACCTCAGCATAGTTGATTCTGAGTTCTGTGTCGACGGATCCGAGCGTTCCCGGATTCGCATCTGTACCCCGAATCTGTTGTCGTTGTGTCTCAGCATTTCAAGGGGAAGACTCCCATGCTTGTGGGCAACATGCCGTCCTTGGTAGAGGCATCTGTGCGAATAGACGTGACCTGTGATGATAGCTGCAAGAAACTGTTGGGTCCGAACTTGGATTGTGATTGCGAGTCTTGTGCCAGTTCTGATAACTCAAGCCACAGCGGGCTTGGTTGTGTGCTTTTGATGGGTTTATCTGCAGCCAAGTGTTTGGAGCTGACTTCTGTGCGTCCAATGGTATACTTGCTCTCTTTCCTTTAATCATATCTTATTCGTAGTTGCTGGACGTATTCGTATTCGCACCAATATATGTTCACTGTGATGACTGTCTCATGCTTTCGGCTTGGATCTTGTCCAGTTTATGTTCAAAAGGGATTTGAGATGGTACCATATGTTTAGCAAGTTAAGGACTCTAACTCTCAATGAATATTGGTGCGTCTCTAACGACATTGGTGCACTAGCTTGTATTCTTGAGCGTTCACCAGTTCTAGAGAAGCTGACTCTTCAACTCTTTTCTGAGGTACTACATAAATACTCTCTCAAAAAAATGGCAACTGATGTGTTTCATCAGGATTTCAGCATCAATGCTGATTCATCTTAGAAAAATGTCTCTTTTTTCACTTGTTCACTATAGGGATATGGACATAAAATTGAGATGAAAGGGAGCTTTAGCTCGATGGGGAGATCATCTGCAATTTCAGAACACCTTGAGGAAGTCATAATCAAGTGTGATGTGGTTGATGAGAGGATTCTCCAAGTTCTGAAGTTCTTGTGCGCATTTCACATACGTAAGCAAATTTGCGACTCTACTTATGTTTCTCCATTTCTGACACGTGCTATCTGTAATAATCTTCATTTGGGGGAAATAAAGGTTCACTAGAATATCTGTTAACGCTCTAGGACACTGACTCTAGGACATATTTTTTTGGCATGTCATATGCTTAAATCTATACATGGAGTTACTTAAATTTGATTGCTTTGGATCGACAGTAAGACTATGGTTGCCTTCTAGTTAGAATGGATTCAGATGACTGAATTGATTAAATCTGACTATATATGTGACTTCTGATTAGTTCTGAGCAGTATCTCAACATTATAACACATTATGGTATATATGCATTGTTAGCTCACTAAACCTTCATACAGTTCTTTACAAATGCAAGTTGCTGCACTTGAGTGGTTGATATTATGTGTATTCTTCGTAACCATTTCAGTTATAATCCTATAGATGTGTATTACAAACATCATGTTGGTTTGTTTGAACTGCAGTTTATTTTTGTCAGCTTGGTGATTATGTGTATTCTTTGTACAGTCATATTTTTGTTTATTTATTCTGTATGCTTTTATCCAACTTTTCATTGCTCTGAACGTTTTTAAACTGTGTTCACAAAACTTATGATCTGCCTTATTCACATCTTGAAAAATATAAATGCTTCTACAGTTATACTATATCATGGCTATATACTGGATACTGAACAAATCATTGTTGCTTTGGTTCAATGTTTTAGTCAAATTAACCAAACATGTAAATAAGTCTAAGCTTAAGAATTACCAACTAGATTTCAAATTCATGGAAGCCTGTTCTGGAATTTTAAAATTCTGTCATATAAGTGGATCTTCTAATTCTATGGAACAACTGATTTTTTAATCCCATTATAACATTTAGTTTTATACTTTAATTACTTAAATTTCTCTGCAATATATAGAACTTGAATTAATACTTGTATGGAACCACACTTTTAATCTGCTATGCCATTTACTTTCTTCCAGGTTTTAGTTTTTGAAGGTGAGAAAGATTTGTAGTCTGGCTATCATCGCCAAGAAACGCAAAAGTGATTGCTAAAAATTGCCTAGGCATTCTATTGCTTTCTAGCGCCCATATTTTCTTTCCTACATATTCTTCTTAAGTTGCATGTATGAATGGGTAAGAAAATAAAAAGCAGGTATTTCTAAGGCCTAAAATACTTGAATTATTTCTCACCTTGAGTTACACCCAATATATATTAAAGTTACACCCATTGTATACCAGATTTACAGTGATTATTTCGGTGTAATTCTTGAGTATATATGGTGTAAATAAAATTCAGGCGCTAGGATCCTTTAAAATGCCTGAATTTTTTTCTCTCTACCATGTGAGACTAAATCTCATCCACAAAATCAAGATCTGATGGTTAAAAATTCAGGCATTATTATCCTCTAGAATGCATAGGCAATGTATAGACGGGGCCAACGCAAAGCAAGTTCACTGCAACCAGGATGGCGTGTTTCGTTACTTTGGAATCGAGATATTTTTGCCAGTGCTAAACTTCTAGCCATAAATGTATAGAGCTAGTATGATCGCATCCAAAAAGTATAGAACTAGCAGCTAATTAAAGGCTTGAGAACTTTAGATACATTGCATCATGTTATTTCCTTTACATTTTAAATTCGTGTGGAGCTGTTCCACAATCTTGTCCAGTAAACGTGTCTTTACCATACTATGAATTAATCTTGAGATAGTAACGTGATATTTCTCTGGGAAAGCGTAATCCTTTCAGATGTGTGCCTGCCAAGATCCGAGTGCAGAAACCAGACTGCATTGGACGTCCGGAAAATTTTACAGTTGAAAACTGAAACGTCAGTCGAACTCATTGCACCTCTCAAACAAAAAATCCTGGTTTTTGAGAGGTTATTCGGAAATCGGTTTGTTCCTGAAGGCATGGTGAATATTGAGCGAGCCTATGTTAAACTATCCTGACGGACCAACCTGTCGGTGTCCTGCAGTTACAGTAGAAATCCTACATTTCATTCGAGAAAAAAAAAAAGAAATCCCACATTCACATCAACGGACGAAGAATGAATCCGTCTCGCTCCTGTTCGTCGTCTCTTTCCCTGCCGCCCCAGCCATGAACGCCCGAAGGCCTGAATCCGCTGATCTCTGACGTCCCCGCGAGCTCACGCTTCTCCTGGTTCTTTCGTGCCACATCCACATCTTCTTTTCCAACTGCAGTTATTCCCTCGGCCGGAAATGATTCCGACTGGCTAGGTCTGCGCCGCCAGCGCCGCCGCCATCCTTGCCACGAGACCACAAGCCTGCCCCGCCGACGCCGAGGTGGTCGCCAGGCCAGACCACAGGCCTTTTCCCACCACCGGTTGAATCTACACCCTCGTGCCTTCTGAATTCTGATTGTTTCTTTGATTGCGCCGTCGACGCCCTACGTCTGTTCGACAGAATGCTCCCGTGGAGAAATGGCAAGAAAGCACCCGTGGCAACCGGCCGCGACGGTATCGATGCGTTGCCGGACGGTGTCCTTGAGCATATCCTTGGTTTTCTACCGGCGCAGGAGGCCGTGCGGACATGCGTTCTTGCCCGACGCTGGCGCCACCTATGGAAATCGGCCACTGCTCTACACATCATGTGTGTCGGCCATTGTGAGGAGGAACCGGCTTTCTTGGTAGAGCGCAAGAAATTCGTGGACAATCTGTTGCGCACCCGTGGACTCGTACCTCTTGAAAGGTGTGAGCTCAGGATTGGTGGCTTATACGAGGCCGACAACGTCATGAGCGTGGTTCACTGGATCCAGCATGTTCTACTATGCCAAGTTCAGATGCTCAGGGTAGATAATGTTTACCTTGATGGCTTTGAGTTGAATGACCTGTCTCTCGTGTCCAGTCACTTGAAGAGGCTAGAGGTCATTGGTATATCGTTAAACGACGATTTATGTGACTTATCAGGTTGCCCATCACTAGAATATCTAGAGTTTGGCTACTGTAATTTTTGGTGTACGACAAAGATCAAATCAGTGTCCCTGAAACACCTGAGCATCACGAGTTGTGGTTTTAGCAAAGCGTTCCACACTCTTATTTATAAACCTCGTCTAGTTTCACTCAGGCTAGATGACCATTGGTGCAGGACTCCCTGTTTCGAGATCGTACCATCATTGCATGATGCATTTGTCAGAGTCACTTGTGAGTGTGTCGACTGTTGCATGGACGATTATTCTGGGTATTGTCCTGTTGAAAATTGTTTCTTCTGTGATTCGATCGAACATGACAGCAGCAAGTGCCTTAATCTGGATGGTTTGTCAGAATCTGAGAATTTGTCATGGATAGTTGAGTCCAGAATGGTACGTTTACACTTCTTCAACTCATTTAGGTTCTGATATTATTCCTGTTTCAGCATCTAAGTTCAATTCTGGACACACATAGATTAAGTTGCTCAGAAGTTCTGTATTATATTTATCATTTCAAAATGCTTGTTCAGCTGATTCTTTTCATGCATTTTATATGTCCAGTTTATTTTGGAAAGGTATTTGAAGAAGTGGCCTACATTTGGCAAGCTTAAAACATTGTTACTCAACGAGCAGTGGTGTGTGGCACCTGACTTCCATGCACTGCAGTGGTGTGTGGCACCTGACTTCCATGCACTAACTTGCATTCTCAAGCACTCACCAGTTCTGGAGAAGCTTACACTTCAACTGTTTTGCAAGGTATATATTTTCCAAATAGACAACTTATGCCTTGTTGGAATAACGTAAATTATAGTTAAAAAATTGTAACTCTACATTAAAGCTAGAAATAAGTAAATGTGCATTATCGTTCATCTGTTGAGGAATGATTTCGTTTGCTGCAGGGACATAATTATAAATTTGGAATGAAAGGAGTTCGTAATTCAATTGACATATCTGCTGCAGTATCAAAACACCTGAATATAGTTGAAGTCAAGAGTGCTGTGATTAATGAGTGCACCCTCAAGGTCTTGAAGTTCCTAAGCACCCTGAACTGTCGTAAGTGAATTGTCAGCAACACTCTCCATGCTTTCCATGTTTATGCAGTTTGCCTTTATTTGCAGTGAAGAAAAAGGGTATTTAGTGTTGGAGTAGTTACATATATGCAGAAAATCCTAAATGCATCATATTTAGGATAAGAAATGCAAAATATTATTTATGGGTTCTTGGAGCATCAATGAGCTCATCAAATTTGAGCAATCCTATCTGTGTTACCTGTAAGAATTATATGCTAGGGTACATTTCATTATCTTAGTGATACACTTAGATTCCTATGTTTGGCTAGTTGTGCCATCCATAGTGGAAATGATCATCAGGTGACAGTGTTGTGGACTGGCTGCACTTACCAGCCAAGTGACTTGACGTCAACAGCTTCAGTGGCATCAGGATAGATTTAGGGAGAGTTAGTTGCTGGAATTAACATAATGAAGTATGGGAGATTTTCCAATCTTCGAAAGACGCTCGTACTTTGTTGACCTTATGAAGAAGGGATTGATTGCTATTGATTTACCTGCTTTCATCGTTGTTAGTTTGTACTAGGAGCCGACGCTATATAATGAACATTACAAGTTGGAATGAAACTCAAGCAAGATGAGATCCTAAATACTACTCAGAGACTCTTCGGAGAGCGAATCAGTTGATCTTATTTCTGCTCGCTGTCCTCAATTCCTAGGCCATAGCACATTGTTACAAAATAGCCGAATAAATTAATCACCTTTTTCAACTCAACTCCATTTCAATAGAATATTTAGTCTTCTTTGGGACAACTAAGACGTGGTGCAATTTGGTTAAGTGAATACATTTGTTTCCCCTTTCCAATTAATATTTTATCTCTAACATGTCAACTTTCTTTGGATATTTTTATGCTTTCTACAGGTTTCAGTTTAGACGAAGTGGAGATTTTGGAGGATTAGTAATTGGGGTTAGTGAAGCGTTGTTTTATTAACTCATCATCCTGATCTCTTGGGAGTTATATATGTATCATCTGCTATCTATCTTACTTTTGGTCTTGTATGTTCTACTGCAGCTTATTTACCTTAATTATTACCTGGGAGGACACTGCTCAAAACTTGCAGAGCCTTTGATCACCTATGTGTAGTTTCATTCAACTTCTCATATGGGAACGCACTGGAGCCACGGCTACAATCCTATTCATGGCACCTCTCTTGCTATATTATATTGATGCAAACTTTATTCACTTAATTATATAGTTATCCTGAAAACACAATGCTACATGGCAAACAAAACGAGTGTGCTTTTCAAGTATGTTATGTTGGACAGGAGCTCATTGACTTCCTATTTCATAGTAGTATTTGGGAAGTTTGTTTAAAGAAATGTATTTGGGAAGTTCGAATCTGCTTGTCACGAGGGAACTACTGAATTACGTCTGCTCCAGATATCTTCCTGAACTTTTCTGTTTTGAACATCTAACAGAACCTTTTGAGTCAAGTTTGACTACTATGAATATAAAACACAATTTCCGAAGCTGAATACCATCATTAGATTGTACAAATATCCCAAAATTGTCACTCTTAACTATTTCTTTATTAGCCAAAATCTTAGATGCGATTCTTTTCAAATAAAAAGCCATGAAAAAGGAATAAAAAGCCTCCAGAGTTAGGCCGGCTCGATGGAAGCAAACAACCATGGCATCAACCGCCATGGGCCACTGTAAGCCACCCCAGTGAGCCAACGCCAGATAGAATAAGTGTCATGGTTTGATGGGTTAATGTTGTGAGTCGGCTGACCTGCTGTGTGGAAAGCTTGTTGATCAAGGGAGACTGCGTGTATACAAGGATAATTGCACAGATGGTTGAAATCTACAAGGAGAGGTTGAAATCAATTATATTGTTTCCATATACTGAAAGATGTTGTGTAAAACGTATTCATATATGTATTTGAGGATGCTTTGATAATAATCATAAACCTTGTATATATATATATATATATATATATATATATTTCTCTCAATGTAACTGTCTGTCCCTCACGCGTAGGTTCTTCAGATAGTCCCTCACTCGTGCATGGTTTAGAACTTAAGAATTTTTATATGCTCAAATCCACGGTTAAAAGTGTTAAAAGATGAATTCCAATATCTGGCCTTGGTCAAATTTAGCATTGTTTCCACCGTAAAATTGTTTTTAGCATTGTTTGTTTCAGAATGGAAAAAAGTTTAACAAACTATGACAGGTTTGCAAACTTGGAAAGGCGAAGCAAGCAAGAAGCTCAAATTTAGAATGGATAGACTCAATTTGGTAATTGCTGTTTTCTTTTTTGTTTTCTTTTTTTTCGAGAGCTACTCTTTTGTTTTTCTATCTATTTGATACTCCCTCTGTTTTTTAATACTCCCTCCGTTTTTTTTTGTTGTCGTTCCCGACAGCTTCGGATGAATTAAGGAAGCTGTTGATTGACATTTCTGCCCTTGCGTCCTCTTGGCCACCGCGAGCCGCACGCCCGGCCACCGCTACGCCTCCCCGGCGCGCCGTGCCGCCTGGCCGCCTCACCACTGGAACGCCTCCTCCTCGTCGGAATAGCTTCCATCCTCACACATTGCTCCGTCCATCCCCACCGGTTCCTACCAAATCCCCGATCCAGATCTGATCGGCGCTCAAGAATGGTGACGGCGGCGGAGGCGACGGCGCTGGTGGAGCCTTCCACGGCGACCAAGAAGCGCGCTCCGGCGGAAATCGAGGAAGATGAGGGAGGGGCTCGGCATATGAAGCGCATGCGGTGGCAAGATCGTGTCGCGGCACTCGAGAGGGTCCCCCGCATGGCGAAGGTCACGGCAGCGGCTGCGACGGCAGTGGGGAGAGAGGCCGGCTTGGTCGACGCCTACGACGGACAAGGATCCGCGTTCCATGTGCGTCCTGCCTCCTACGCAGTGCCGCAGTCCGACGCACCAGGTATGGCCATGGGGCTCACGGCCTCGCCGAGCGTGGCCAGGAGAACTCGCACCCCAAGTCCTGCCCCCTCCTTCGTCACCTCCAGCAATCCTCGATGCCTTGCAATTGGAGACGTGCATCGCGTAGCGATGCTGCCTGTACATTCACCATCGTCAAGGTTAGTGAACCATCACCCCGTTGCTCACCATTTGTTAGATAGATTGCCAGACTGGACGTAAGTTTGGCCTGTTGTACTAGTAGTCGGACTAAATTCATTTTGATATGATCCAGGGCTTGGATGTAGGATTTTCATGTTAGAATCCTTGAGTAGAACGTAGCATATTGGATACTGATTTCTTCTCTTAAGGCATGTTTCTCTAACGGAGAACTGAACTGAAGGAGATCGAATTGCCCTGTCTTTTCCTCTGCATTTCCCATGAATACTGCCAACAAGATCACCGGTAGTTCAATCTGCATTGGGCAGCACTACTTGCAAAATCAGGGACGTGGATCAAGACATGCGAACAACTTAATCAATGTAGCACTGGTCAATCGAGTAGCTGATTTTTGCTTCCTGCTATTTTCTGAAACAGAGGAATCCTTGCATTTAGTAAAATTTTTTTATCTGCCTTGCTATTTTCTGAGATATTCGGCTTGCTAAACTTGATTGTGCAGGGCTATGCAAGGAGGACCGAGGGGCAAGAAAAGAAAATCGCCTTGTGCGAGAATGAGCATATTTAGATCACCATTGAGTAGGATGATGCTTTCTCCAATACCAAGAGTATCATTTACGCCTTCTCCTAGGTTGGTGCCTAAATGCTCCCCTGTCCATGTCTCAGACTACTTCATTTATAATCTGTTTCTCAATTATCTTTACTCCTTATTATTGAGCTTATGAGTCCACTCCCGTGCGACGTGCGTCGCGCGTCTACAAATCAAAAATTCGGCGCCGACAGGTGGGACCCACCTCGCCGTCTCTCGCTCGACGCCGCCGTCTCCCTCCTCCTCGCCGCTCGCTCGCTCGACGGCGCCATGGCGCTCGACGCCGACGTCCCTCCTCCTCGCCGTGGATGCTCGCGCCGCCGTCTCTCCTCCTCGCCGTGGCCGTTCCCCTCCTCGCGCCGCCGTCTCTCCTCCTCGCCGTGGCCGTTTCCCTCCTCGCGCCGCCGTCTCTCCTCCTCGCCGTGGCCGTTCCCCTCCTCGCCGCCGCCGTTCCTCCTCGCCGTGGCTGCTCGCGCCGCCGTCCCTCCTCCTTGCCGTGCCCGTCCCCGTACTCGACGTGGTTGCTCGCGCCGCCGTTCCTCCTCTTCGCCGGCCAGATCTTGGAAACCGCCGCCAGGACACCCTCCCCCAACGAAGATGCTGAACCTTTGGGATGGCAGCCCTCCTGCTAATCTGCGACCGCCGGGATGCCCTCTTCTCCGGAGGTACCTACGCTGCCTTCCTTCTCATATGCTATTTCCCATGCTTGCAAAGTGTTCGACAGAATGCGTTATGAAAGAAGCCTGGTGTAGTAAGTGTTCGTATTTTATACATGCAGTCCTCAATGTATTCGCCATGTAGGTAGCAATATTTGCATCCAAAATGTGTGGCGGGCGCTCTTCGGCGGCCGGGAGGACTTCGAGAAGCGCCTGCAGTACCTGTCCAAGGAGGATGCCACCGTGCACGCGCGGATGCACCGCCGGACACAGTTCTCCCGCTGCTCCGTCCTCGCCGAGGTCTCACGGATTTCCCTTCCCTTTCTTCCCTCTTAATAACTCCTTTTGTAACAGGGACGGAATAGTACAGTGATGGCTGTTCTGATTGGTGATGAAATTTCGGTGATCGAGCTCTGGGATTTTCTTTCTATTGTTTGTTGCTGTGATCCTTGAGATTATTTTGTAGGGTGTCGTCTGGCGTGGAACAGAGGGAGGTGACTTTACCAAAAGGACATGTAGATGTGCATCTCTTTTACTTCTGTCCATGGGTAGTAAAAGGGCAATTGCTTTGCTGGAAGTGAAGAAACTAAGCACACATGTCTATTATAAACCAGAAGAGAAACATGTTGGTCATGTGTCTTGTGTGCTTGGCCTTGTCTGATCTATTACAACGACATTGGATTGCTCGATTGATTGTAATGGATGTTTTTTCTGTGGATTTGCAGGTGAATTTTGATGCGAAGACCGTGTATGACATGATCCGGAACTTAAAAGATTCTTCAGAATGTGTTCAACAAGCGGCACATAAGAAAGGTACTGGCTCTCTGCCTTTGATCGTATGCATGCTTCATACACTTTCAGCCATTGATTTATTTGTGATGTACTATTGTGTTTTTCATTGCTGCAAAGATCGTCTGTGTACTTTGTTAGCTTGTGTTTAAATCTGGAAATGGTTTTTCTAAGTTCATTGGGACATACACAGTGGTATAAAATTTGTTGTGGGTATTCCATTGTATTGTACTTTGGTAGTAGTGTCCATTGTAATACTCAATACGGTTTAGTTGAAAAGAAAACTGAGATTTAGCTCTTTTATGTGTCAATTATAGAGATTGGAGAGCTGATCTCTGTCAGTGCTTAGGTGACAAAATATAGCTCAAAATTTAGCAAACCTGAAAACATAGACTGAATAAATATACTGAAAAAGTAAACTGAAAAAACTATTGTTACAGAGCTGAAAAAAGTAGACTGAAAAAACACTATTGTTACAGAGATGAAAAAGTAGACTGAAAAAGTAGGGTTGCTTACAACCTTTCAACTATGTTTGCATAACTACACTATTGGTTACACTAAAAGTATAAATGTATTGAAAATTCAGTAAAGTTACAAAGCATTGGCCCAGTTCTTCCATGCAACTTCTTGAATGTCTGCAACTCTTTTAAGATGTTCCTTTATATCTTCTTCCAGAACGTGTAGAACATTGACAATCACTAAATCATCACTGCTTTTGTTAGTTAATCCGAGGATTTCATCTTTGAGCTTCTTAATCTCAACTTCTATATAACTTCCAATGTTAAAAATGTGCTTGACCTTTCCAGTTAAATGCAGCATCTCCGTAATAATAGCATTTCTACTTTTTCTCATGTCCTTCAATACAAAGTAGCTTGGATCCATGATGATAATATTGTTCTGGTGGCTTAGAAAACTGATAGCGTGAAATAGTGCGTTGTTTTCTGCATTTGTATAAGTTTTTTCAGATGCACCTTGTACACTTTGCTCATAACTGTCACCTTTAGAAAGGTTTACGGATCCTCTGTATTTTCCATCACTCATCTTATCGACCACTAAAACCGGGTTATTGAATCCAAGCCTATTGGCCAATTTTTCTAATACAATCTTCAAACCGCAGCTGACACCCAACATGTCTATCTGTAATATGAAAACATAATTAGGTTAGTCTTAAGTAACTTATAATAAATATGCTGTTAATAATAATCCGAAAATGTACATTTTGATTGCTTACTTGGTTTCTTTTCCTGACTATTTTCACGTATGATTTTCTTAACACTGTTTGTACATTCCATTCCAGTCCGTACGCTTCACTATTGCATTCTTTAAGTGCATACAGCGAATCGCTATGTATCTTTTGAAGTTGAATAATGTAAGGATCACTGACAGAACACTGTTTTAGTAGAAGATCTGACGCTGATTGTTGATCGTTGATGACGTCTTTGCATTGCAAACTTGCATAAGTGTACATGTTTCTACTTTGTTGTATATTGTATACCATCTTACCGGAATTTACTCTTATTTCTTCAGCCTCGTACCAGTTGTAATCGATGGCAACTACATCTTGATCATCTCGGAGACTTTGAAGAGCTTCATGTGCAGCAATTTCCATAGCGTAAGATTCTGCTCCATCGTAACATTTTAGATCATATTGTGAAGCAGGTTTCATTTCCTCATATAGACCCATGTAATCAGTTGATCCCCACTCATTTATTTCGACCATATTTGATTCCTAAGAGTTTATTCCTTCTGCTGTATATGATACATCATCGTCGCTTATTTCCAGCACACTATATGTATCAGTCCTTTTTGGAATCTTGAATGACACTTCATAGTCGATGGCGGCATGAGATATTGTCATATTGTTATATATAGGCTTAGTTCCTCCAAGCTCTTTTACAGTTTTCTCCAGTATTGTCTTTGCCTCAAAATATATGGGTGACCTTGAAGCCTGTCATATGAATTGTTGCATGTAAGAGTATACAATTCGCGAACCGAGCGAGAGCTCGGGTGGCCAGCAGCGCCAGCGTGCGCGCGGCCCGCCCAGGTTCGATTCTCAGGAATCGCCTGGGTGTGCACCCAGCCGGGGATTTAGTCCCCGGGAGAAAAAAAAGCCCCTCGTCCTCCCCGAGTCAAAGCATAGGTAAAGAACTCGCGCCACAGCTCACACGGCCAGCTGAGTCCCTGTGTATGGTTCGGGGGGGAGGTTCGGAGGTTTTCTCGGCCTGCGTGAGAAGTCTTCTTCTTAACAAAATGCGTCAGGGGGGCTTCCCCTGGCAGGTCGAGTTTTTTTAAGAGTATACAATTCAATATCACAAATAAAAATATTGCACGTATTTACTTACCATTGTTTGTGTGGTTTACAGGGAGCCGTGACCAAGGTGATTTGGTGCAGGGAGTCGTGACGAAGGTAACCAGCAGTGCGATGACAACAACGACCTGGTAGCTTCAGATGATGAACAAGGGGATGCGGTGTGGAATCAGCACAGGATTTTGGTCGGGTTCTAAATTTAAGGCGAAATTTATGATAGATGACATACCTCTCGAAGACCTGGCGCAGTTGATGGATGTCGAAGGAGAAGACGTTCCCGAGCCAACAGAGGAAGATCTCATAGACAAAGTCTGCGACATGACAACGATCATGGATGATCAGGCTGTGATAGGGTAAGTTCCTAACAAACCTCCAAAAATATATATCTTGGAATACTTATCTGCTAACATACAAATCAAAAAATTCGTATTTTTTTTTCAGCACAATGTGGGTGTAAAGCTACAGCCCACACAAAATATCAATCACTTTGAGACAAATGCAAGAGTTCTTACGCATGGATCAGCCAATGTCCACCAACATATTCGACATGGGAGTACGGATTCTAGCAAGTAGGGAACACCGGACCCTGCGAAGAACAAAACAGAGGATCAGAAAGCATTACATGGACAGCAGATTCTGCGTGAGTAAAACAACTTCCTTTCATTTACAACACGTGCAAATTTCAAAAATTCTACTACAATCAAATATATGATATATTTCAAAGGAAAATAACAAAAAATATGATTTCAACTCCACAGGCGATCTCCCAAATTGGAAAACACCCAAAGTTTCGTAAAGAGCTGGACATCAAGGAACTATCCAAAACTTTGAAAAGCTGGCCTTCTCTATACTACGACATCTCGTACTGCAGATACATAAGTCCCTCTTTACAAACACCTTCCTAATTTATAAAAAAATACTAATTGTGAAAAAAAATTCAGGTACTTCTGCCATACACGGTAGCAGGTTTATACACTCTTTTCGTGATAGACCATGAAGAAAAAACAGTGAAGGTATTTGACCCAAAACCAATTGATGATTGCTGGAAACATAAACCATCCAAGAGATACTACAGAAAAATAGAAAATATCGGCAGCAACTACTTCCAAGCAAGACGAAAAGCAGGTTGTCAGCACGGGTTTGAAGATTTATTTGTATGGAAGGATGATGACATAGAAGAAACTCCGTTGGTGGACAGGTAAGCTACTGACATAGTTAAAAATATATAATATTTAGATTCATGTTCAAATTCAAGGTTTAAAATATATCTGAAATTTTTGTACTAATCTCACTACTCAGCATCCTATCTGGTGACGTGGTTCTGCAACTAATGTACACATTCAATGGAACAAGAGAGGCGAGATTAATGTACAAGGTGAGTGTACTCAAAAGAAAAAATTATAGCTTCAAAAAACAAAAACTAACATTTATTTACACAGGATGGGAGAACAATGCGAAGAAGGTTATTGGTGGACATGCTGACGTACGAAGGAAATACAAATCAAGACGTTATACCTGAAAAGATACGACGCTATCTTCATATGATCAAGGAAAAGAGTGCTCCAAAGATGTAAATATTATGAAATAGTATATACATGCACAAGAAAAGTTGCTAATTTATATCAATTTGCTATATTGTTCTTCGTGTAATTTACTTTATATGGTCAAAATATTATATCTTCATAAGATACTTACAATCCTTTACTACACCAACCAAATGTGTGGTTTTTCCACTATGATTTCCCTCCTCCATTTGAATTTAGATTTATTTTTTAATTCCTAAGTCCTGGATTGTGAATCTTAAGCTGATTACCCAATGTAAATGTTTCATCTGTAAGGTCTGCTTCTATCTAATCTATCTAAGTTATAATTCTGATTTTGCTTCTGAATTCTGATCGCTGGAACTTGTGATTCCGGTGAGAGCCTTGTGAAGCGAACTCTGCTTTTCTTTTTTTTTTTTACCACTGAACTTCTGCTATGCTCTGATCGTGATGTCCCACCTCAGTGATGGTGATCTTGCCAGTTGGATTACATGTCATGTTGTGGAATCAAAAGAGTTTCATGGGTCTCTTTCAATTTTGTTTAAAAACTGAGAGTTACTAAATTTGTTTGTACTTTTTTTTTTTTGCCGGCCCGTGGCAACGCACGGGCACTTTTGCTAGTCTTTTATATTTTACTAAAGTCTCCTACCGAAAAATCAATTTATTGGTCTCGATGTTAGTATATAACTAGTGTGATCTTGTTCTTGCAGGGCAACACATCGGACATCTCATGGACCAAGACTCGATATAGATTTGAATGCTGAACCTGAAGATGCTGACACAGAAATGGAAGAATGGAATGCAGAAATGGAAAAAGGCCACACAGAATTTGAAGAATTAAATGCAGAACTGGAAGAAGGCCATACAGAATTGGAAGAACTAAATGCACAACTGGAAGAAGAGAATGTCGGCCCTGAGGGTGCTGCACCTATTCAAGAGAGGGTACGTAGGAAAGAAGTTCCTGATGGCATAAAAAGAGCTATTTTCGATGCATTGCTTGCAAGGTCGAAGAATGGTACCTTGAAGGGACACGAGACATGGGAAGTCTCTATGGAATTCTCGGTGCATACTCGAACAGTGCAGCGTATATGGGATAAAGGGAAAAAGTGCCTAGATCAAGGAGTTCCTGTTGATGTGTCGAGCGGAAAGTCAGGGCGTGGCCGTAAAAAGAAAGAAGTGGACGTTTCAAAGCTTCAAGGATTGTCTATTTTGAGTCGTACTACATTGGATGACACTTCGAAGGAGTTGGGATGCAGCAGAAGCAAGCTTTATTCACTGAGGCGAGGTGTCATAGAGCGTGTCTCAAACACGATCAAGCCACTTTTGACAGACAAGAACAAGAGGCAGAGGCTTGAGTGGTGTATATCAATGCTCGATCCAAGAAGTATACCACATGATCCCATCTTTAAAGACCTCTTTGATTATGTCTTTATCGATGAAAAGTGGTTCAACATTACTAAGAAAACACAAAGATATTATAAGACCCCAGCGGAAGTACAACAGACAAGGACTTGCAAGAGCACGAACTTCATTCCGAAAATTATGTTCCTGACCGCCTTCGCTCGTCCAAGATTTTCTAATGGAATCTGCACCTTTGATGGCAAAATTGGATGCTTTGCATTTGTGACATCTGAACCGGCTAAAAGATCAAGTGTCAATAGAAAAGCTGGGACAATGGAAATGAAACCTATAAATTCTGTCAAACAGAGTGTCATTAGAGAGTTCTTAATTGATAAGATTTTACCAGCGATTCGTGCTAAGTGGCCCAGGGAAGACATTAATAAACCAATATTCATACAGCAAGACAATGCCCCATCACATGTTGCTCCAAATGACAAGCTGTTTTGTGAAGCTGCCAAGAAAGATGGGTTCGATATCGACTGGTGTGTCAGCCACCTAATTCACCTGACTTCAACATACTGGATCTGGGATTCTTCAACTCTATACAGTCCCTCCAGCACAAGACCAGTGCAAAAACAACCGCGGAGCTTGTCGCAGCTGTTGATCAGGTAAATTGTGATCACCTGTTCCTTAATTCATCTCTCTGTACATTTCTTTTTCAAATCTACTCCCCTTTCTTATTGGTGCACTTAAATGCTATGAACAATAATGTATCAGGCTTTTCAAGATTATTCACCCTGGAAAGCGAACCGGATCTTCTTAACCCTCCATGGCTGCTTGAAAGAAGTTATGAAAATTGATGGTGGCAATGCTTACAATGTACCACACATAAGAAAGGAAATGTTGGAAAGGGAAGGGATTCTCCCAGTTCAACTCAATTGCGAGCCCGCATTGGTGCAGAAGGCAATGGATAAATTAAATGAATAAATTTTCGTGTAATTTATTCAGATTGTTATGAACAATAATGTATAAAGGCAACTCCTTTTTTATCTTTCAAAGATGACTAAATTATTACATCGAGTGGATGTGCTTGTATCAGACATACTTTGGCTTTCAACGTGCAATGATTTGATAGTTATCTGACCTTCACCTGATGCACTGCCGCCCTTATGGAACCAAATTCGCTGGTAGGCAATTGGCCAAACAAATTGCGTGTGTCACCAAGAAGATGTTTATCATTTCCGTCGAATTGAGATGTTTATCATTTCTGTCAAACTAATGCTCAGCGGCTGTAATTCACAAAGAGGAGAGAATTAGGATCAGCAAGGTCGGCGAATTGAGATGTTTGGAATCTGAGAAATCTCAGTTTCGTTGTCGAATGATTAAATTTCGCGCACAGTGCGCGCGTGGTACTGTAGCGCACAGTGCGCAGCACTGTTGCTGCAGTCGATACTGCTGCGCGCAAAGTGGTAAAAAAATCCCCTCGTCTTCCCCAGGTCAAAGCACATGGTTAAGACTCGCGCCGAAGCTCACAACGGCCAGCTGAGTCCCTGTGTAGGAGCGGGGAGGGGGTTCGGGGGTTTTCTCGGCCTGCGTGAGAGGCTCTTCTTCTTAGCAAATGCCGTCGGGGGTGGTCTTACCCCCGGCAGGTCGAGTTTTTTTATGATTAAATTTCGAATTAATGCGTTAGTTGCTGCACTGCTCCTCCACCTTGGCAGGAGGAAAAAAACACAAGAACGAACACCATCTCCGAAAGAATACACACACGAACACCCGCAGCTCCTGCCACCAGCCGAGCCGAGCCGAGCCATTCACGGCGAGCAGTGCAACGTCATCGTTAGTCAGCTCCCGATGGAGGGAGGCGGCTCAGCAGAGGCCAGCCTCGAGGAACGTGACGAACTGGAACAGGCTCATCCTGCCGTCGCGCCCCCCGCCGGCGGCCGCGATCATGGCCCGGCACGCGGCGGCGTCCTGGCCCGCGACGCTCAGCCTGGCCAGCGCGCCCTGCAGGTCTGCCGCGCCGATGAACCCGTCGCCGTCGCCGTCGAACACCGCGAACGCGCGCCGCACCTCCGCGAAGCTCGGCTCCTCCGCGTCGAACAGCCGGGACACCTCGTTGCGGCCCAGGCCCGCGACGAGCCCCTGATCGCCGCGCGCCGCCTGCAGCCCGATCCGCTCCATGCCGCCGGAGTTCGGGGAACTCGCCTGCCTCGTCGGGTAGCTGCAGCAGAGAAGGTCGAGGACCTCGATTCCGCCTGACGTGCATCTAATTTGTCGACGAGGTCGAGCAGCGGTCAGGGGAGGAGAAGACCGAGGGGCAAAGATGGCCTTTCATCTTTCCGGTGAACTGGGACGACAACAAATAAAACACGTTCTCGTTTGAACTACCGACGACAAAAAAAAAACCGGAGGAAGTATATGATACCGTTGACTTTTTTCGTTACGTTTGACCGTTCGTCTTATTCAAAATATTTATGTAAATAATTAAGTGTATAAGTTAACCTTAAAGTGTTTTTGATGATGAATCCAATGATATTTATTTCACATTTAAAAAGTAATTATTTAAATCTATAATGTTGGTTAAAATTCAATGAAAAAGTCAACAGTGTCATATAATTAAAAACAGAGGAAGTATAATTTAATCTGTAGGGGCGACCCCTCCTGTTCCTTTAAAAAAAAAAAAAGCAAGAAGCGAACACGGAGCTTAAACTGTAGGTCCCAAATGTCGGTGGCCGATCAAATTCCCCACCCGATTTCAACTCGGCGCTGTCGCCGATCGAGCTCACCACATCACCCACTCGCTCCCTTCATCTCCTTGCTCTGCCTGCTGCTTCGCAATCCCTCCCCGGCTCCTCGATCCGGATCCTCGCCTCCGTCGTCCACGTCCTTATGGGGCTGCCGGCGATCAGGTGAGATCTCTGTCTTTCCCTCTTCCGTTTGCCAGCTCGCCCTCGACCATTTCTTTTCCTCTGTACCTGATCGACGGACTGGTACTGAGCCTACCGTCGTCGGCATCCCTGTTGTCTGTTGAGGCAACCTGAGAAGCCGCCGGCGGGCTCGAGTGGTGCCCGCTCCGCCAGGACGACCGCCTTCTTCTTCTAATCACCGCCCGTCACCTGTTCGACGGAATGCCTCCGAGAAGAAAGGGCAGTGAAGCGGTGGCTCTGCCGGGCGCCGGCGACGTCCACATAGACGCCCTCCCGGACGGCGTCCTCCACCACATCCTTGGCTTTGTGGGCGCTCAGGACGCTGTGAGAACGTGCATTCTCGCATGGCGCTGGCGCCACCTTTGGAAGTCTGCCACGGCCCTGCGTGTGTCCAGGACCAACCTGTCGGGCGTTCCAAAGTTCATGGAACATCTTCTGCTTCTCCGCGGATGCTCCCCGCTTGACACATTCCTACTCTGTTTCCACGATTTTGAGGACGACGATGTCCCACACGTGAACCTCTGGGTCCGGCATGCGCTTCTGTGCAAAGTTCAGGAACTCATTCTCTTATCCACTTATCGGGACTTTCCACTAGATGACCTACTTCTCGTCTCACAGAACTTAAGGAGCCTAGAACTCTCCTCTGTAATATTGGAGAACAGTTTATGTGACTTCTCCGGTTGTCCGTCCCTGGAACATGTAACTATTACGTTTAGCGTCTTGCCCTGTGTCAAGAGGATCTCTTCCAAGTCCATGAAACGCCTGACCATAAGGAGATGCAGTTTCATCGAAAACCAGGGGTTCCGCACACCTATACATGCCCCGAATCTTGTTTCACTGACACTAGATGATGGATGCCAGGATGAAGTGTTCTACAGGACTCCTGTTCTTGACAGCATGCCCAAACTACACGAGGCATTTGTGAGACTTTCTAAGAATAATGCAGACTGTTGCAGTGATGCTGATGAGTCTGGGAATTGTGGTGATGTGGATTGTGACTCGTGTTATGGTATTGAACATGACAATAGCTGCCTACTTTTGGAAGGATTATCTAAAGCTGAGAATTTGAACTTGATAGTGGAATCAAAAACGGTATGCTTACACTTCTGTCTGTAACACCTTTGTGTTGTCCTGTTATTTCTGTTGTAGTATATAGTTCATTTGTGAAAAATCATAAAGGTACTGACGTAGATCTTTTCACATGATAGCGGAACCAGCTTGTTTTCATTTCTTAGTCATATTCAAAATCAGTATTTGTTGATCTTTTATTTTTCTGTCTGTATCTTGTCTAGGTTGTTTTCAAAAGGGATTTGAAGCAGTGCCCTACATTTAGCAAGTTAAGGACTTTGTTTCTCAATGATTACTGGTGTGTGGCGCCTGACTTTCTCGCATTAACTTGCATTCTCAAACACTCACCAATTCTAGAAAAGCTCGTACTGCAGCTTTTTTCCAAGGTATTTCTAAACTACAACTGTTTCCTTTAATTAAATTCTAGATTATTGATCAATCGTAATGAATACTTTTGTTGACTACAGGGATCAAAACATAAATTCAGAATCAAAGGAAGTCGCTATCCAATGGAGTTGTCAGCTGCAACAAAGCATCTGAAGGCTTTGCAGACAGTCGAAATAAAGTGTGATGTGATTGATGAGAGAATCATCAAAGTTGTCAAGTTCCTGAACACGTTTGACATATGTAAGATAACTAGCAGCATTCTTTATGGCTTATATAGCAGGTTGCCTTCATATGGAGAAAAGAAAGGAAGTAATGAAGAAAATTCTATGATCGTTCTTTTTAGGGGAAAATTCTATAATCATTAATATTAGAGATAAACTATTGTTTGCAACAGCTTAAGATTGTTTGCTCTCTTGTTTTCATTTGCTAACAATTTGATTGTTCTCTATCTTAGTAGTCGTACTTCCGTTACCACTGAAAAATTGTGCTTGTATTGCTGTAGCAGTATAAGTTCTCACTTCTGGCCTTCAAAGCCACAATTATCATTGCTTGCCTGACTACTTTTCTTTTTTCTTTGTTTAGATACAAAATTGGTTTTGTATGAGTAGTTACGTCCTTACGTTACACATGTATAGGAAATTCTAAGCTCCTTGGTTCTTTATCTATGTAAGAAACAAGAAGTAGTTTGTTTGTAAAGCAGTGTGTTATGTATCACAGTTTATGAGTAATTGGAAGAACAGTGACTCACTAGCTTTGTGCAGTTAGACGCCCATGTATTCGTATACGTTCTATAGTTAATATTCTTACACAATTTTCTCTTAAATTCTGTAAATGTTCATTTATAACATGTGTGTAACTTGTGCACTCTGTCTACTCTGCCATGAATTCAGTCATATTGCTTCTTATTGTAGTTTACATTCTTCTCATTGACTTATCTGTAGTACACCATGTTAAATTAGATCTTTGATTTATTTTATTCTTGCAGGCATATATTGTGAGATGCAAATAGCTAAACCTGTCAGCTTTCATTTCTGTGTTGTCTGCTTGGATTTTGTATTAGGGTTCATTTGATTATTCTAACGAGCCGGATTGTCTGTTAGTTGCTACTAGTGTTTGTAACTTTGTATTGGAAAAGGTCAGGTGGCAGTAATGCTAGAAACTAGACGTCTTATTTAAGTTTAACCAAGTCTATTCTAATATAACGTTTGCCCAAAGTTTGTATAACTGTAACATGCTGCTATCTTGTAGTGAATATTATGCCCTGAATTCCATTTTTGTCTCCCTAGAAGACTGTTTTCAAGCAATGTTCATCCCTTTTTCTTTTTTTCCCCCATTTATCAATTGAAACAAGGACCTGATTTTGCTTTTCTTGTACAGGTTTCCATCTAGATGAAGTGGAGATTTTAGAGGAGTAGAATTTTGAGCCTCAAGGATGCTGTATTCTACAGGTTTCCATCTAGACAAAGTGGAGATTTTAGAGGAATAGAATTTGGAGCCTCAAGGATGCTGTGTTTGACTCGTTTGTCTAATGCAGGTCACAAAGGAAGAACTTAGTATCTGTACTCTGTACTCACTGTTTAGATCAATCTTGCAGCTTTCTTGGCATAGTATGGTGAGACTCTATCGTTCCTGTTTAGTGTGTCGCTTATGTGTAAATTGTTTCATATGCTGGAGCATACATGTACCGAGTTATGACATATTTGAGTACCATTTTGGAGGCTTAATGTTCAGTACTTAAGTAGCCCCCTGCTAGTAAAGACTAAAAGAGAGTTATTGAACTGTGTGGACTCCTGATCATATCTTGCTGAATTTTGCTATTCTGAAAGCATCT
Organism: Eragrostis nindensis; assembly: GCA_012490785.1. NCBI lineage: Eukaryota > Viridiplantae > Streptophyta > Magnoliopsida > Poales > Poaceae > Eragrostis > Eragrostis nindensis. The sequence goes on along the minus strand of JAAXCT010000191.1, from coordinate 804,619 downwards.
TAAAAATCGGTCTTTTAAGGGGTGGTTGATTAAATTTGCCTGGAACATTTTTTTGTCCGGTAGTATGGAAATCTTATAACTGGTACTTATGGTTTTTACAAACCGTCAGAAAACCCTATCAAGAGCCTGATATCAACGACCTGCCTCCCGGCACCTGACCAGTCTGGAAGATCGCCGGTGCAGCGTTGAAGAAATGTTTGTGACTTCTCGAGATGTCCATATCACTGCAACATCTTGAGCTTGCCCGCTGCGATGTCTAGGTAGACCATCTCATCGGAGTCACTGAAACTCCTAACAATCACATGTTGCGCTTTCACGAAAGATTTCGCACTGCTATACATGTCCCGGATCTTGTTTCCCTAAGGTCGGACGAGTGGATGCCCATTTGTCCAAGGCTCCTGTCCTTGATTACAGCAGGCATTTGTTAGTCATCCACAAAGGCATACAACACTGAGGACGACTGTGACTGTCATTTCTAGCTTGTTATGAAATCGTAGATGACAACAAATGTGTGCTTTTGTAAGTTCGTGAGAGGCTAAGAATCGGCACTGATATCCGAATTAATCAAAATCAGTATGTTCATCTAAATTATTCTGCAACATCTTACTTCAGGACACTCGCAAGGTCGCACATCTGATGTTTAGTGACCAGTGTTCACACCTGTTACGGCGATTAGTAGTACGAATCCGAACACACAGAGCTTTTCGAGTGGGAACACTACATACATGGATCCGCAGCCGGCTTTCCCAGGAGATAAAAAGGAAGCCACGGCCCCCGTTATTGGCAAGCAGTTGCATCCATGGAAGCCACCGTCGAGCGTGCCGTCGCCCGCGAAACAACCACGGTCGCCGCCATCTGCGACAAGATCAAGGAAGGGCCTGTCGTGCAAAAGCCGGCGCCGAGGCGGCTGCAGAGGATGAAGAAGGTGGCCCAGCCGGCAACAGTGCGCAAGGTCGTGCGCATCTTTTGCGAAGACCCCGACGCCACGGACTCCTCCGGCGACGAGGCCGCCGCCGTCGAGCCGCGGCGTGTCCGCAAGTTCGTTGTGGAAGCCCGCGTCGTCTGCTCTGCCGGCGGCATGGCGTCGTCTGCGCCCCCGGCTCCCGTCGTCGGGAAAGCTGGTGGCGGTGGGGCCAAGAGGAAGGCGCGGTGGAAGATTTAGTTTGTCGGCTTTTCCCATCTCAAATAGTAGAACAAACAAGATGTTGGCCTGACTACATTTTTTATTTATTTTTCACACAACAATCGACCCTTCCGTTATTTTTGTATATGATTATGTAAACGAGAAATACACAGTTCATGTATAGCACTCCCAGACAAGTATTGGGCTTAATTGGCTGCTGCTTTCCGTATCAAAACACTACATTTGATTGGTGAATTGCTAATCTACCCTTGGTTTGGAAGCAAACTTCTTTTCGAGACTTGCAAGAATCGACCTGTTTTCTGATCTCAACTCTCCGTTTGGCTCTGTTTTGTAACACCGTTAGGTGCAGTCCTATTAGGAATAAAAAAAAAAAAAAAATCAATTGGAAATTGGGAAAAGGACCAGACTACCCTTCGCTTTTCTTCTACTTACCGCGACCATTATATCGACTGAGACGACTCCTTAAGGTCTGACAGAATAGCACTACTAAAGGACATCATCCCCAAAATACCATTAGTAAGCGTTGAACAGGAAATACCCTAGGACATCACGGCCTGGGAAAACGCCACTCGTGAGTGCAACGCTGTGTCCAATATGCCAAAACTCATCCAGTCAGCCGAACACTCAAAATAGCTTACCGTTTTGCACCTAGCTAGGGCCATTTCAACAAATACTGGCGGCCAAAAATTCAGAAAGAATATTGGGGGAAAAATTTCGGACCGGCTACATTTTAATATGAACAGGCGCCCAGAAATAATAGAAATTCGGGAAAATCCAAAAAAATGTAAATCTTTAATTTCTTATCCGAAATAAAAATCGTGTCAACTAAAAATGAAACTTTTGACATGACCTTCTGTCAAGTATATGATTTCAGCAGCATATTTCACATAAAAAATAAAGATTGCATCAATAGATAATGCATATTCCAACAGCATTTCACATCCCCAAGCATACATATATCCAAGCATCCAAGGTGCATACAGTATGTCCAACCAAACAATTGTCCAAGCATATAAAAGAGAGTTCAACAACACAACTGTCATTCAACTTATTTAGCACCAACAGTGGGCTATTTAGAAGCAGACTCACTTCGTTTGTCCGGGGAAAGCACCAACAACCGCTTAGCAAATGCTTGAAGTAGAAGTACCAACGTACTTCATCATCTTCATGCACCAAATTAACAACTTTTCGAGTGGGGGATCCCGGCAAAATGGTATGACCTGGGATGTCTTAATTAGGCATTTTTGGCTTTGTCTTCTCTTGTGGCTTCCTCTTCCTACATGGAAACGGACAAAGTATTAGTAAATTCAGAAGTCATGCACCAGCTGGCAGCATACGTGAAAGCAAATCAGACTTCACAAGGGCTGAGCACGTGGGCGGCCACAAACAGACTTCACAAGTTCCATTCAATCCTTCTGCAAATTATTGATATATATCAAAAAAATATCATTATTCTTCCAGAGTTTCATCAATTTGAATTTCCATCAAATTCTGCTGTAAATTGATTCATTATATCTGAATTTTATTTCCATATCTGAAAAAACAGGGGCAGTTTTGCAAAGGTTATTATTGCCAGCGGATTTAACATAGACAGCTCATTGTTTCAAATCCGAAAAATATGTTCGAGTTTGCAAAGTCTGAAAAAGATATTCATTTGCAGAATTAGAATATAAAACAAGTACGGTTTTGGAATGCCCACTATAGTAGTATTTGATTGGCAGCCTGATCGAGGTGTCCGAAATTCCGAATAGGATCCAGGAAGCATGCAGCGAGCGATGTGTTGACAAAGTGATTAGTACGAGTCCGAAGATGCAGACCTTCCCGAATCGGAACGCGGTGCCGGGCTTCCCTGTGTATAAAACGGAAGCCAGGGTCCCCCCGTTGTGGAACACGCAGTCGCAAACATGGAAGCCACCGCCGAGCTCGCCATCGCCACCGCGGTCGCTGCCCGAGTCGCTGCCATCTGCGACCAGATCAAGAAACACCGCCACGCCGGGAAGCCCATGAGCGCCAGGCACGCTGCAGTCATCTCCGCCATGATCGACGACATTGCCGCCACCGACGACGCCGAGGAGATGCCGACGACCGGCCGCAAGAGGAAGGCGCGTAAGGGCGCTGCCCGCTGGAACGAGGAGCTCTCCAGGCTCGACGAGGCCAAGCCCGGTGTCGTAATCAAGTCCGTCCATGGCTGCGACGCCGGCGACATCCTGCGCGAGGCCTGCTTCATGGCGGCCTGCCGCGGCCACCCCTCGGTCGTCGGCTACCGCGGCGTCACGCGCACACCGGGCGCAGAGGAAGAAGACGACGAGTACTCCCTCGTCGCCGACAGCGCCGCCGGGCCGAGGAGCCTCGCCGACGTGCTCCGCCACCACGGCCGGCCGTTCCCGGAGGCCGACGTGCGCCGCATCATGCGCCAGCTGCTGGGCGGCGCCGAAGCCATGGCCGAGCACGGCGTCGTCCACCGCGACATCAAACCGGCGAACATCCTCTATAGCGGTGGCGGCGCCTTCAAGATCTCCAGCTTCGGCGCGGCGAAGCACGTGGCCGAGAAGGACCCGCCCAACCTCTTTGCCGGGACGAACGGGTACGCGGCGCCGGAGGTGTTGATGGAGAACGCGGGCCACGGCACGCCGGTGGACGCGTGGTCGCTCGGCTGCGTCATGATGGAGCTCCTCACCGGCAGGCTGCCGTTCGCGGGGGAGGACGACAAGGCCGATCAGCTACGCAAGATCTTCGACGTGCTCGGCGTGCCGGGCAGGAAGGTGTGGCAGAGCTTGAGGCCCGGAGTCCCCGCCAGCGAGGGGCAGCAGCGGCGAGCACGGCAGCGGCAGGTGGTCGGGAAATGCAACATGATGCGAGAGCTGGTGCCGGAGAAGGTGCTCTCCGATGAGGGATTCGAGGTCTTGAATGGGCTCCTCAACTGTGACCCCAAGAAGAGGCTGACGGCGACAGCCGCGCTTCAATGTCCGTGGTTCACAGATAACGCCCTCAACGACGACGACGCGCTTCTTCTTTCGGCTGCTTTGGCTAAGATCACCACAGCGGCCACAGAATCCTGGTCTCTGGTTTGGCAGATGGCCGTGTCATTCGCTGGGCGTACGTTACAATTGCTTAGGCCCCAAGGCATTGTACAAGTGACTGTCATGTGATGGACGTATGTATTGCTTGCATAAGTTGTGATAGTCGACAATGTAATATGGAGTAGAACTAATCAGCATATATTGTGCTGGTTTTGTTATTACTAGCAATTGATTTCATTTTTTCCCCTATATAATTCTGGTGAAGTTAATCTGGGAGTATATTGTTCGCTTGTTTTCATGGATCGCTACTCTATTACTCATCGCAAATTGTAGCACAATGAAATAGTACTTTCTCGAAAGTTCAACTTGTCTCCTACACCAGCACCCGAACACCGCGGCTCGCCCCAATCATGCGGCCTGCCTGCCACACCTACAAATCAAACCATCACGCCTCCCCTGGCTAACGATAGCGCCCCATCTCTATACATCACGCATGCTCCAAGACCCTCGTTGGTCAGATCTCGCCAATCATTATCCTCTCTGGCATGTTTCGCCCACCTGAACCCCTCCACTTCGCCACTCCACCCACAAGCCAGCACCCACTATGAGGCTTACTTTAATTCTGCCCGATTCCTATAGCGTGGCAGGATAATCTAGATGATATACTGAAAAGCCCCCAACCCTTACCTATGTTGTTGTCTGCCATTGTCGTCATTGTTGAGATCTCTGTCCGCCTGAGATGGAGGCGAAATTGAAAATTCAGTTATTTAACAGAAATCTAAAGTGCGGGAAGAGACAATCCACTCAACCAACCAACAATCAGCTTAATCAGATTAACACAATGAGTTGGCCCGATAACATGTTGATCTTCTTAATTCTATAATTTTAACAACAATACATATTAAATATAATTTTGACAATAATACGGCGCACACATTTTTTTTTCGGAAAATGTCAGTTCGAACTTTCGAAATAGGTAAGCTATTTAAAGGATTTCGTTCAAATGCAAGGCAACTGATGCACAAATTAAGGAAGCATAAATCAGAAAAAAAGAACATGTGTGGGTACATATTTCTACACCTCTTAGGTTGGGTAAGTGTCATGCCATTGTTAATCAAAGGAAAACCGAAATAAACGGCAGGAAAAGTTTTTTAAAAACAAGGATTCTGGTATATTAGTACATAGTGAGGACTGAAGAAAGCAACTACGGTGTATAGAGACCATGCTAATATTTGTAATTCAGGTATTCAAGATGATAATTAAAGAGCATGATACACGAACAATCAGAAAAAGTACAATAAACAAGAATCCATGGGACACTCAAATGCATGCAGTTAGCATCTGTGAAGAACTGTATGAAGGCTGATTCAGTCAATGGGGCATGTAACTGATCGTACCTAATAAGCCATCAAGAAAAAGAGAAGCGGCACTCACCGAGTTACTGTTAAGTATACTAATGCAGATATTCAAGATACTAGTCATAACTAATCGCCAAGCTGACATGTCAACAGAAAAGTTCAAACCAGTCACTTCAGTCCATTCCAAAACAATCAACAAGTCAAACAATTGGCACTGTTCCAGGAGTCAACATATACAACTCTACTTAAATAAATCTTTTCACTTGCCTGCAAGCAAATCGTTTTTATAGTACATGGTTTTCATTTTCTTCATAACTTGCTGTTCTAGGTACTAGCATTCAAAAACTTTTCAAACAAACATTTCACTTTTACTTTCTTTCACGCAAATGTCAGGAATACAGAACACAAGGAGAGCTCCGTTAAATGTACATCAAATCCATTGACACCCAAATCTTCCTGCAACTCTAGTCAGCAGCTGAAGGCTTTACAAAAGCGAGAAGGAACAAGCAGAAATGGAGAGTTATTTGAAAATATATAATAAATTAAACTTTGAGAATAATGCAGAGCACACACTGTTTTTTAAACCTATCAGAGTTCGAACTTTCAAAATAGTAAGCCATTTAAAGGATTTCTTTCAGGTGCAAGGTAACTGATGCGCAAAGGGAGCATAAATCAGAATACGGAACGTGCATGAGTAAAACTTTTTCTACACCACTTAGGTTGGGTAAGTGTCATGCAATTGTAGAGCAAAGGAAAACTGACATAAAAGAAGGAAAAAGAAGAAAGGAATCTGAAAAATTACTACATAGTGATACAGAGTAGTACACATATACCCTAGAAATAAAGAGGACTGAAGAATGCAACTATGTGTATATATACCATGCTAGTATTTTTAATACAGATATAAGATGACAATTGAAGGGGATGACACACGAAGAATCAGAAAGAATACATCTATTGGTACTCAAAAGAGTTTGAACAATTGGTACTACTCCAGAAGTCAACAAATATATTAATGCGGTGCAACTCTATACACACATAGCTGCAAGCAAATCGTTTATATGGTACAGGGTTTTCATTTTCATTTATTCATAATCAAAACCTGCTATTTTAGGTCCTAGAATTCAAAAACTTTTCAACAGATATTTCACTTCTTACTTTCTTTCTTTTTTTTTTTGAAAGGCTTCTTACTTTCTTTCACACAAATGAAGGTTATGGAAATGTCGGGAGTACAGAACAAAAGGAGAGATCATGTTAGCTTACTTATGTTAAATGTGCACAGGAACTTCAATACTTTGAAAACTCTCGCATCAACAACTTCACACTTGATTTCGACTATCTTAAGGTGCTCTATGTCTATGTCTAGAATTCAAAAAGTTTTGAAACAAACATTTCAGTTCTTACTTTCTTTCACGCAAATGAAGGTCATGGAAATGTCAGAATACAGAAGAACACAAGGAGAGCTCACGTTAGCTTACTTATGTTAAATGTACAGAGAAACTTGAGAACTTTGAAAACTCTCTCTTCAACAACTTCACACTTGATTTCGACTATCTTAAGGTGCTCTGAAATTGCAGTGGATCGTTTCAGCGAACTGAAGGTTCCTTTCATTTCAATTTTATGGTCAGGCCCCTGCAGTGAACACATGCGAAAGCATATTTTCAGTATCAGTCAGGAGTATAACCACCTAAAATGCAGCACTTGACAATTTACAAAGTGTGTACCTCAGAAAAGAGCTGAAGGGTTAGCCTTTCTAGAACCGGTGAGCATTCAAGAATACAAGCTAAGGCACGGTGATCATCAGGCACACACCAGTAATAATTGAGCAACAGAGACTTCAACATGTTAAAGGTAGGGCACCATCTCAAATCCCTTTTCAAAATAAACTGGACAAGTTGCAAGCCAAAAGATGAGATAATCATCGCAGTGGAAATGTAAGCCAGTGGAAATGCATACAAAAAGCTAAGTCTTCCCTAAGCGACATCTATCAGTGGCCAACAATGAAATAGATAATGCGGCAAAAATTATGATATGACGCATAAAGTTACAATGGTACTAAGGTAAGGTTTAAACCTACCATTTGGGGTCTAGATATTTTAGCACCAATTTCCTTGCTTTTGATAAACCTTTTAGAAGTACAGAACTGCCATTCTCAATATTACCATTGTCACAATACTCTGCAATCCTTGCCAGTATCACATAGTTTATCGCAGCAGTCAATACAATCATCAGTTACTTGAATAAATGCTTCCACTAATGATGGCATGTTCTCAAGGATGGGAGCCCTGCCCCCAAAATTCATCCAGACGCAATGAAACTAGATTTGGGGCATAAATTCGAAGGCAGGAATCATCCGAGAAAGGAGAGTCGACGATGCTCAGACTTTTATGGACTCAGACGAGATTTTTATCGCCGATGAAAAGTGGCAGTACTCAAACTCCAGATGTTCCAGGGCTGAACAACTCGCGAAATCAAGGAAATTGTCGTGACACTGTACACAGTGAAGCTTTAGCCTTGTGAGGTGTTGGGAAACAAGAGGCTGGTCATCTAGAAGAAGCTAGGGGTCCACATAGTTGTTCCGCTCGACATGGAGTGTGAACTCCCGAACTTTGCATGCTACAGCATGCCGGAACCAGAGGTTCACTTGGTCCTCGTCACCGTCTTTGGAGATGTCACCGATCCTGAGCTTGCACGTGTCGAGAGGCGAGGCTCCACGTAGGAGGAAGAGACGATCCACGAACCTCTGGAGCGCAGCCACGGACAACGGTTCATAGTTGCGGAGGCAGCCGATGCGCAGGCCTGGGGTCGACTTCCAGAGATGGCGCCACCGCCGGGCAAGCACGCATGTCCGCACGGCCTGCTCCTCCGGCACAAAAGACAGCACCTGGTGCAGGATCCCATCCGGCAACGCGCCAATACGGTCTTCCTCGCCAGTCGCCGCAGGCGCTCCCTCATCCTCTTTCCCCCTCTTCTGGGCAGGCATTCCGTCGAACATGATGCGGGCGTCAAGCCTGCGGGAAAAGATCCTTCATGAGAGGTGAGAACGAAGGCGCAGGGTGTGCTGGGTACGGGGAAAAGAAAAAGGAGACCTCGACCAGTGGCAAGCTCACCTCACCGGCGGAGAGCTGCTGCTGCGGCGTCCTCCGGCAAGGACCGCGGCTCCGCACACGCGGTCTTTGCGGAGAAGCGAATCCGAACCGCGGGCATGCAGCTGGGGAACAAGGTACGGGTTCAAGAGAACCACCACGAGCTCCGGCAAATCAGATCCCTGACCCTAGCGGAGTGGGGCAGAGGAATGGGTGGGCGGGAGGAAGGAGATGGACTCTAGGAGGAAGGGAAGGGGATTCAGTTTGGTGTGGCGCGCGAACACCTGAAATTTTAGGTGGCGGTCGCGGGAAACGGACAGGTGGGTCCCATATTGTCTGCAGCGAGCCCACACGTCATAGACCTCATGAAGCTGGGTCCAGCTGCAGCCTCTGACACTGGGACAAAAAAAAACCAAAGAGGAGGCCCAGTGTCAGAGGCTGCAGCAGCACCTCTTTGTTGGGAACGTATCTGGTGGAAACCAACTCCTCCGTGCAAACTATGGAAACTTCAATCTGAGCCACACGATGTTGATCCAAGGGGGCGCTTAAGGGAGGTGGGAGGGGTGATTTGCAAAAGCGACTTTGCAAATCACCCCTTCCATCTCCCCTGAGCTTGTAAATCACCCCTCCCACCTCCTCTCAACGCCCCTCTTGGATCAACATCGTGTGGCTCAGATTGAAGTTTCCATAGTTTGCACGGAAGGGTTGGTTTCCACCTGATACGTTCCCTTGTTTGTTTTGTATTCGATATAAGAATGTCCTCTTTGTTTGTCTTTGCCATTCTCGTTCTCTGAATTTTCACTCGGTAAATACTGGAAATTATTGCAATTCTCTTTCCATGGATTTAACAAGTAAAGTCTTGCTGAAATTCCTTTATACATTGCTCATAAACACTGATTGAGCACGGTTGAAATCTTTACTTCCCTGAAACAACGACATTACCTGCTACAAAGTTTCTAGTATCTTGGTTTTTTTTTTGTGGTGGATTTCTAGTATCATTTTAGTAATCAACGGTGGGGTCTTGCGTCCACCTGGACGAAGCTAAAAAAAAAAGAAGGGTACAAACCTTGGAATAGAATGTCAAGAAATAAAATTGATAAATCACTTGATTGTGCTCGTGCCTCACTGTAAAAGATTTCCTTTTTGTACACGTGGTGCATTTGTTCCCATTTTATTTGGTTTGCAAAATACAAGTGTTGGTGCCCCAAGAAAAGAACTCTAAAACACCTCCTAATCAACAATTCTGAAGACCTCTTATAATAGTGAAAAAACAACAAGGGCGATGGGCGCAACTGGAGTTTTGACGTGATATGAATAATTTAAAGTCCATTGGCCCATGCAACGTGTCTTGTTTATCTTTTCCTTTCTTGCTAACTGAAGTCGTTTGTATGTTGATCATGGGACAATATTAGGAGAAATGAACCAATTCTGCAATCAGAGGACACAATATTTGCTCCAACCATGAACCAATAGTAAAATAGTACAAAGGAAACAACATGACACGATGCGCCCCCCCGCACAGTAGACGCTGCCAATTTTACATGTTCGCATGACTGGAAACCCAATAACCCATCTACAATAACAGGCCACTTCGTCACCATGAGGTCATGGATTGAACACTTGAACTTGATACAGGGACGACAGATCTTTCGATGGCCCAAATTTTGTTGCACCTCCAATCAAAAACTAAAACCTGTAAACATGAAAGGCACGATAGATTCAGAATTGCTTGGTATCTAGTAGGAACAAAAAACCCAATCATTAAAAGAAAACGAAATTTGAAAAACAAGAGCAAGCATCCATGAATAGGAAAATTATTCCAACATTCGGCATCTATATCCTGACACTAACCAAAACATCAGTTAATTGTTTGATAAATAGTTCTCTAGACATGAAACACAAACCATTTTTATTTCTAGCACGAAAAAAACTGAGCTAAACAACCATTTGCAATATAAAGCACAGAAGTTTGAACTTTCAGAAAACATCGAAGGGTGCTATTTTCTAGCTTCAGAAATAAGAAAAGGTCGAATCAGAATGCTGAATATGTGAGATACATGTTTCTGCACCTCTTAGAGTGAGGTCAAGTTTGTCATAAAAAAAAGGCAGAGCAAAGGAAAAATGGTAAAATACAAAAAGGAAAAGTAAAAAAAAAAGATTCCCTAGGAACAAAGGCCCAATGCTAATGCTTGTATTTGATACATTTAAAGTGGTAACTGAAGAGTGTGAGAAGGTATAAGAACAATCAGGAGAATGTATGGAGCGAGAATAATTCATTGGCTAATCAAATGCATGCAATTAGCAGTGGAAGAACTCTATGTAGGCTGATTCAGTAAACGAGGGTATGTCATCGATCGTTCGTAATGAGCCTTTGAGTGAGAGACGAAGGCCATAAGGCCAAAAAGAAACATATCTGCTTAGAAAAAATAAGATGCATCTATTTGACATATTTTCAGAACTAATCTACAATCAGAAAAATATGACTCCATAACCACTTCAAACTATTCAACAGAAGAAGACAGCATTCAACACAACAGAAGAAGCCAGCGAATAGTCTTCTTGTCAATGCAATGGTTCTGTTAGTGTTAACAGCTATGTTTATGTTACATGCTAACAAAATGTCCATACATCTCTATAATTTGGAACCCTAGGTAAAGCATTACCAAATTTTCTTGCAACCATACACAGCTTTCTTTCACACAAATGAAGGTCACCTCAAATGTCAGAATTAGAGAAGGACGAGGAGTAGTATATGTTAGCTTACGTATATTAAGCTTACACAGGAACTTCAGAACTTTGAGAACCCTCTCATCAATCCCTTCACATTTGACTTTGACTATCTGAAGATGTTCAGAAAATGCAGCTGATCGTTCCGTCGGACCGACGCTTCCTTTCATTTCTAATTTATGTTTAGGCCCCTATAGTGAACAAGTATTTGATAAACATTCTTCCAACATCAATCAGAAGTGTAATAGTTCTAAAATGGAACAGTCGCCAAATTATGAAATAAGTACCTCAGAAAAGAGTTGAAGAGTGGGCTTCTCTAGGACTGGTGCATGCTCAAGAATACAATATAATGGAGAAAGGTCATCATGCACACGCCACTAATCATTGAGCGTCAAGGTCTTTAACTTGCTAAATGTTGGGCACCATCTCAAATCCCTTTTGAAAATGAACTGGACAAGATGCAAGACAGAAAGATGAAACAATCCACACATTTACAATGTAGCATAGTTGGTGGCAGTGCACACAAAAGAAAAAATCCGAGAGACAACTATTGATGTCCAGCAATGAATGATAAAAATAATGCAACAGAATAGTAGAAATGACCTAGAAAGTTATAATGTAACTGAAGTAAGGTGCACACATACCATTTCATGTTTAGACATGAGTACCAAATCCGTAGCTTCCGATAAACCTTTTAGAAGCACACAGTTGTGACTTGCATTGCCAGTGTTTGCAGAGCTGTCACGACACTCACAATGACAATCCCGATATGCATCCAATACCAATAGTTTATTGCAGAAGCCGTCGCATCGCTCGGTTATTCTAACAAATGCCTCTGCTAATGAAGGCATGCTCTCAAGGATGGGGTGTTGTCCCAAAGGTCATCTAAATGCAGTGAAACGAGATTCGGGACATCAACTCGAGTGCGGGAAACACCACCGAAAGCGGAATAGATAATTCTCAGAACTTTTAGGGACTCAGACGAGATTTTCTTGGCTGGTGACAAATCACAATACTCTAATTCTAGATGTTCCAACACAGGACAGCTTGAAAAGTTAAGGAAACTGGTACGGCACCGTACACCATGAAGCTCTAACCTCTTCAGGTGCTTGGAGACAAGCGGCAGGTCATCCAGCGAGAGCCAGGGATCGATATAATCATTTTTGTAGAAATATAGCTTGAGAAACTGAACTTTGCACACTAGAGCATGCCGGAACCAGAGGTTCACACGGGGCGCGCCATCATGAACACGGAAGTTACTGATCCTTAGCTCACAAGTCTGGAGAGGTGAGCTTCCACGGAGGAGGAACAGATAGTCCACGAACTCCCGGATATCATCCACAGACACTGGGTCATCCTCATCTTCGTCATAGAGGCAGCCGATGCGCAGGCCCGAAGCGGACTTCCAGAGGTGGCGCCACCTCCTGCCGAGCACGCACGCTCGCACAGCCTCCTCAGCCGGCAGGAACGAGAGCACGTGGTGCAGGAGCGCGTTTGGGAGCGCGCTGATGCGGTCGTTGTGGCCATCCTCAGCGGGCGCTCCCGCGTCCTCTTTTCCCCTCTTCCGCTGAGGCATTCCGTCGAACAAGACGCCGGCGTAGCCGCTGCAAGGAACAAATGGTCAAGAGTTGCAAATGAGGGGGGTACACCAGAAATGAATGGAAAGAAGCCCCAAGGCCTCTACGGTCGGTCACCTCACCTCGCCGCCGGCTGCAGCGGGGTCGCGCGGCAAGGACGCGTACGACGCGAGGCTTCGGTCTTGCTGTTCCGCGCAACGGCGCAAGAAGTTCCCGCGGTGATGCAGACCCGAACCGGCGGGCGGCGGCGTGGGAGGCTGAGCAACAGGTGCCAGACGTGGGATGTGGAAGATGCCAGCAGAAGCTTCAGCTTGCGAGGATTGAAAGGAGAGGCACGAGTCTGGAAACAGAGAGGTGACGAACTCAAGGAAGCAGGAGAGTGGTGTTTGGATTCATGCAAGTGAGAGGTGGGAAGGGGAAATGATAAGTGGGATGAATCTATTCCCTTGTTTGGCAACTGGGAAAGAAAAGGGGATTCGTTGTCAGGGGGAATTTTGAAGGCAACGGGTAGCCCTCCGACTATTGGGACCGACATCTTTTCTTCCTAGGCGGCCCACATGTCATTGACTCATCCAGCTGGCTGCATCTTCAAACTTGTGTGGCGTTTGTTACTGCTCCGTTCATCTTTGCATTGTCAAGATGGTTTGCCTCTGTCAAATTTTCTCCTAAACTTGCTAAACAAATTGTACTAATCAGTTAACATGGTTGGTGTTTCGGAGCTTCGGTTCTCTAAAAGATATTTCCCGAATGTCACAACAATACCAAATGCTCATCTATATGTGTACTTAAGACCAAGTTTTACACATATAAGACAAAGTAAAGTAAAACAGATAATCAATGTCATACTTAAATTGAATATTATTATAGTAAATGTCTCAAAGGACTATAAGAATACAAACGCTAGCGGAAAACTCCATAACGCCACAGGCAATCGACCGGGGGCTCCACAAGCTTAGTCTCCACCATCAACTTCAAAGTGGGCAATCTTCAATCTCTGAGCAGCATTTGATAATTATAGGGGAAATAGCAAGTGTGAGTACATATCGTACTCCGCAAGTTTAGGAAAAGATGACATGCAAGCTTAAACAAAAGAAAGACTGACAAAAGGTTTATACAGAAAGCAACTATAATTAAATCAATTATTAAAACACCTAATTACTAGATGATGAAAAACCCACCCAAAAGTTACCATTAAAGGGGACACTACGAGTTACCCACTTGTAGTAAAACGGGTTACCCACCCAAAACCATACTATAAGGTACCCCCTTACAGCATCCAACTGGTTACCTACTAGAACCATCCAACCATCCATCTCTAATCATGTGAGGATCCAGGCCGCTTCTGACCGTGAGCACGTCATGACAGTTTTATTTCTCTGCAAAGGTGCACAACTTTACCCACAGGGTGGTAATTCCGCCACTATTAAACGACTAAAGTCTCCATGTAGCCACATTCACACTACCGAGGTGTGAAGCCAGGAGATCACCACATGGTCTTTCAAAGCGCTTCCTAGCCTGCCAACATCCCCACTAAGGTTCTACTACTGCCAGTACCCCTGCAACAGTAGCTCTCTGTGGCGCCGTGGCTAGGAGTACCCCTCCATCACCTGAGTTCAGAAGTAACCCTTCCTCCCTCTTTCCTTAAACATCAGCAAAACTGAAAAGACAGCATAATACTTGAATAAGTCTACCATAATTAACCCTGTGCTTTGCGTTGTTGTCCTGGGTTCCCGCTCCATGAACCGGTCCTTAGCTAACTTGAGCAAGACCAACATAAACCAAAGTCTCGTGCTAACCGCACCATCATCAAACATACCACTTGCTCAAGTTACAGCATACCTAAAATCCAGGTTGCTAAAAAGATTAACCGATCCATGATCCTTATGTTTAAGTGAACCATTAGTCAAGATTATTAGTCAAATTATCATCCAACCCAGTTCAGCAAGCTAAGCAAGACCTACCCATCCTCATACTATCATCTACCACAATCAGGCGACAAGGAAATAGTATGGAACAGGATATATGACACATACTCCCTCCGTCCCATAATTCTTGACGTTCTAGCTATCTTCACGAGTACCAACGAGTTGGCAAATGACGCTGCTACCCCGTACGGTGCCTGAGCTGATGAGTGGAAACGGTAAGGCATGTGAGTGGTGGAGCCCATCGCTGAACATGATAATGGAGTGCAGCGACTATTCTTGTCTTCTTCGCGGCGTTTCTCCAGAGCAGGCAAGCTTGGGGTGGGGGCTATTAATTAAAAAAAAAAAGAAGAAGCATGAGCTGGGCGGCCGTAGCGGCGACCGGCAAGCTTCGTGCGGCGGAGATTGCTATTGTGATCTCGACCATCTGGAGCCGCTCCATCGCGAGCAACTGCCATGGAGCTTCGAGCTCGGTCAGGACCTCGGCCACCCACCAAGGCAACTCCGTAGAGCTCGAGCAGCCGCCGAAGAACCAGAGTAGAAGCAACTCGTCGTCGAAGAGAGAGAAATCAAAGACCCGGTGGTGGGCAGGCTGCTGAGCTCGCCGTCGTCAGGCTCGTTGCTGCCGCCAAGGTCCCCACCACCGCAGCGCACAACGCCCCGCCACCACGCGCCTCCGCCCGGCTCGTCGCGCCATCCAGCTCCACCCCGCCTGCACGTAGCTCGCGGCGGCGCGGCTCCTCCCGTTCGCCGCCCAGCTCCACCTTGACTGCGCGCAGCTCGCCACCGCGCGCCATCGCCCGGTCGTCGCCCAGCTCCCCACCGCGAGCCGCATCGATGAGCTGGGCGAGGTGGTCGGCCACCTCGCCGTGCGCCCACTCCGCTCCACGCGAGCTTGTCCTTCTCCCCTCCTTTCGCCCACCACCAGCCGCCGGGCGCCGTGACCTTTGCAAGCTCCGCCCCGCCGCGCAGCTCGGGATGGATGCAGCGGCGGCCGACGAGCCGCCATAGATCTCGTACTCCACGAGCAGCGGCGGGAGCGAATGGCCACGATAGCGCGACCTCCGCCAGGCCGCCGCCACCGCGCAGGCTGACGCCGCGCCGGCGCACAGCTCGCCGACGCCACCACTCACTTCCGCCTGGCAGCCGCCACCGCGCGCCCCCGCCGGCCGCCATGGATCTCATCCACCGCGAGCTGCCGTCCATCGGGAGCCGCCACCATGTGCTAACTAAAGGCCTCCTCCCTGCAGGTGACGGCGAGTGCTTGCTGCCCCTCTTTTCTGCTTCGATTCTTCAGATCCGGTGGACGGCATGAGAGAGCAGGAAAGGGGAGCGAGAGGAAGATGGAGGGAGGAAAGGAGAAGCGTGCCATGCCCACGTGCTGTTGTCGGTGGCTCGGTGAGAGAGTGGGAGATGTCGCTTTCACTGGGCATGGGGAGCGGAGCGCGACAAGCTTTGTGGGACAAATGGTTTGCAACATAACGTCAACCTTTGTGGGACGGAGGGAGTAGGATTCAAATTAAACGCGATGCATGATATTAAACTAGAGGGAGAAAGACATAGGTTCAAAATAGTCAAAGACACTTGCCTCAAAAGAAGTGCTGCTGCTCAGAGTCTTCAAGTTCTTGATATTCTTCTTGATGGATCTCGACATGCGCATTCACTATTTAACGGCACACCGGAAAGGCACACAAGCACAAACAATAAGAAACAATACACCAAACAGTATCAAAATACTACAAACACAGTACCAGAAGATTCTACTCGTCGCTACGATCGCGTGAGCGCAAGATTCGCTGAAAACGGAGCTAAGAGTAAAAAGTTATAAGCTTTTGAAGCGAGAGGGTCTATTCTGCAAAACTAGCATTTTTGGAATTATTTCTCTACTGGAAAATCTGATTACTGCGCAATGATGATGTCAGGCTGATGCAGTATTCAAATAAACGAATTAAAGAAAAAGGAAAAGATGCGGACTGAGTCCATGGAGTCTATGGACCGGCTCTGTTGGCCAGGTCTATGGTCCACCGTGGACCAGCTGCCGGCGCCGGCTCGGGCACGGCGGCGGCTCGCCGGAGCTCTGTCGCGTCAGCGTTTCCGTGGTCATAACCTCGCCACGACGTTCTGGGTAGAAGGGGGGCGGCACTACAAAGCCATTTTGGTGCGGCGCGGGCGTCGGGGTCGGCCGGAGGGATGGCGGCAGCGGTGAGGTCGCGGGGCAGGTGTTCGGCAGTGCGTCGTCGGCGTCCGGGACGATGGAACTCGTCGGGGAAAGCACATGGAGGGGCGGCGCATCACGCGAGAGGGCGGCATCACGTCGGAGAAGACCGGGGAGGCTCTTCTCCCGGGGAGGCTCGGAGCGGCGGCGCGTCAAGCTCGGATGGCTCCAATGGCAGACGGCGGTGGCGGCTGTGCAACGAAGGCGGCGCGCTAGGGTACGGGAGGCCGTGAAATTGGCGAAAGGCTGACACGACGGCGTCCGCGCTTCTTTTATAGTGAGGAGACCGATGAAGGCTGGGCGCGCACGCCGAGGTCAGGCGGTGGCGGCGGCGTACAGGCGCGGTAGGGTTGGGGCACTGCGGCGATTGAGTCGGGCCAGGTGGGTAGGGCGTCGGGCTGGGCTGGAGTTGGGCTTCGCGTGTGGGGAAAGAAAAGAGGAAAGCAGGCCGGCCAAAAGAATAGAGGGAAGGCCCAGGCGGGAGAGTGAGAGAGAAAAGAGAGAGGAAAAAGAGTGTTGGGCTGAAAGGGATTTAGCCCAAAGTGCGTCTGGCATTTTTCTTTTCTTCGTTTCTATTTCTAATTCCTCTCCTATTTCCTACTCTAAACGAAAACGAAATCTATTCGAATTTTAAATATATTTTCCACAAGCCTGATCTCGTGTTGATGCTGAAAAGAATGAATAAAACAAGATTTTTCCCTGAACTCGGTCTATGGGGCCGTAGACTGGACTGAAGACCATAGTTGGACAGATCAAGTCTGGATAAATAAATGAATTATGAGGGAAACATTGGTTCGACTTAACGAAGATCAAAATGACAAGGGATCGAAAAAAATTTATATTAAATGATACAAAAGATTGACTGGATATAAGACATAAGACACACAAGTGATATGCAATTTTAACATCCAACTTTATGTTACGTATCAATGACATGTGCACCTGCCATTGCATAGACATAAATTTGGTAATTAAAATAATATAGTATCATTGCATGGTTATGCCAAATACAGAGACCATGATATGAGGAAAAAGGAATAAAGAAAGGCAAACAACTCTGGGATGACATTGATCCTTCGCGGTTGAAAGGTGAGAAGAAAAGAAAAGAAAAGAAAGCAAGGAGGTAAACAAAGGACAAACAAAGATATTCGAATTGCATCTCTTTTGATGCCGGCAGATAGTTGGGTCATTTGCACTGATGAAGAGAAGAGGATAAATGAATAAAGAGATTAGGCCTATGTTAGAAATAGGATTACTATCCATATTCGATAACTAATCCGAACTATAGGAACACTATCAAATTTTGAAATTCATTTATTCACACAAAGAAATACCTAATGCAACTAACCAGCATGAATGCAACAAACAAATTTATATAACCTATATTAATTTCATTTATTTAGAAAATAATTCCTTTGCCTAAATAAAAGTGATAACACTCAAATATTAAAGCAACATTTTAAAATTCTAAAAAGTTTTTAAATTTAGTGAAATCTAAGTCACATTCCAAAATATGAAATTTTGGGGTGTGACACCGAACAGCGGTACTCTATCTCTGTTTAAATATCAGAATTTATGGGTTTGATAAAAAAAATTAAATTTGGCTAATAATACCAATAAAACTAAATTATTTCAAATAGAAAGAGTTATTACTTATTTGATTTCATGACTTGCCAATAATTAAGAATTTCTTATTGTTGGTAGTCAAGTTGAATTTTGACTTTGACTAAGCATGCAGATTCTTAATTATATTGTGGATGGAGGAACAGGCTATTCGTTATTAGGAAACTTAATTGATTAACATTCAGCTTAACCTGTATATATATATATGTTGAAGATTATTGATCCGCAGTTGCCACCGGAGTTGTGCCTAGAAACTCTCGTTAGCGTAAACAAATGTACAATATGTATCGTGTATGTGTGCCAAACACTGGAATTGGTTCTAACAACGCATCAGTGGCTATGACAGCATGCAGAAGATAACAGGGGCACGCACTCAGGAACTGCATTATCAGACAAGAGGCCGATCGATGAAATGGTTTAGTTCCTTGGAGCGGCGAGGTGAACAATAGTGCAGTCACAACACCACCTCGTTCTGGGCTCTTTGGAAACATTTTTCCAAAAAGTTGCGCGTTGGACGATTAATCTTAGTTTCTACATAGCACATTACCATTTCTCCATTCTTCCATTCTTCCTACCCTGATGTCCTTTACAACCTTGACACGTCATATCAGATAACTGGACTTAACTCGATGCAGAAACAAAACAGGCCATATCCCAAAGCAACCATTACTGGAAACAGATATGTACACTAATTAAACCATAAATGCACAGAAGTTAGTTGGTCCAGGTCGTCCAACAAATCCTCATAGGATGGTAGTGCACAGGAGTTAACATGACTTCATGTGCAAGGTCCAAGTAGGGTCAAATTAACATGTCACCATACGTTCCTATGACTGGAACACTGTCACGGTGAATTCAAGCTTTAAAGTTCCTACCGGAAACTACAGCCTGCATGAAACAGAATGACAAAAATTACTCTGTTGTTATATACATGAACAGAAAATTAGGTGGTGAAACTCAAAATGTTGGAACACACTTCCGCGAATAGGAAATTCCTTTTACCATCGTTCAACTTAATCTGACTGAAATGTTCGAAGTTCAAACTAATTTGACGATGAACCAAAATACTGGTCAGTTGTATGATAACACAGTTTTGTAGACATGATAAACAATCTTTTCTACTTTCCACAACAAAACGCGTAGGTAAAGTAGATTTTGTTAAACACTGGTCAGTCGCCTCGCACGACGTGGGTTGCCTCATCCGTAGAAATGTGTGCTCTGTGATCAGGAGGATGAGAGTATTGACCACCTTCTAGTATCTTGTGTGTTTTCTAGGCAAATTTGGTTCCATATCCTACGGCAGGTTGGTCTCCAAACACTTGCTCCACAGCCTGGTGAATCATCTTTTGATGTTTGGTGGGAAAGAGCAAGTGCAGCAACTACTGGACTGATACGAAAAGGGCTCAATTCTCTTATAGTGTTGGGAGCTTGGACAATCTGGAAACATCGCAATCGGTGCGTTTTCGATGGTGCAGCACCTAACATAGCTGAAGTTATGATCTTGGTTGGAGAAGAACGCCGGTTGTGGTCGTTGGCAGGGGCTCGTGGGCTATCCTACTTGACTGCCCCTCCCCCTGTAGATTAATTAATTTATCATTGTTGGTCGTCTTTCTTTTGTTAACAGGCGCGAATGTAACCTAAAAACCCAGGGTGTGTGGTGTGTGTTGTATCCGGGATCTTATCTCCCATTTTCTTCTTAATATAATGAAGCGCAGCTCTCCTGCGTTTTCGAGAAAAAAAAGTATTCGCTAAAAAAAAAGCCTAGGTAAAGTAGATTTTGAGACGAATACAGAGGACACATGTTCCCTGAATAAAAGAGAGATCATTCAAAGATTTTTGTGCACATTCAAGGCTGCTAATGGGCAAGGGAACAAAAACAGGGGAAATAAGGAATGTCAAGTCAAAATCGTGAACATGTTCTACAGCTCTCTGAGAGGTCAGGTAAGTGCAAGCATAATGAGCAGAATGTATGGGGAAGCAATTCATAGGCCACTGAGATGTATTTAAATTTAAATAGCAAAAGGCTGATTCAGCCAACATCCAACATGGGCATGTGTTAGACATTTCTCTACAGTTCAGAACTACAACCCAATTCAGTAATTGTGACCATTACAAACTAACAAGTTACACATCCAGAACCATTTGATTTAAGTGTATAGCATCGTGCATGTTACCTGCAACGAGATGTTGATAATGTAACAATAGATCACATCTACTCATACTTGAAACCTGTAAAAAGTGTAAATACACATTCAGTTAGGCTTGATTGTTATCTATAGAGCTGACAGCATGCCTAGTTTTTCTCAATAGGAAACTTGATCTGCTGGGATAGATTTCAACAAATAGGAAACATTCTTGACCACCAAATCTGATTGACATGTTCAGTAAATTTTGTGAAAACATTTCGCAAGCGTTGAACCCTACCTGGGCCGCACCTTTGTTTATATATCTAGCAACAAGTAACGGTTTACAGAATATGGTTACAACTTACAAACCTATGTACACTGAAGAGATCACAAACAAATTTTCTATCTATGCACGGCTAGATATTTCAGCAACATTAATATGAATAAATAAATTTTAAACATATTTTTGTACATATGATATACTACAGCCATTTCTACTTGTAGAAAAGTATATCAAGCTAATCTGCCCTCACAACAATACATAGCCACCAATGTTTTTGAACACTACAACAACAAACAGAAAGCCTTCAGTCCAAAGGAAGTCGGGGTACGCTAGAGATAAAACACCTGAGATTTTGAAATCTGACCATTGGAAACAAGCACTCATTTGTTGGTTTTTTGTTCAATTCTTGGCAATGAGTCAGCAACTCAGCATAGAGCAAAACAAGGACATGGAGATGAAAACACAGGTTTATTTTCAAAATGGTGCAAACGATAAACATAAAAATGGTCAAATTATGACTGAACATGAGTGGCACTGTGACTAAATGTTCCAATACTTTGTTTTTGCGAAATAAAGGTTTCAATACGTCTGAGAGCAAGTCCAGGTATCAAAGTGTCAGAAGCAACTGCAAAGAAAATGACACTAAAACAAAATGGTGATACTTAATATTGAAACTGCCATATGGAGATACACAACTACAAGAGTCAAGTATAGACTAACTGAAAACAAAGAAAGGATCGAACAACAAAGCTATAAGTATATAACATACTAATGTTTAGATGTATGAGTGAGTTGATGTATGAAGCAATAATAATATTTTGTCAGCTAGTCAAATGTGTGGTAGCTATTATCAAGAACATGACGGCCAGTTCAGTCAGTAATGGCAAGAACGGATTGTATCTAATGTGCCTTAAAGGAAAAGGGTAGAACACAGACTAAGGAGTTGCACTTTCAATGGTGCTTGCTTGCTATCAGCAAATAAAGTTTATAGCAACTATAGAAAACGTAGAAGCACGAAGAGAGAAGCAGACCCACTTACATATGTTAAATACACGGAGGAACCTTAGAAATTTGAGAATTCTCTCATCAACCACTTTACATTTCACTTCGACCGTCTTCAGATATTCAGAAATCACAGGTGACCTCACAATCGGACTGACACTTCCTTCCAGTTCCATTGTATGGTTAGGACCCTATAGCAAAACGAAGTGTATAACTGAGATCAATAGATAATGTATAATTCTACAGGCTAGCAGGAGCTCACTGGGAAAACATGTACCTCAGAAAAAAGTTGAAGAGTTAGCTTCTCTAGAATTGGTGAATGCTCAAGAATACAAGCTAGCATTTTGAAGTTATCAGGTACACACCAACAGTCATTAAGCCACAACTTTTTTAAGTTGCTGAACATGGGCACCGTCCCATATCCCTTTTGAAAATGTACTGAACAAAATGCAAAGGACACAGATGAAATAATCCTCAATGTGCATGCTGATTTACTTATAATAAACTTAGATGTTGGCAATGAACGCAAAAAAAATAGAGCCTGTCTAGATGACATCTAATATTTAACACAATACAAAAAATGAAGGGGAAATTATTGGGATGACAGATATATAACAGATGATGTTTTACCACTGTAGGTTCAGAAATCAACAACAAACTCTTAGCTTTCGATAGGGGTGGGCGCGGTTAAACCGAAAACCGAAAACCGCAGTTAACCAAACCGAAATACCTAAAAATTTTGAGAAATTCGGTGGTCGGTTAAAAGCTCGGTTATTGAATCTGTGCTGTTCGGTTAACCGCAAATAATTCGGTTTTCAGACTGTATTAACCGAACTACCGAAAAAACCGAATTTCAGCCCAAGTATACTTACAGCCCATAACCTTAAAGCCCACCACGCTGGCCCATAACACTAAAACCTCCAACTGACGCAGCCCACCAGGCCACCCAACCCCACAGCCAAGTGAAGCCAACACCGAATCCACCAACACCAAGCATGGCGGCGCATAGCAGCTGCAGGGCAGCGTGGATGCGCGGAGGCCGCGGATGCGCTCTGGCACAGGCGACGGACGCGGTGGCCAACGGGGCGCGCCGCGCGCGAAGGCAGCGGACGCGGTGGCCAGCAGGGCGCGCGAAGGCGGCGCTGCGAGGTGAGTCTGATGCGGGGGCGGCGATTGACGCGCGCGACCGGCAGTGCGAGGCGTGGCTGCCGGCGGCGCTGCGTACAGGGACGGCGTGCGAGCTGTCGTGGGGTAGGGCCGCTGCACACGATTTGCTCGATTTTCTCTCAAATTTGGGCTTCATCTGCGGGGAGGTCGGGAGGATCTGGGGAACTTCGGTTGATGCAGTTACTTCGGTTAATTCACCGAATTAACCGACCACCGAACTGTGCGGTTATGCATTATTTTTGGGTACGTTCGGTTGTCATTTCTTCATAACCGAAGTTCCTCTTAACCATATTAGCCGAACCGAATTAACCGGGTTAACCGAATGCCCAGGCCTAGCTTTCGATAAGCCTTCAAGAAGAACACTATTGTTGTTGCCACCAGGAGTCTTAGCAACAGTGTCACAAGATTCACTATTACAATCCCAATAGTTTGCATGCCATAGTTTGCAGCGGTCTTCACAATTATCTAATGCGACAG
This sequence comes from Eragrostis nindensis, assembly GCA_012490785.1. NCBI lineage: Eukaryota > Viridiplantae > Streptophyta > Magnoliopsida > Poales > Poaceae > Eragrostis > Eragrostis nindensis. Next base: position 780,892 of record JAAXCT010000191.1, on the reverse strand, counting down.
ATGCTTCCATTAATGATGGCATACTTTTGAAAAGTGGAGTGTCCCCGAAATTCTTTTCTAGAACAAGTGAAACCAGATTCGGGGCAGATATGCAACCCCGGGAATTATCTACGCCCAAAGCAAGACCACAGTCAGTGATGCGCAGATGTTTTAGGGACTGGAACAAGACCGGGGATGTTGACTCCCATTCAAGATTACAGGATTCAAACTCGAGACGTTCCAGGTTCGGACATCCGGAGAAGTTAAGAAAGCTGTTTTGAACCACCACACCACAGAGCTCTAGCCTTGTAAGGTGATGGGAGACCAGAGGCAGGTCATCTAGCTTCTGGAAATCGTTAGTGTGTATGTCGAGGCTGAGAACCTGAACATTGCACCAAACAGCATGCCGAAACCAGTGGTTCACGCGGGACAGCACGTCTTTGTCGGTGAGAACATTGCTGAGGTCACCGAGCCTGAGCTCGCACAAATCAAGCGGCGCGTCTCCTCGGGCGAGCAGGAGATGCTCCATGAACTCCCGGAGCTTGTCCACGGGCGCCAAGAACTCGCCGCTGGTGCTGACGATGCGCAGGGCCGCGGCGGACTTCCAACGGTGGCGCCAGCTTCGGGCGAGCAAGCTCGTCCGCACGGCCTCCTCCGCCGGCAGGAAGCCGAGGATGTGCTCTAGGACGCCGTCCGGCAGCGCGTCAATGTAGTTCGCCTCTTCTTTTGTCCCTGGAGGCATTTCGTCGAACAGGCGGCGGGTGTCGACCCTGAAGGACACGAAACGGTCAGGACACGGCCGGCGCGACGGTGGGTCGGGAAAGGGGAGAATAAATAAGAGGCGGTCAGGAGAGGACCTGCCGGAAAGCGATGCTGTGGCCGCTTCCGGTCGCCGGAGTCGCGGCCGGCGCGATCTTGCGCTCTCTATCGGGCGACGGGGCGAGGCCGGAGGAAGACTAGGATGCGCGCGTGTCTTTGGCTCTGCTGTTCGGTCGCGCGGCAGAGGCATGTGGCAGTAGCCATGGCCTTCAGCTTCGCTGTCTGCATGCGCGCCACGTGGTATCGTCGTGCACGGAGCCGCGTTGCGTCTTGCGTGTGTCAGTAGCAAAGCAAAGCTTCTGAGTTTCGCAAAAAAAAAAAAATAGCAAAGCTTCTGAGAAGCATTTTCTCGAGCTCCTCCTCCTTCGCGCGCATCCTGTTTATTACAAGCAAGCAGCTTACTACTCATTCATCCAAAAACATTTATCCTAGCTATTTGATGCTTAGGATCAACCAAACATATAATGTTATCGCAAGAGAGATGGCCCAACTGGGCACCGTCACAGAGCAACGCTGAATCAAAGCATGGTACATCCTTCATCCTTAAGTGCTGGTTGCTCCAGCTTGTCCGTCCAACAAATCGTAATGTATATACTACTATTCAATCATGTGGAATGAAATATCATGACATCATCTGCTATATAGCTAGGTGTCAAAAATGGTTAATGATGCCAACACGTTCTTTTGCCTGGAATTCTAAACACAGATTAAAGGCACTCGGCTACTTATGGACGGCAAGATTGTCGTGGCCAATTGGGCGGCCACAAAGCACGATCATTACGTCCTCATCAAAATTCTTGCCGCGCCGGCACGGCACGAAGTATCAGGTCGTGCTTTGAGATGAGATCGTCATCCAGTGAGTGGCATGGCACAACCCATGTAAAAATAATAATAAATAGATTTTTATTTCTATTTGTACAACTAATATGTTGTGGCATGACGGTAAAGCAATTACTTACCTCCCAGAGGTTTGAGGTTTAGATCTCCTCTTCTCTACTATTTTGCACCATTTTAACACTAACTTTAATGAGAATTTTCAAATTTGACTATCAATAACAAAAAAAATAATATTTAACTAAATATAAATGATGTTGTGAGATTCCTCATGAAACCAACTATCATAATATGTAGCTCTTCATACTTGAAATATTTTGTTTATATAGACATTGATAATCATTTTACCAAACTCAGAAATGTTTATATTCTAGAAAAAAAAAGAAGCACCCGTATAAAACAGAATGGCAAAATAAGTTCGCATGTGTTATCTACAAAATCATATACCTTATTTGATAATAGTTCTCTAATTAAAATACCCAAATACCAGTTTACTTGTGTACTGAATGCAACTAGATAAATTACTGTTCAAAAACAAGGCACAAGTTGTGTAATGAACATATCATCGCATCTGAGTTTGAACCCATTAATGGAATTTTCAGACATTGACTTCCGATAGTTTTGTCGGTGCTTGAATTAGCACAAAATATAAACGAAGCAAACTGTCGATGTAGACGTAGCAGATCGTCAATAACAAAGCAACATAGGTCATAGTTGAACTGCTTTGAGCGGTTGCGTGGATGCGCTTCGCAGAAAACCTTATTGTCATCTCTGCAGGCTTCACCCTCCTCCTCGATGCACACCAAAGAACAAGACCATCCGAGGGAAGATCAGCTCTCTCCTGAAGCCTCCTATCTCTACTTTAGCTTTCTTCCCTAACTCTGTTCCCCGTCGTTTCTCTGCATATCCATCTTGATCGGCCCCCTCCTTTTCTCCTTCCGGTGTCTTCCCAGTGGCGAGTTGGAGGGGTCCCTTCCCTTGTATAGCTCTTAGTTGTAGCAGTATAGATCTGGAGCTTGGATTTTGGAGTTCTTTGATGCTGGAGGAGGTGGATGCAGAGGCCTGCATTCCTTCACCGATTTCTTCAAAGTACTCTGAAATACAGGTTCAATCTCTAGCTAGTAATAAATAAAATGACGCAATATCAGAACTGAACAAATCCTAGTGAACTAAAAGTGTGCGATGAAATAACATGACATTATCTACTAGGTCCAGCCAGGTGTCAAAGTGCTCAACAGTTTTTGGTGCCGATTCGACACGTTCCTATGACTGGAAGTTTAATACAGATTCAAGGCACCCAATTACATCTGGTAAACACAGTCGTAATTAACTTAAGCTTGCAGTTCTTAACGGGGAGAAACAGTAGATCCACGACAGCTAAGAATTCCTTGCACATCAAATAAAAAACTACTCCAACCTGTACAAAACAGAACGGCAAAACAAATTAACTGACAGTGCTGGAACAGAATTGTTGTGGCATGGCCAATCCATATCAAGACTTCCACGGATAGGAATTCACTAAACCAACTTTGATATTAATCTAATTAATATATTCAAAAAACCTGGTAATGAGCCAAAACAGTGACCAAAGGTTCTACTTTTAATAGGAATGCATCTTGATAAACTTATGTTTTGAGAAGACGGAACATATGTAAATATTTTATGCTGATGCAGAGAAACTAAAGCACCAACCACCAGGAGAGCAAAAGCATGGGGCATAGGTTATTTTCAAAAATATTCTACAACTATGAGAGCAAAGTCAGCTAAGTGTCGTACACAATTGCACAGCGAATGGAAACTGATTTGAAAACATGAAGTAGAAACAATCTGTCATAGAAAATATGAACATATTACCTAAGGCAAGTGAGAATACAGTGTGACGATACAATGCTAATGTTAATTGTAATACATTAATGTAAGATCATAACAGAAGGGTTGAGTAAGTGACATCAACAAAATATTTGGAAAAGCAATATTTACCAGACCACTCATATTCAGGCCATTAGCAAGACGCAAATACAACTAATAGGGGCATATAACTAATTATATCTATCCAGCATTCGAGAAAAAAGGGAGTATAAACTAGAACTGACTCTGTCTCCTGCCAGCTGGTGGCGATTTGTATATATTCTTTGGATATACAGATTTGCTTTTATTATATTTTAATATATTTAGCACATTTGGGGTTTCCCAACTGTACAGTTTTCCAAAAAAAAAGACATTCAAGAAAAAGGGAGTAAATGTAGATATTTTTGGTACAGTTCAGAACTATAGAGCAATTCTAGAAGTATTCAGAACATGTCTTGTGTGGATTCCAAACAAAACAAGTCACAATCAGAAAAATTCAAGAAGTCAACGTATATTACTGTATGTGATGCTGTTCATTTTAAATAACCCATGAGCTTTGTAGATGTTACCTTCAACAGAATGCCGGTATAGTGAGACAGTAGAACATTTCTAGTCGTACCTGAGGCCTGTAAAAGGGAAAAATAAAACATTCATTCGGTCTTGATTTTATCCACAGAGATGATACAATATCAAGTTTTTCTCGACATCAAACTTAAAATGCAGGAACATGTTTCACGATAACAAATACTGTTCACAAGCAAGCATTTACTATGATTTACATGTTCGACTAACCTAAAGGAGAACAAAACCCTTAATTTTGTCTAATACACGTTTTTCTAGCTATGATACATTACAACCATTTCAACTTGTAAGAAAAAATAGATCTTGTTGTATCTATTACTATGATTAAACTAGTGGGGCTAAAGATTCAATATGTCTCACAGCAAGATCAGATATCAAAGTGTCATCTTCAGTCAGCACTGGCATGCAATTGATGAACTTTAAAAGGAAAAGGAAGGCAGCATACAGATCAGCATTTACAAATAGGGTCATTTGTGCTGGTGTTTAGAACCATTAAGAAAGGGAAAAATAAAGCCACGTGTCGAATTGCATTAAAGTTCATGGTTTTGGTTTTTCTAAAAGACTAAGGAGATGCATTTCATCATCGCTTACTTTTTCTCCTGCAAACGCAGGTTGTAGCAAATACCATAAACATTGAAGCATGAGGAGAGAAGCGATTCTGCTTACATATGTTAATTACATGAAGGAACCTCAGAACACTGAGAATTCTCTCATCAACCACGCTACATTTTACTTCCACTGTCTTCAGGTATTCAGGATTCGCAGCCGATCTCTCAGTCGGACTGATACTTCCTTCCAATTCCACTTTATGCTTAGGCCCCTGTAGTAAACATAAGTGCTTAGTTAAGATCAATCAATAATGTAATAATTCTACAGTCTAGCAGTAATTCACCAAGGAAACACGTACCTTGGAAAAAAGTTGAAGAGTGAGCTTCTCTAGAATTGGTGAGTGCTCAAGAATACAAGCTAGCAAGCGAAAATCATCAGGTACACACCAATAGTCATTGAGCCACAAGTTCTTCAGGTTGCTAAACGTAGGGCAGCATCTCAGATCCCTTTTGAAATTGTACTGGACAAAAAAGTAAAGGACAAAGATACAATATGGAGTAATCCTCAGTGTGCATGTTGATTTATTTATAAGAAATTTAGTTGTTGCCGATGAATACGAAAAAGGTAAGGGCTGTGTAGGACTCCAGGTGAGAACTATCAATACTTAACCATATCCCTCCTTTTGACAAATCATGCCGTTAGGATAGCGAGACTTGTACAAAAATGAACTAATCCCACTGACCTAATGATATCATTTTGCAAACAGAGGGAGTATTAATTTAACAACAATACAGAAAATGCAGGGGAAATAATGGGATGACATATAATATGATAGATGAAGTTCTACCATTCCAGGTTGAGAAATCAACAGCAAACTCTTCGCTTCTGATAAGCCTTTAAGAATAACACTACTGCTGCTGCCACCAAGAGTATTATCATAAGAGTCACAAGATTCACAATTACAGTCCAAATAGTTTGTATTCCATACTTTGCAGAAGTCGGCAGAATCACCTATTTTGACAGAGGCCTCAATTAACGATGGCATGCTTTCTAAAATTGGTGTGCTCCCGAGAAAATGATCAAGAACAAATGAAACCAGATTTGGGGCAGATATGCGAATGCGGTACTTCGAAATCAGATCCGAACAGAGATAGCACAAAGTGATGCGCAAATGCTTTAGGGACTGAAACAAGACTTTGATTGTTGGCCCGAAAGAAAATTTACAGGATTCAAACTCGAGATGTTCCAGGTTTGGACATCTGGAGAAGTTAAGAAGGCTGACCGGAGCCGCCACACCATACAGCTCTAGCCTTGTAAGGTGCTGGGAAACCAGAGGCAGGTTGCCTAGGTCCGCGAATGTTTAAGTATGTGAACGTAACCTGAGAACCTGAACATTGCACTCGACAGCATGCCGAAACCAATTGCCCACGCGGGAAAGCACGTCTTCGTCTTCCATCAGCGTGTCGAGGTCACCGAGCCTGAGCTCGCACAAATCAAGTGGCGCGCCTCCACGGGCAATAAGAAGATGGTCCATGAACTCCCGGAGCTTGTCCGCGGGCTCCAAGAACTGGCCGCCGGTGCTGACGATGCGCAGGGCCGCGGCAGACTTCCAGCGGTGGCGCCAGCGCCGGGCGAGCACGCATGTCCGCACGGCCTCCTCCGCCGGGAGGAACCCGAGGATGTGCTCTAGGACGCCGTCCGGCAGCTCGTCAAAGCCGCTCGACTCATGCTGTTTCTTGACCTTTTTCCCTTTTCCACTCAGAGGCATTTTGTCGAACAGGCGGCGGGTGTCGGCCCTGCGAGAGAACTTGACAAGAAATGGTCAGAAGATAGCCAGCACGACGGCCGATGGTCCGGGGTAAGTAAGCTCGTAATAAAGGGCGAGAAGAAGAAGAAGAGACCAGGAGAGGACCTGCCGGAAAGCGACGATGCGACGGCAGCCAGTCACCAAAGTCGCTGCCGGCGCGTTCTCGTGCTCTTTCCAGGGCGCTCTGCGGGAGAGGAACCAGGCAGAGGAGAAATAAAGGGGAATAAAATTCTGATGCCACGTCAGATAGCAAAAGATTATAGGGTAAAAAAAAGTAGCTCAAAGTTCCAAATTATGAAGAAATTGTGGTGGGGATCAACTCCTAAACTATTTACGATCAGAAAATTCATTATTTACCACTAAAAATTGAGAAATTCTATGGTGTTTGGAGTTAATAGTAACCGTTCGTTTGACAGATTTAACGATTAAAGATAGAGAGGTATATAAAAAAACTTTAAGTTGTGGACTGGTACTAAATAATGTAGATCAGGTACTAATTACTAGCTAAACCACCCCCATTTTATGTTAACTGGGCTGTTTAACAAGTAAGTTAGATCAACAGCCGACAATTATCGATGGGAGAGGAACCTCCAAGCACTGAAGCACCATAGAATAGCTCCAAATAATTATAGTTGTTCCTTCCTTTTTCATTGAAAAAGATAAGTTCTCTGTTTGCTATGATTTGGTTTTCTTTCCTTCCATGCCACTATCGTCAAGTCTGTTTGGCATACTAATTTTCATATATTAATTTTTGACAGATATCTTATGCATGATGAAATTGCTATCAATTCTGGGATTAGCAATCAAACTTATTATCAGGAAAAGAAGGGACAGAATAAAATGTGGGACCAACTCGAAGGTAAAAAACTATATATAACTTTCAATAGCATGTAGTTCACCGACGTGTTAAATAAGAAAACAAGGAAAAAGGATTGATAGCAAATAAGGGACTTTATTTTTTCTTTTTCTTTTTTTGAGAGGGGAACTTTATTTATACAGTGGCAATGAACAACTATATTTCTCAGTGGCAAATAAAGAATAACTATATTCCCTATTAGCCACTAGGAAAAATTGTTGTTCCTTATTAGTCATTGAAAAAAATTGAAGCTCCTAATAAGACATTGATCTTAACTTTTATCCCTTATTAGTTGCCATTGTCAGTCATATTTTGAAGTCAAACGCTATTAAAGTATGGAGGAAAAGACACATTTTCCCTTATTATCAAATTTGTTCCAAAATTCTTTCATGCCACATTAGTGCACACAGAGAAGTTTATCTTTATATGCCAGTAAGCTCTATAGGAAATATATGCATTTTAGGCTTTTCGGCTCCATGTATGCCTGAAATGCATGCAAATAAATCATAGATAGTAGTTATCGGTGTTTTAAATAGTAGGCTATAGACAGCTTGCCTCTAAAACAGCTATAGCAGCGTTAGTTGGCTAAAACAGTTAAATTGTACACGAGGGAAAATTAGGACAGACACCATAAAACAGCTATAGCCGGCTATATATAGAGGTATTTAAATCCTTGGTAGTAATTGATAAAGTTCAGTTTTGCTTAACCCATGCAATTTGCATATTCCTCATAGACGAAACATTATATATAAAAAATAATAAAAGTCCGGTTATCTTGGGTCCTTGTATTCTCTTAACATGCAAACGCAAAACTCACTGAAATCACAAACGAAATTCGACTAAAAAAAATCACAAATGAACTCTGAAAAGAACTAACGGTAGTGGCTAGTAAGGCACATAAATTAAAATCAATGGCCAATAAGGAACTTGTAAATTTTTAATGGCTAATAAGAAACTACAACTTTTTATTATGGCTGAGGAATAGACACTACGGAAACCCCCCCTAGGGCACTCGGCAAAGGCAAAATGCACTCGGCAAACCCTTTGCCGAGTGTTGCACTCGGCAAAGAGCACACGGCAAAGAGGGACCGGCAAAGAGCTCTTTGCCGAGTGCCAAATGTCGGGCACTTGGCAAAGAGCCCACGTGGCACTCGGCAAAGAGGAACACTCGGCAAAATATTAATCGAAAAAACACCCGAAAAAAATAGCAAAAACATTTTTTTAATGAGGGGAGGCCCCACCGGCTAGCCAGCCCGTCCCCGGCAAGTCGCGGCATTTTTCGCGTAATATTCGCGCGCTACGCGGCCGGTGGGATTCGAACCGCGACATCTCTCTCGCACGTGGAGCCCACCTACCACTACAGCACAACATCACATGTGCCCATATTCCGTTTAGGGATGGCAATGGGGCGGGTTCGGGGCGGGTAAAGCAAATCCATGCCGCCCCGACAAGTGGATCGGGTAAAAATTCCCACCCGCCTGTCACATCCCAAAAATTAGGGGCCTGAACTAGTGTAAATAAACCCTAAACAATGTTGGATTATGTTTGAATTTTATATTTGAATTTTTCTGGAATTTCAAGTTCATGCATACATGGCATTTCATGTGCACAGGACTTTGTTAGATTTTTCGTGGGAAATATACTTAGCCAAAAATCTCGAAAAATTCACCATAGGTGAAATTCACAGTGAAGTAATTTCTGTGAATTTTTCAGAATTTTTGGAGAACGTTTGAATAGGAAGAAAATTCGTGAACATATCAGCCTGTTTGAAATAATCGAAAAGCCATAGCAGACTTAATGGGCTTAACCTAGTTAGCAAACAGTTGTTCCGGCCTATTTCAGCCCACCTTGGCCCACGCCAGCCCGCGCCGGCCCACTCCTCCTTCTCCTTCCCTGTGCGCACGACGCGCCGCGCCGCGCCGCGATGCGTGCCGCCGCCCCGCGTCCGTCGTCGCTCCACCGCCACGTAGAAGCTGGTTCTCGGCTCTTCCTTCCACCGCCTTGCCGCGTCCATGCCCTTATCTGTTTCCACGCTGACTTCGCGCCAGGGACGAGGCGGAGACGATCCGCGTCGCACCGCACCGCGCGACGCCATTCGCCGCCGCGGCGCCGCCCCTCTGTTCCTCCCTGCTCTTCCACTGGCACAAGCCGCCGATGTTTGCCACGCGTGCCACGGAGCCTCGCGCAACTTCCCTCGCGCACGCTCACGATCCGGAGCCTTCTCTCCTCCTCCAATCTTCTTTCGCCACCGAGGGCGTAGTGCGCGCCAGCGCGCCGACATTGCAAACCGCCTCAACCGGCTACAAAAGGCCGCGTCCCTCCTCTTCACACTCCCTTTCGTCCTCCTCATCCACTCTGAACCACTCTCTGTGAGAGAAACCGATTGAATTTTCCCCAAAAATCCGCCGCCGTCGTCATCGCCGGAATTTGGATTTTCCCCAAAAATCCGCCGCCGTCACCATCGCCGGAATTCGAGCTTCTCTGGTGAGCTCCGCGTCGAGTTCATGCGTTTTTAGCTTATCTGTGCGATGCTGATTCTCATTCCCTTGATCTCTTTCTTCCTTTCTAGGCGGAAGGATCACATCGCCGGTCCCTCCCCTGTTTCGCCGCCGCCGTCCGACCAACCGCCGTCTCTGGCTATCTCCGTTCCTGCCAATAGCTCGGTGAGCTTCCTACAAGCCCGTAGGTGTTGTGCGCATGACACAAACACGTCGTCGTGCTCGTTTCCGCGCAAGTCGCCGTAGCCTCGCCGCCGCACCGCCTAGGTCTTGGTCGCGCCGCCGCTACAGTCGACCATCGGCGACGAGGTCACCACCGGGCTGTAGCCCTTGATCCCGCGCATCTCCTCGGCTAGGAGTTGTCCAGGTTTCGCCGTCGTTCCGACGCCGGCGAGCCCTTCCGTTGCCGCTGTACTGTGCACGCATTCAGTTTGAACTAAACAAATCCTAAGCCGCCACGTGTCCGGCTACGATTGGTTAGTTTCGGTTTAAACGTGTTTAGCTCGAATCAGATAGAGAATTAGTAGGGAAAAATTTGGAAAAATTGCTAAAATATTTCCTTATGTTTTTAGGCTCCTTTTTATGCAAACATATGATACATGTGTTTAGGAAAAATTCCTAGTAACAAATAGGTTAGTCTTATGATTTGTTTAAGAAATAATTGATTAGGGAATTTATATATATAGAAAACAGATAAGATTAATTTACTTTTGAACTTTTCAGAATCTATCTCTATTGTAGATTAATATTTGATCATAGGAAAATTGTTAGAAAAATAAATATCTAGACTTGTTTTATTTCTTAAGAAACAACATGTTTCTTTATGAAAATTTAATTGTTATTTGTACAATAGAATTGCATACCATCTCTATAATTAAAATATATAGATTGTTATCCTAGTTGTCACATCAAAGAACTAAAATGGTAGTTTCATGTAAGTTTTACTTTGAATGATAGATTCATTAATCTAATTAAATGAACATCTCATCTATGCATGAACATATAGTTTTCTTTACACTATATGAACTTATTTTCTAGCTATGATAAATAAAATAAACCATAGGGCCACATCTCTAGGTTATACCATGGTTAAGAAACTAAATATATACTAAGTTAAATAGAACTTCTTGGCAAAATATAAATATGTCAGTTATAACTAATAGCTTATATTAGCATCTAACATTTAAGAATATAATTGTAGATGAAAAATATGATAGGAACATTTTCCTGATTTTACATGAGCATGTAAGAAATATTTATACAATATTCATAACTAGGACTCGATAACATATCTTTGCATCTCTTCTAAATATGTAGATTGCATATACATACATAGATGTATCCAAATAACATGGAAAATAAGTATCTTAATCCATAGGAATGTTTCCACATATATGTAGCCTCATTTTACCTATAAATTACGCTAAAGTTATTTACTATGTAAATCTTATTTAATTGCGCATGTCACCTTAAACTATGCTATGTCTAGATAATTTAGTTAGCTCAATGAAGCTCATCTTAAATGGATATATCTCATGCTCATGAATATATATATTTGTATTGCACTTATATGCATACCTATGGTAAACGAATATTTATAACCCATAAGGGTGTTTCTATATGCACTGGGAACATATAGCTTTATTTTACATGTACCTCATCCTAAGGATAATTGTTATAAATATCTAGTTTAATTGCTCATATCTCTTTGAACAACACCATGTTCATCAATAGAAATAATTATGAATTTCGTATAATAGATATGCACGCAATCACTGTCAATGAAGCATATGCATTTCGCCATCTTCACCATAAAGATTTAGAAAATAGATATCTATGCATACCGTCATATTGGCCATGCATTAATTAAACAAAATAACATTCATGCATGTTTTCATTTAAGAGAAAATAAATAATAAATAACTTGTCTAGGTGAATATGGCCTTGATAAGGCCAGGAGTATATCTCGTAGCAAATGGTCACCATTGAGGAAATGGAACCACATGAACCCTAGTTATTTTATTTCTTATTTATTTATCAATAGAACTCGTTCACGTGTAGTTCCGTTCATACGAGCTCCGAGTAAATATTTATTTTCATGAAATGCAATCCATGATCATACTCTTTGGTTTTTTATTCGAAATATTTGTATTTATTATTTTAGATTTTATTGGATCTTCTTGAATGGCTTTATTTGGATCTCTCGGTGTTTATTGATGCGCACGTGAGTGAATCGTCGAAGGACTACATGGTGGGAAGATCGACACTTGAAGATCATCATATGAACTATGTATATAAAGGTGCGAGGCAAGCACACCCCTTGATCATTTTGATCCTATGTTGCAAACGCATTTAATTGCTTAATTTGTAGGATAAATGGTGCATGATTTATATCACTAAAAATGCTCATTTGAGAAATAGTAGATACTACCTATTTGAATTATATCCCCTTTGTTGGACCATATCATAATCCCTTGTAACCATAAGATGGGCTATCATAATGGATATATGCTCTAAGCTTCATGATATAATTAATTGCTAATTAAGCTTGCTAGAATGAAAGGTTATATTTTGTATAAATGTAAGTACATGTATAATCATTAAATTTACGGATTATGTTGATGGGGAATTATTGTTGATGATATATGATGATAATTTAGATGTTGACGGGTTTTGATATGATAATGTTAAATTGGATTAATGATTGTTTGATAATCATGATTTTGGAGACCCGTCGCATCGCATAAGGACCGGTACATTTGTAACTTGATTTAAGGAAATATCGTGCGACCATGGATGCTGGTATGGGACGGCCATGGCTAAGTAATTAGTTGAATGTTGCCTTGCCTTCTAGAAGTAGAGAATGTATGGATAATGTACTTTATTCAGAGGGACCTCCATCACTACGGTTTTGGGCTCAAGGTTTACCAATACAATGAATTGTACCCTTTTAATTCCTGCCTAACAATCCATATTTGAAGGAGGGGAAAATTGTACCTCTGGGATGTTAGTTGGTAGGTCCGAAGGGATTTTTACAATTTAGGGAAGGCAAGGTTAACAAATGGCTAATGAAAACGTCATGCGTGATACCGATGTGCACACTTCGTGAGTGCACGGTGCCTGCAACACCACAGACGGTCACTCACTGTCCATGGGTACAGCGTACAAACTCTGCAGAGTCATAATCCATTCGAATGGCCGTGCTTGCGGTCTCAAGCTCCTTAATGATAGGTCTTTGTTTAGAGAATGGTTGGGATTAAAATTGATCATGATAATTATTGATATATGAATTGGTATAGTTGATGATTGTTGTAGGAACTTGACATGGAAGTCAAGTGTGTCACTTTATTTATATGATAATTACTTGTACTTACCTTTATGCAATTTATATTCAAGCAATTCAATTTAGTAATTATTTAATTATTCAAGTTTAGATTGCCATTTGCTTATTTATGCAAACTTACCCATATTACCTTCCTTTGTTTGACCTTGCATATAATTATAGTTTTGCTATTATTCACTCGCATTGCTTGCCTCCGATAACTTGGTTTCAGAGATAACGAGGATCTCGGTGAGGAACGATGCCGTTCTTTCTAGGAGTTCAACTTCCAGTCAATTGCCTGTGGGATTGAACACGGGGCACACGCTGGAGATTTGAATTCCTTTATGTTACTGCTGTGTTTTATTTCTTAAGGTATTTCGTCGGCCGTTGAGCCAATACTTTGTAAACTTCAAATAAATTTGTTAGTTAAATTTTGATATGGCTATGATTCCACTGTGTTTATCGTGTGTACTTGTCATTGATCCTGGGGCAAGTACGGAAAACACGGAGTTTCGGGTGATTTAATTACCAGGGACATTGCAGGTGGTATCAGAGCTATATTGACTGCAGGTTGACCCTAGATAGACCGGTCGTTAGATTAGATTAGTAAATTGAAGCCATATTTTCAAAATTTTCATATATATTTAAGGAAAATATTGGGATTTTTCTCTACCTTTCCTAAATCTTAGTTTCTTTTCTTATCTATATTTTCATTTGATTTTGAGAAATTATTTATCCCCTCTCATCTCTTTCTTAGCTAAGGAGAAAAGATGAAGGAGAAGAAGAATATTGTTCTCTTTTCCTCAACCTTGATTTTAAATATTCTTTCTTGTATCTCATCTTGACATTGATTCTATATCTATCATGAGACAAGGAAGAAGATGTAGTGAGAATGCGATGGTAAATACTAGGATCTCTTCTCTTATTCGTCTCAAAATTTCTTAGGAGGTATAGATATATAGGCCGTAGAAAGAAAATATTAAGGTAGGATTATATGGCATTTTAAAAGTGCTATGCCATAGAGACCCATGTACATAATCAATGACAAGAAAAGTTGTTTTTAAAAATCCCGGAGGGTTTCTGTTCAGCTGATTTGCTCGTTTTCCTTGAATTGGTGTTTCTATGTGATTTCGAGTCTTCTTCTTAAAGCATAAAGTAGATACTAATATAAATAGTTTAAAATTGTACTAATCTTCCTTTAGGATAACCTCATACTAGTTTGGCTATGGCCATAATCAAATCCTAACATTAGAATGCCGTTAGTTGTGCTTCCTAACTTATATTTCCTGATGCCGTAATCGCATACCTTTCACTTAATGTATTAAACATTTCTTTGATTCATTTCCATGCATAACAACCATTTCGGGATAAAGACCATGTGATATTCTTTGTTAACTTCATAACAATTTAATCCATGTTTTCATACTCATTATAGCATCGATCCTGCATGCCAAATATTTTTCCTTGGTATTTAAATTGATATCCCACTTATGTTGTCATCATTCTTTGTAGGTTCTTTTGATTTCAAAAAGATGCCGTGTTCTCACATATTCCCTTCTTTCATAGTTTGGCATACCTTGCCTCTTTGATTCATGTAGACTTAGTTTAATATATAGCATAAACAGTGCACAATTATCATATCATACCTCTTTCAAAAATAATTTATTTTTTCTCTTTTCATTTTATACGAGATCATTAAAAACTTGATTTCCATTATTTTTGATTCTAAATGGAAATATTCCTAATATCAATTATACCTTGTATCACGTTTTGCATAGCGTGATTATTTTATCCAATCTATCTCCTTTAAAATTAGTTAGTATGAGGATTTTCATAAAATTTCCATGCCAAATCTCATTCCACTATTCTTTGATAAATCAATAATCGTATTCCAACATTTAAAGGAAGGATAGAATTAATTTCTATAACCATGATATCTTGTTTTCAAACTCTTCGACTTTTATCATGGTTGCTCTTTTGCACCTCTCCACCATATGACATTTCCATGAATTATCTTTTGTTTCTAAGTCAGTCAATTTTTCTTTCATTCATAGAGTATTTGTGCATTCCATACACTTTGAAACTTGAATATTCTTCACTTCCATATAAAATGACAATGATTTCATAATCTTTCTTACAAAATATTATAGTTGCATAGCAAAAAGCCTTCCATTTGATCAATACTCCATTGAAATCTTTTAGCGGGAATGTTAAAGTATTTGTTAAATCTGTTTTAATATTCCTCTATTTTGTTTTGAAACTCATATGAATGCCCATGATCATATTATTTCGCATTCACGAAAAGTTTGCCGTTAACTGATACATCCTTCCGTATGAACCCTATTGACCCGATCTTTTAGATAATCCTCGGTGTTAAATTCTATAACCCATAAATTCATGAGAACATTTCCTCATTGATCTCCCGTCAAATTCTATGAACCTTAATCTATGAGGAAAAATCTCAAAGTTTTGATTGTCATCCGCTCTATGAACAATCAATTTTGTAGTAGCAATGTGCCTAAAATTCAAAATCGTACCTACTTTAAGATCTTGGTTTTGCCAACCGATGATCATCTTTGAATACCTTCCCTAAAGTGTTTGATATTATCCTTGTATGTCTAATTGTTTAGTTTAGCTATCTTACCTTGTGATAATATTCCCTTGTTTTATTGACTCGATGTCCATCGATTTGATATCCATTGACACTATTGAATTGAGAACAATATCTCCCTTGACTTGTTTAACCTAGAGATCACTTGAACCATGTTGATGTGAATCTCTAGAATCAACCTTGATTTTTACATGATCCGATGAAAACCTTAACTTTCATGGTCCACAAAACATAGAAACCAATGACTCTATGTTACTTTGATTTTAGAAATTTATTTGATCTTGTATATTCTAAGGTAATCATCTTGAAAACCTTGGAATAATTCCTTATACTATTCATGAATAAACCTTGTTGTCATGAATTGTTCACCATCTTTACTTGAATGTCAAGTCATTCTATCATTTATTACCAATTCGTTGATCATATTTTAATAATTATTGTATCACATTGTTACACATGCCCATATTGTCACATGTTGCATTGATTTTATATTTGGAATCCCTCATTATTTTATGAAATCCATATTGACTTGCTCAAAAATTTGTTTTGATCTTGTCCTAAAGAACTTACCTCGTAAACCTTGGAGTAGGTTCCTAAACCATCCTTGATGTTCCCACTAGGTACTTTTGGTTGCAAGGATTGGTTGCCATTCTTCTCGGATGGCAAATGTTGTGCTCGTATATCCTTCAATGACCAACATGCTATTCGAGTCATTTAAAAATCAATCCTATTGACTTTACTTTGTATTCTCATCCGTTTTTTTTTTCCAAGGTCGAATTCCTTTGGAACACTAGCCTATTGATTTTGACTTCCATTCTTTGGTAGGTCAAAATTCATAAAAACATTCTTACGATTTGAAAATCTCATGTTTCCTTGAACATAAGAAATTTTCCCTTATTCATTTATTGGGACTCGTGGCATTCAAAATTGTTCCATAACCAATCATATTGGTTTTATTTCACCATTATAAATTCATTTGCTTACATGATCCTAAAACTCCACTGAATTACTAGCCTACCACTCTTGACTCCATTCTTCAATAGATTATTTCATCAAAACTTCCTTGTGATTTTGAAAATATCATAGTATCTTTGGTATAAGCATCCACTTAAATATTTCTCTTACTCCCGAACCTATTTCTGAAAGCCTTTATGCATTATGTTGAATAAAATAAAATTTTCTTCTTTGATCATATAGGTGCTTGCTAACTTTCGATAAAAGTTAAAATTAGAAAAATATGTAATGCTAACACTCATGGTGAGATAACACCAAAGACGAGGAACACTAATATGTGATTCGGGGTTTTCACCTAACATCGCCGTAGAAGATCAAGTATTTTCTCAAGATAGAGGAAAGGGACTTCATGAAGATACTTCAAGGACAAGAAAGTAGCGACTACATCAAGAAGGAAGCAAGGAGAATATAAGAAGATGACTCATTGCTACAAAAATCTTGAAGATGAACTAGTTAACTTTATATGGTGTGCATTGCATTTCAAGTGTTTTATAAATGATAGGTTAAAATCTATTTAAGGGAGTAGGACGTAAGATATATCTAACTCTACTAATATTTTGATCATACGAGTACTAACCTCTTTTATGAGCCGAAGAAAATCTTTTGCAATCTTTACTAACAAATGTTAACAAAACCCCGAAGATTTCTTTTAAAGAATTCCTCTTCCTCAAGATACCAATGTTCACTAAGCATGAAGGACATATATACTACATCGGAGAACAACCTCAAGACATCTACCATATCGAAAAAGAATTAAGAGGAATACGTGAAGATTGTTCCCAAAGCGTGGCATGCCGAAGACGAAGAACTAATAATGTCATGACAATTAATTTCAAAATCATCCTCCACTAACTACAACGGAATAGGGATACGGCATATGAAGAATTTTCAAGAAAGTGACCATGTCAAAGAGGGAAGCCAAACAGAGCGTGAAGATCATTCTCACATATGGCGTATCAAAGATCGAAGAACGTTTCGACATTTTGGAACTAACTTCCGTAAACATCCACACTAACACTTTGCGGAATCTCGAGGACGAGATTCTTTTTAAGGGGGGTGGAACTGTCACATCCCAAAAATTAGGGGCCTGAACTAGTGTAAATAAACCCTAAATAATGTTGGATTATGTTTGAATTTTATATTTGAATTTTTCTGGAATTTCAAGTTCATGCATACATGGCATTTCATGTGCACAGGAATTTGTTAGATTTTTCGTGGGAAATATACTTAGCCAAAAATCTCGAAAAATTCACCATAGGTGAAATTCACAGTGAAGTAATTTCTATGAATTTTTCAGAATTTTTGGAGAACGTTTGAATAGGAAGAAAATTCGTGAACATATCAGCCTGTTTGAAATAATCGAAAAGCCATAGCAGACTTAATGGGCTTAACCTAGTTAGCAAACAGTTGTTCCGGCCTATTTCAGCCCACCTTGGCCCACGCCAGCCCGCGCCGGCCCACTCCTCCTTCTCCTTCCCTGTGCGCACGACGCGCCGCGCCGCGCCGCGATGCGTGCCGCCGCCCCGCGTCCGTCGTCGCTCCACCGCCACGTAGAAGCTGGTTCTCGGCTCTTCCTTCCACCGCCTTGCCGCGTCCATGCCCTTATCTGGTTCCACGCTGACTTCGCGCCAGGGACGAGGCGGAGACGATCCGCGTCGCACCGCACCGCGCGACGCCATTCGCCGCCGCGGCGCCGCCCCTCTGTTCCTCCCTGCTCTTCCACTGGCACAAGCCGCCGATGTTTGCCACGCGTGCCACGGAGCCTCGCGCAACTTCTCTCGCGCACGCTCACGATCCGGAGCCTTCTCTCCTCCTCCAATCTTCTTTCGCCACCGAGGGCGTAGTGCGCGCCAGCGCGCCGACATTGCAAACCGCCTCAACCGGCTACAAAAGGCCGCGTCCCTCCTCTTCACACTCCCTTTCGTCCTCCTCATCCACTCTGAACCACTCTCTGTGAGAGAAACCGATTGAATTTTCCCCAAAAATCCGCCGCCGTCGTCATCGCCGGAATTTGGATTTTCCCCAAAAATCCGCCGCCGTCACCATCGCCGGAATTCGAGCTTCTCTGGTGAGCTCCGCGTCGAGTTCATGCGTTTTTAGCTTATCTGTGCGATGCTGATTCTCATTCCCTTGATCTCTTTCTTCCTTTCTAGGCGGAAGGATCACATCGCCGGTCCCTCCCCTGTTTCGCCGCCGCCGTCCGACCAACCGCCGTCTCTGGCTATCTCCGTTCCTGCCAATAGCTCGGTGAGCTTCCTACAAGCCCGTAGGTGTTGTGCGCATGACACAAACACGTCGTCGTGCTCGTTTCCGCGCAAGTCGCCGTAGCCTCGCCGCCGCACCGCCTAGGTCTTGGTCGCGCCGCCGCTACAGTCGACCATCGGCGACGAGGTCACCACCGGGCTGTAGCCCTTGATCCCGCGCATCTCCTCGGCTAGGAGTTGTCCAGGTTTCGCCGTCGTTCCGACGCCGGCGAGCCCTTCCGTTGCCGCTGTACTGTGCACGCATTCAGTTTGAACTAAACAAATCCTAAGCCGCCACGTGTCCGGCTACGATTGGTTAGTTTCGGTTTAAACGTGTTTAGCTCGAATCAGATAGAGAATTAGTAGGGAAAAATTTGGAAAAATTGCTAAAATATTTCCTTATGTTTTTAGGCTCCTTTTTATGCAAACATATGATACATGTGTTTAGGAAAAATTCCTAGTAACAAATAGGTTAGTCTTATGATTTGTTTAAGAAATAATTGATTAGGGAATTTATATATATAGAAAACAGATAAGATTAATTTACTTTTGAACTTTTCAGAATCTATCTCTATTGTAGATTAATATTTGATCATAGGAAAATTGTTAGAAAAATAAATATCTAGACTTGTTTTATTTCTTAAGAAACAACATGTTTCTTTATGAAAATTTAATTGTTATTTGTACAATAGAATTGCATACCATCTCTATAATTAAAATATATAGATTGTTATCCTAGTTGTCACATCAAAGAACTAAAATGGTAGTTTCATGTAAGTTTTACTTTGAATGATAGATTCATTAATCTAATTAAATGAACATCTCATCTATGCATGAACATATAGTTTTCTTTACACTATATGAACTTATTTTCTAGCTATGATAAATAAAATAAACCATAGGGCCACATCTCTAGGTTATACCATGGTTAAGAAACTAAATATATACTAAGTTAAATAGAACTTCTTGGCAAAATATAAATATGTCAGTTATAACTAATAGCTTATATTAGCATCTAACATTTAAGAATATAATTGTAGATGAAAAATATGATAGGAACATTTTCCTGATTTTACATGAGCATGTAAGAAATATTTATACAATATTCATAACTAGGACTCGATAACATATCTTTGCATCTCTTCTAAATATGTAGATTGCATATACATACATAGATGTATCCAAAATAACATGGAAAATAAGTATCTTAATCCATAGGAATGTTTCCACATATATGTAGCCTCATTTTACCTATAAATTACGCTAAAGTTATTTACTATGTAAATCTTATTTAATTGCGCATGTCACCTTAAACTATGCTATGTCTAGATAATTTAGTTAGCTCAATGAAGCTCATCTTAAATGGATATATCTCATGCTCATGAATATATATATTTGTATTGCACTTATATGCATACCTATGGTAAACGAATATTTATAACCCATAAGGGTGTTTCTATATGCACTGGGAACATATAGCTTTATTTTACATGTACCTCATCCTAAGGATAATTGTTATAAATATCTAGTTTAATTGCTCATATCTCTTTGAACAACACCATGTTCATCAATAGAAATAATTATGAATTTCGTATAATAGATATGCACGCAATCACTGTCAATGAAGCATATGCATTTCGCCATCTTCACCATAAAGATTTAGAAAATAGATATCTATGCATACCGTCATATTGGCCATGCATTAATTAAACAAAATAACATTCATGCATGTTTTCATTTAAGAGAAAATAAATAATAAATAACTTGTCTAGGTGAATATGGCCTTGATAAGGCCAGGAGTATATCTCGTAGCAAATGGTCACCATTGAGGAAATGGAACCACATGAACCCTAGTTATTTTATTTCTTATTTATTTATCAATAGAACTCGTTCACGTGTAGTTCCGTTCATACGAGCTCCGAGTAAATATTTATTTTCATGAAATGCAATCCATGATCATACTCTTTGGTTTTTTATTCGAAATATTTGTATTTATTATTTTAGATTTTATTGGATCTTCTTGAATGGCTTTATTTGGATCTCTCGGTGTTTATTGATGCGCACGTGAGTGAATCGTCGAAGGACTACATGGTGGGAAGATCGACACTTGAAGATCATCATATGAACTATGTATATAAAGGTGCGAGGCAAGCACACCCCTTGATCATTTTGATCCTATGTTGCAAACGCATTTAATTGCTTAATTTGTAGGATAAATGGTGCATGATTTATATCACTAAAAATGCTCATTTGAGAAATAGTAGATACTACCTATTTGAATTATATCCCCTTTGTTGGACCATATCATAATCCCTTGTAACCATAAGATGGGCTATCATAATGGATATATGCTCTAAGCTTCATGATATAATTAATTGCTAATTAAGCTTGCTAGAATGAAAGGTTATATTTTGTATAAATGTAAGTACATGTATAATCATTAAATTTACGGATTATGTTGATGGGGAATTATTGTTGATGATATATGATGATAATTTAGATGTTGACGGGTTTTGATGTGATAATGTTAAATTGGATTAATGATTGTTTGATAATCATGATTTTGGAGACCCGTCGCATCGCATAAGGACCGGTACATTTGTAACTTGATTTAAGGAAACATCGTGCGACCATGGATGCTGGTATGGGACGGCCATGGCTAAGTAATTAGTTGAATGTTGCCTTGCCTTCTAGAAGTAGAGAATGTATGGATAATGTACTTTATTCAGAGGGACCTCCATCACTACGGTTTTGGGCTCAAGGTTTACCAATACAATGAATTGTACCCTTTTAATTCCTGCCTAACAATCCATATTTGAAGGAGGGGAAAATTGTACCTCTGGGATGTTAGTTGGTAGGTCCGGAGGGATTTTTACAATTTAGGGAAGGCAAGGTTAACAAACGGCTAATGAAAACGTCATGCGTGATACCGATGTGCACACTTCGTGAGTGCACGGTGCCTGCAACACCACAGACGGTCACTCACTGTCCATGGGTACAGCGTACAAACTCTGCAGAGTCATAATCCATTCGAATGGCCGTGCTTGCGGTCTCAAGCTCCTTAATGATAGGTCTTTGTTTAGAGAATGGTTGGGATTAAAATTGGTCATGATAATTATTGATATATGAATTGGTATAGTTGATGATTGTTGTAGGAACTTGACATGGAAGTCAAGTATGTCACTTTATTTACATGATAATTACTTGTACTTACCTTTATGCAATTTATATTCAAGCAATTCAATTTAGTAATTATTTAATTATTCAAGTTTAGATTGCCATTTGCTTATTTATGCAAACTTACCCATATTACCTTCCTTTGTTTGACCTTGCATATAATTATAGTTTTGCTATTATTCACTCGCATTGCTTGCCTCCGATAACTTGGTTTCAGAGATAACGAGGATCTCGGTGAGGAACGATGCCGTTCTTTCTAGGAGTTCAACTTCCAGTCAATTGCCTGTGGGATTGAACACGGGGCACACGCTGGAGATTTGAATTCCTTTATGTTACTGCTGTGTTTATTTCTTAAGGTATTTCGTCGGCCGTTGAGCCAATACTTTGTAAACTTCAAATAAATTTGTTAGTTAAATTTTGATATGGCTATGATTCCACTGTGTTTATCGTGTGTACTTGTCATTGATCCTGGGGCAAGTACGGAAAACACGGAGTTTCGGGTGATTTAATTACCCGGGACATTGCACCGCCCCCGGCCCCGTGGGTGAAAATCCTCACCCGCCCCGTACCCGTCGGGTAACGGGTACCCGGCGGGTGGCGCTGCTGCATCGTCGCCGCAGCCGCATGCCTCGCCGCCGCTGCCCTGCTGCATCACCGCCGCTGCTAGCCTCGCCACCGCTGCCCTGCTGCATCGCTGCCGAGTCTATCTAGGGTAGGGTTGGCAATGGGAGTCGGGGGCATCGTCGGAGGCGGCGCGATGGGAAGACGGGACGGGCGGAGTCGTCGTCTGGAGGCCGTGACGGAGCCGCCGCGCCACGGGGAGGCTGCATGGGGAGGCATCGACGGGAGGTGGAAGGGGCGGGTGTCGGGTACCAATTTTCTAGGAACCCGATACCACGTACGTACGCGGTACAAATACCAATCGAAACTCAGAGATCCTGCGCGGAGAATAGCAGCGGAGAGCTGGGCCCACGAAGGGGCCCAGCCAGGCAAAGGGCGCAATCACGGCCTTAAGCCTAAAAAAGCCTCCGCACCGTGTAGTCCGTCAAGGGCCCAACCAAATGAGGCTACGTGGGCGTCAATGTGACCACCTCAAAGGAGCCTGGCTCGGATAGGACGATCCTCCGACTCCTCCGACGGGAGTCGGGCGTTACAGGGTCGAGCGGCACGGCTCCGACCAAACTCTGGTCAGCCGTCGTCCGTTGGCCTCTCGCCTTGATAGCGGTCGGGATCGACGGAGGATCCCGACCCGAACCGAACCCGACCCCAGCGGTCGGGAACTAAGCACGGGAGCAATAGCTATACTCCGGTCAACCTCCGGCGTACGACCGCCCCGTTCAGGATAAGGATTCGTCCCATAACCACCCCTGGACGGTGCGAAAGTACACTATACCTGACGTACGGCGGAGTGGGGGTGTCGCATCAAGATTCGGCGTGGAACGGCGAATGCGTGCACCAAGTACACACACAGTCAACAACAGTACGCGGAATGACCGTCCCCCAACTTCACAGTAATCAACAGCACACCAACAGCAGCTAACAGCGCGGAGCAGGAAATGGGCGCTCCACAGCGCCCATACAAGACACGAATGACATCATCATACGACCGAGCGAGAAGATTGCAGCGGAAGCCAATGAGTCCAGCGAGGACGGCCCGACTCCATCTCCACCGCCTTCCTCTGCTTTCTTTTCTTTTTCTTCTTTCCTCCACCTGTAACCATTTCCCCTTGGCATATAAAAGGGAGATTTGGGCCCGGGGGAGAGGAGAGACCCAATCACTTTCTCACTCGCAGTGATCACTCTTACTCACTGGCAGAGAACCTCTCACACACACACACACACACGCAAGAAACGCTAAGGAAGAGACTTGGGAGCGAATCCCTCTCTCGCCGCAGCTTGTAACCCCTACTACGAGCAACACGAAAAAAACCACAAACTGGACGTAGGGCATTCTTGGCCTGAACCAGTATAAACCTTCGTGTCATACGCAATCCCTTTAATCACTGTCAAGCAGCGCACAAATTTACTCGTCGGCCGGTTACTAAACGCCGACAGCGGGCGAGGGCAGAGGCGGGAGGGGCGGGCGAGGGCGGACTGGCTGAGGCGACGATGCGACTAGTTTAGTGGTGGCGCGGGCACGGGCCGGCGAGGGCGTGCCGCGGTGGAAGCGGCGACGGACGGCAAAGCCGAGGGCATGCGGCGGAGGCGGAGGGGCCTGGCGAGGCCAGAGGCATGCGGAGCCGGTGTGCGTGCGAAGGATTGGAGGTGTGCGTTGGCGGCTGGGAATTGGGGGTAGGTTTGGATATGGATAAGTTAGGTTTAGGAGTATGGGCCAGGCAGAAATTGATTGCTTGGCTGGGCTGGAATCGACTAAAAGGCTGAATTCGGGTACCTGACGGGGCACCCGCGGGTGAGAAAAAAAACCCGCCCCGGCCCCGACTCGGATCGGGGCGGATACGGGTGCCACCCACGGGTGAAAATTCAGCCCCATGCCCGGCCCCGTGGGGTCGGGTACCCGTTACCCGGCCCCGAATTGCCATCCCTAATTCCGTTTTGATTCCACTCATATTATACTAAACCAAGTTTCAACTAATTGGTTGAGGCCCTAAATGAATTCAAATTAAAAAGTTATCAACTACAAAGTTTCATAACTTTTCGATATCTACAACTTTCATTTTGGTCGATTCTCCATCTTATGTCGTTTACAAAATCTGAATTTTAAATTTAAACTCTTTCAAACTAAGTTTTCGTTGATAAGACGATTTCAAATAAAAAAGTCTTCAACTAGAAAATTTCATACTTTTTGATATCTACAACTTTCATTTTGGTTGTTTCTCCATCCGAGGTCGTTTAAAAAATTCAAATTTTGAAATTTGAGAAATTCAAACATACTTTTCGTTGAAAAACTTAATTCAAATTAAAAAGTGTTCAACAGCAAAATTGTGTAACTTCTGAAGATCTAGAACTTTATTTTGGTCTTCTTTTATCCAAAATAATGATAATAACATTGTTCACAAATTCAAATATCTCTCTTTATGTTTCGGGAGACTTACGGGAGAAGTAGATTTTGTGAACAAATTTACTTGCGCTTTGTCAAATGAAAAATTACCAAAATAAGAAGTTAAGATGTTGAGAAATTATACAACTTTGTAGTTTAAAACTTTTTGATTTGAATTAATTTAGTACCTCAAAAAATTAATTGAAATATTCTTTGCCTAGTGTAATTGGAAAAACACTCGGCAAAGAAGGCTCTTTGCTGAGTGTAGATGTTGACACTCGGCAAAGGTGTTTCTTTGCCGACCCGACACTCGGCAAAGATTAAAAACTTTGCCGAGTGTAAAAAAAACACTCGGCAAAGAAAAAAACACTCGGCAAACGTTGGGTTTCCCGTAGTGAAAGGAGGTTACTTGGACTGTTATCTAGCAATTGCTCAAAAAGCATGGCTAGCAAAAATTCGAGCCAAGTGCAAATTTTCGCTTTTGTGAGAATGGGGTTATATTCCGTGGTGATTGATCAGTTGCTGCCCAATGCTATAGTAGCCAAAGTTTCTATTTTATTGGTTATTAGGAGCTCAACATTTGCCACATCATCATCATAGTTTTATGCATCTTTTTAGGAATAAACATATCAATACAGTTCTTATTCGTGGGACAGATGCACTCACAAGCAGGTGGAGGAGAGTACCGGCGAGCGATGTCCATGGCTGCAGATAAGGCCGGCCGCGCGTATGTCTTCTACGCCCCCTTCTTGTCCGGATGCGTTTCAACCACCCTTGCCGCGAGCTTGGCTGGAGCCTGGAGGAAGACAAGGATGGCTGGTGCTCTGTTTCCTGTTCTCTGCTCCTGCCACATAGCTGGGTTTCAGCTATGTGACTGACATTTTCATACGCATTGCAGTGTTGTACTATCCGACACAACAAAAGACACACCTGGCTGACTAGGCACACCAACATTGCGCCACATCAGGCAGTAAAGTAACTTGTGATTTTGTCTACTTTGTAGGGAAGTTTAAGGACCAAAAACAGCTTTATGGGCATCGATCACACAAGAAAGCCAGGCATTAATGCATTATATTTGTGCTTCATATGCTATGGTTAAACCAGGTTTGGTTAGAACTGGATATACATCAGTTCTTTTTTTTTAAAAAAAAAAAGTGGATATACATCTGGAAAGTTTAATAAGGTGAGAAGAATAGGCCGCCCAACTTGAGGGATTTGTGCGGCATAATAAAAACTTGCTAGATTGATTACTCAGTTGATACATTGGCCAAAATGTTATGCTGCATGAGGATCCCTCAAGTTTTTGTCTCTATAAGAGAACTGAACAGAGGCCATGTTACAGCGAGAGAACATGACACCACGCCACCATCCCAGAGAAATGCTGAACCAAAGCATGATAAACGACTGACATGAGAACTGAACAGAGGCAGCGAGGGAACATGACACCATGCCACCATCCCCGAGAAATGCTGAATCAAAGCATGCTAAACGCCTGATGTGCGGATTAATTCAGCTTATCCAATCAACAAATCCTAATGAACTAAGAGTGCAAGGATGTAACTTAATATAAGGCACCCAACTACATATGGGGCAAAATACAGGCAGAGACGTTGCAATTAACTTCGCCCTTGCAGTTCTTAACAGGGAGAGGTGATTGATCCACAACAGCCAAGAATTTCTTGTACCTCTGCAATACCTGGATACAATGACGTGGAGAACTTAGTTAATAGATTATTGCCGAGAGACAGACAACACACAATGCTGGAACAGATGTTGATTTTAATCTGATTAACATGTTCAATTTACCTACTTGACCATGAACCGAATTGACTGACCGATAACAGTTTATATTAAAGATACACTAACACCATTCCAAACTTAAACAAGAATGCATCTAGATATATCACTTTAGAAACAACCCAACCCACACTTGCATACTGATTATATCATTGTGCCCAGACTTTGGGATTTTCATACAGAATGCAGGGCAACTAATGAGCCAAGGGAGCAAAAGGCATGAGTTATTCTTAGAACTACGCAACCAGTAACTAAGAGAAGCCCAATCAAAATAATGTGATTCAACTTAAATAACTCCAGGTGGAGCATTGTTAATGTTACCTTTAACCTGAAGAAAAATGCTCGGGTGGTGAGAGGCAGCATATCACTTCTACTCGTGCCTGAAACCTGCAAGGATAAATAGGCACAATCAGTTAGACTTGGAAGTTATCTACGGAGACAATCAAACATCGAGTTTTGGACAAAAAGACCTCAATATGCAGCTTAATTTGATTAGCATGTTGAATAAACTAAAGATGAAAAAAAATATTGATTGTTTGATACATAGGTAAATAGTCATGATACCCTACAACCATTTGTAGTTGTAAAAAGGAACATATCAGGGTAAATAGCTGCCTCACAACTATATGGCACATCCATCTTAGGAGATTGGTCCAGCACAAGGAGTACAAACAGAGGACATGGAGAAGACAAGAATGCTGATTTTTTGTGCAACTAGTAGATTGAAAAGGTATTTGATTGAACATTAGGGAGTGCAGGTTTCAGTGCAAATTCAAGTTGTTCAGGTATTGTAATGTTAGAAGCAATACAGAGAACAAAATTTGAAATAAAAAGGAAAAAACAATATGGAGACAAGACCACATGAGTCACGAACAAATTCCATGGAAACATAAAGAGAGATTGATGAATAAATCTACTCTTTGTATATCTTAGTATGCTACATTGTCACATGGCAAAGTAATTTTGACGCAACAGAAAACTCATTTTTTCTTGAACACACAGGTGTGAGCTGACACAATAGAAGACTTGGAACTCTATAATTTAGTATGATACAGCAAACTATTTTTCTAACAGACTGAGGTGTCTTGCTTTCTTATTTTCTCTCATGTGGAAATGATAATAAATATAATAGCAGGAAGGGTGAAAGAAAGTTAAACATACGAAGGAACTTCAGAAGTTTGAGAATCCTCTCATCAACAACATTACACTTGATTTCCACTGTCTCAAGGTGTTCAGAAATGGAAGCACGTCTCAATCTTGGATTGATGCTTCCTTTCAGTTGCACATTATGTGGTGGCTGCCACTGTAGTGAAAAAAGTGTTTCAGTAGGATCAGTCTCAATGTAACAATTCTATAATGTAAACTTTGCTCACACACAAAATGTGTACCTGAGAAAAAAGTTGAAGGGTGAGCTTCTCTAAAACCGGTGAGTGTTCAAGAATACAGGAGAGTGCACAAAAGTCATCAGGAACACACCAGTAGTCATTTAGCAACAATGTCTTTAACTTGCTAAAAGTAGGGCAGCATCTCATATCCATTCTAAAAATAAACTGGACAAAGCATAAATGAAAACGATAAGATAATCCGCAAAGGGCATGACGATAAAGCTACAAGAAGGCTAAGTGACATCTATCAATGTTTAATGACAATGATATAGACACGGACACAGAAAAATGGGATGAATTATAATCTAACAGAGGTAAAAGATGATAGTGCAGGTATACCATTGCGGGTTCTGAAATCAGGGTCAGATTCCTTGCTTCCGATAAACCTTTCAGAAGAATACTATTGTTACTACTACCACCAATGTTATCAGAACTTTCACAAAACTCACAATCACAATGATCTCCCCACGGTAGACTGCAACTGTCATTAGAGGGACCGGTTATTTGGACAAACGCCTCCACTAGTGATGGCATGCTCCCAAGCACTGGAGTCCGCCCACGAATATCGTCTAAGTGAAGTGAAACCAGGTTTGGAGCATAGATGTGAATGCGGGGATCACTAAAATAGGAACTATCCATGGTGAGGTATTTTAGGGACCTGGGGAACTCGAGCGATATATTCTCAGCTGGCATTGAAATATGACACCAGTCAAGCACAAGATGTTCCAAGGCCGGACAGCTCGAGAAATCAAGCAAACTGCTGCCAAGCTGCACACCACAAAGTTCTAGCCTCTTCAGGTGCTGGGAGACTAGAGGCAGGTCCTCGAACTCGTGACAGGGGCCGATAAAACAAGCATTGCTACTGCATAATATGTGGAACCTGAGAAACCGAACTCTGCAAGTCACACCATGCCGGAACCAGATGCTTAGGCGGCGCAGCACGTCCTCGTCGACGTGCCAATTGCCGTCAGGGACGCTGAAGTTGCCAACCTGGAACTCGCACGTGTCGAGGGACGCTCCTTCACGGAGTGTCAGCAGGAGGTCCCCAAACTCCACGAGCTTCTCCATGGTCCCCAAGAACTTGCCGTCGCCGGCAACGACGTGCAGGCCTGTGGCGGACTTCCATGTGGCGCCAACGCCGGGCGAGCACGCACGTCCGCACCGCCTCCTCCGCCGGCAGGAAGCCGAGGATGTGCGCAAGGACGCCGTCCGGTAGAACGTCTATTCCCTCGCCGTCGCCACCAGCTGCCGGAAGAGACGCTCCCATGTCTTGTTTGAGCTTTTTCCCGGGAGGCATTTCGTCGATCAGGCGGTGGGCGCCGAAGCTATGGCACAAGAAACGATTAGCAAAAGGCAAAGTTTTTGGATCAAATAGGCAGAGGGAAGTGGGAAGGAGGAGGAGGTCGGGTACCTGCGTTTGACGCCGTTCGCCACCGATGCGGCGGCGCCCATTTCTTCTTGGCCACCTTCTTGGCCGGATGCGCTTCAGACGCTTTGCTCTGCGGGCGAGCTTGGCTGGAGCCTGGGGGAAGCCAAGGATGCCTGGTGCTCTGTCTCGTCTTCTCTGCTCTGCTCTGCCCAGTGTCCTGTGCAATGGCCCAACAGCCAACAACGGGCAATCTTCCTCTGCAAGACTGCAGCTGTAATGTTTCTCCTGAAGTTCAACGTGGTCCTTGACATTTCAATTTTATGCATTGAGATCCCCCAATTATTTCATTTGTTTCAAGTCCAAATGGGATTAATGTAGGATTATGTAGTGCGACACTGTGTAATATTTTTTTATTACCGTGCTATTATCTTCACTAAAATGTGTAAGGCCATGACTCTCTGTTCGTGGGTCCAGTTGTACAAACTCTGCAGAGTTATGATTTATGCGTATAAATGTGGCCCCGGTTGGCCGAGGATCCACTCCGCTCTAGTGCTCCACTATCATGGTACAACATAGGGAGAGCAATGGGTCGGGTTCAGAACGGCTAGACCAATTTCATATCCGGCCCAACATATGCATGGGTGAAATTCCAGACCCGGCCCTAGCCCCGCAGGTGGAATTTAAGACCAGGCCCCGGCCCCATCAGGTTTCGGACGGGTATGGGGTGCCCATCGGGCGGAGCGTACCTCGTAGCTGCGGTGTGGAGGGAGCCGCGGCGGCGCGGAGCGATCGCATGGGCGAGTGTGTGGGAGGCGAATCGCGCGCTAAGCCGGATCTGCGCGCACTGTGAAGTGGGATGCTACGGTGAGGAAGGGGAAGGGAGCAGCCGAGCAGCAGTGGAAGCAGCGAGAAGCGCGTCCTTGAGGTTGAGGTCCGCGATGTCGCACGCACGGAGCCGTGCAGTCCGTGGACTCCGTGGCGCCGTGGCGGCGTGCTAGTGAAGTGGCGAAGTGGCGTGATGTCGTGCGTGAGCATGAATTGGGGATGGAGAACTCGTGCACAGGGTGGCCGTGGTGGACTTAGCTGGGCCTTTTCTAGTGGGCTGCCAGGACATAGCGTGGTGTTTTGAAGTTGGGCCCAGGGCTGTTTTGCGAGGAAGGTTGTAGAGTTCCGAAGTTGGGCTGTTTCTGGCGCCCGTTGGGCACCCGCGGATGAGAAGAAAAATCCGTGCCCGCCCGGCATTTCGTGGGTCTGGTGCGGGTCCTACCCATGTTGGGTGTAGCTCCGCCCCTGTCGAGTACGGAACCCAACGGGTACCCGGACTTGAGCCCTGAATTGACATCCCTAGTACAACAAGGCCAAATAGCTGCCGGCTGCTGTACCATCCCTATATATGACATCGTCGATCCCGGGGCCGAATGTTCCGTGCCCGTGCGCAAGGAAAAATACCATGCGATTGTCGTCGGACAGTGCCAACCACACAGGCTCGCCCATTCCTTCCATCCCCAGCCAAAAAATCTGCAAGGAAATAGAAGATAAGATCGAAGCAAATTAGTTTTTCATGTCAATTTAGAAAAGTTTCAATTGGACGGTTTCAAGTCGATTTAATCAAGTTTCAACACAGCATCGAAATGTTTCAAGTCGAAATACAAATGTTTCAAATCGATTAAAACAAGTTTCAACTCAACATAAACAAATTTCAAATCAAAATAAAAATGTTTCAACTCGAGAATTACAACCTAAAAGGAGTTTCAATTCGATTTCCGAAAGTTTCAAGTTGATCGCAACAAATTTTGACTTGAATTCGAAAAATTTCAACTCGATTTAAAAAGTTCCAACTCAAATTTAACTTGTTTCAACCAAATAGAAGCTAGGGTTTGGGAACCGTCTTGGGCTCCGGCCGGCGGCGGCGCGCAGGCTTGGTCACAGGTGAGCTCACGGAGATGGGAGGTGGAAGAAAGAACGTGCGCCGGGCCCACAGTAGATGAGTTTCGGTCGTAGTAACACCCACGCAAATGAGACGGCCAGACGACCGAACCTAAATCTGATAGACTTGCTTTGTTGAGAAACGCCCCTCCTCAATCCATATGGGGAAAAGGGCTAACTGTGTCAAGAAGAATATCAAGATGAGATCGCTGAGAAAAGAGTATAGAATCATCCAAACTGAAGGAGAAGTGATCCCAGTTTATTAACGCAATACATGTCGTGCACTAGCTCATGCATTCATCAATGAACAACTTCATTCAAGTGCTTGGGAGGGCCACAACAGCAGAAGGATCGCCGTTGTTCAATCTTGCATTTGGCGCCTTGAGAACTGAAGCCACTATAATCGCAGAAAACCACGCAGCGTTGGTCTATGCAGCCCCTAAAAATAAGGCACTGCTGTCCTGACGTCCTGACTTCAAGCGGGAAGCTAGGGCCGGCAGCTGACACGGGAGTGGCTGCCGCTGCAGTGATGAGATTGGCCATTAGAAGTGGGCCGACTAAGAAAACAAGCAGGGTCTTCATGGAGGACGCCGCGTTCATCGACATGGGGTTCAAGGTTTTGATTCCTGATGCTCCACTATTTTCTGTGCATCCATGGCTTATATGGACAGCACGACAAGCAAATTGGTGTTGTGAAATCAATTTCTGCAAAGTGTGTTACCGATAGATTTAATGGGGAAGTAAGTTTTGTATTGTTACATTAACCCACATGCTGAAACCGTAGATTCAGCCTTTAGGTGCATTAGAGCATCTCCAAGAGCCTAGGTATATTATTAGCTAAATTTAGAGATATTTACCTCTTTTGCAAAATAGAAACCACTCTAAAACCATGGGGTATTCCAACAGACTATCCAAATCTTGACTCTCCATATTCAAATGCCCTCCACGTCACCTTTTTTTCTTGGGCCAAACGGTGATCCAAATCACTTTCGCACGTCCACGCGATTTACCTGGAGCCTAGACGCATGGCCATGGTATAGCCGCCGCCGATCCAAGCCTGTACGCCTAGAGCCTAGACGCGTGGACTCCATTGCGCCTACTGCCTGCACACGCCGCGAGGTTGGTGTTGGTGTTGCCGCCGGCGACGAGCACGGTTGAGAATGGGCTGCAGCGCGAAGCCCCAGCCGGAGCAGTCCTTGGCCGCGCCGTTGAGCAGGAGCAGGTCGCCGGTGGGGAGGATGAGCATGTCGCCCATGACGCGGCCCATGGGCATGTCCTCGGCCTCCCACCGCGCGTCGGGTTTGGCCAGGTTGATGCGGCCGCAGTCGCGGTGCGCGGGCTGGAACGTGAAGTTCTCGTCCAGTTTGAGGGCCGTCTTGAGCGCGCCGCCGCAGATGATCACCTCCGCGGGTCGCCGGTGGCGTTGCGGTGGTCTCGCGGAGGAGCGGCATGTGGACGGCCCTGTCGTTGGCCTTCCCCGGCGCCGGCACGAACTCGTAGCTGAACGCGCGGCGGCCGCCGAACACGACGAAGCGGCAGTCGGGGAGCACGTGCTGCGTCGCGTACCACCACCCCTCGGCGTGGCTGTCCGGAAAGTGCGCGGGAGAATGCGATTGCGAGCGGTGCGGGCTAGCCAGACTTGGCGAGCGATGCCGGAGGGATTGCGATCGAGAAAATCGGAAGATGAAGATGGAGAGGCTGTTGGATCGCATTTTTCACCTTATTTTTTCTATATTTGGCGAACAGGTCTTTTTACATGAGCTATTGGAGATGCTCTTAGTTGGCTGGTATTGCATAATTCTTCGTTAACGATCAAAACATATTTCTCTTCTAAATGCATAGATTTATATAACCACAACAAAAGAATTCATATGCCCTTGTTAGTGCAAGTTTTAGAAAAAAAAAATGGCAAACAAAAAGTTCCTGACATATTGGGGTTTTGTCACATCATGGTGTTATTATATATCATTGCTATATGTGTTCGTTTCCAGGGGTCTAAATTTTAGAGGGATCACATAGAGAATTTTACCATTTATATGTATTAAGCAAAGTCAAATTATAAAACTAATTTCAGAACCCCCGTCTAATTCGCGAGATGAATCTAACGAGGGTAATTAAGCAGTGATTAGACGATGGTTACTATAGCATCACTGTAACAAAATATAGATTAATTAGTCTCATTAGATTCGTCTCGAAAATAGCACCCATATGTGAAAAAGGTTTTGTCATTAAACTAATCAAAATATTTTTAAATGTGAAGATTCTTTTTGATGTGACGGGTCTAAAATTTAGAGGGGAGGAAACGAACAGGCCCCTTGAAAGTATCTGTCTTTGAAAAAACACCTACCAATGTTTGACTGCATATAATATGGCAGATGTGTAACTTTCAAAAATGCTAGATGCCTTCTCGAATATTTAGATAGTGTCGAGAACCAACAACTGATTATGTGGCAAGTACAAAGACTTTCACGGTAGGTGAAAGTAGGACATACTTCTTGTAAATGGTGCACATTAGTTTAAAACTGAATTCTGATGCTGAGTATGCCACTAACCAACGTGGACGGCTCTTAGACCCCTTCCCTCCATAGGATTGGATCTGTCGTTGACACAATCTGGTCGCTAGCGTTCATTTGTGGTGGTCCTGCAAGGGGAGGCTGTGGTCTTCGGAAAGACACGAGATAGCCGGAGGTGTCTATTTCACGCGCGCCAGCTCGGACGCGAACTCGCGTGTCAAACTCAGACAGTAAAATGACAAATTATTTCTTCATCCGGCCTTCCCGAACTCCATGCCCCTGGTTTCTTTATTAGAATATTTGCCTAAGCACCACTGCTAAAGGAGGGAAGCTCCAAAACGCCCTTTGTAAAGAGGAAAGCTTCCCAATGCCACTACTGATGCTTCCCCTCATTCCAACATACCAACAGAGTGGCCAAAAGTCTTTGTTGCCCTTGCCTGCATCAGACGAGCAACCCTGAGCCAGCCAAATCGAATCGAGACCGAAACACTTCTGGGCGGCTGCCGGCGGTGATGTGCTACTGGACCTCTCACGGGGTGGGGCGGGGCGGTGCGGCACTGCAGAGAGCACGCGGGAGCGAGGGCGTGGTAGCGCCGTGCGGCCACGAGGGCAGGGAGGCGGCGAGCGGCGCATCCAGGCAAGCGCATCCAGGCGGGCGGGCGGGGCTGCTGTGCGTGGGCGGCACATCCAGGCGGGCAGCGCATCCAGGCAGGTCGCGCGAGCCGGGTGCCGGGAGCGCGCGGGCAGGCGACCGTGGGCCTTCACCATGGCGGAAGAACTGGCCCCTGCTGTCACTGCCGATGAAGAACCGCGGCCCCTTGCTGCCACCATGGCTGAAGAAGTAGATGGAGGGCAGGGGCAAAATGGTCACAATTTTGGTTTGTTTTGGCCTAAAATGGAAGCTTTGGCTTTGAGGAATGAGTGTTAAGAATTTAGGCATTTTTCTAATTAATTTAATTCAGAAATTCCCTAATAAGGTGATAGCGATGAACAAACTGAAAAGAAAGTTAGGAACGTACCCAGCGGAGGATCCTGCGCCGGAGGCGCTGGAAGCTCCATTCTCAAGAACCATTGTTCTTGAGTATGTTCGATGTAGTTGATCTTAGTCGATGCAGGACGATGTACGCAGTGCAGAACCGCCGCGCTCCGGGAAGTAGTCGTACGCGCCGGGAAAGGAGTCGATTGAAAGCGAGCAGTCGCGTTGTCGCTCCCCAAAAACCTGATCGCCCGCACACCCGGCAGATGTCTCTTGCGGATCGGGGGTTTCGGAGGCCTGCTCTCCCAGATCTCTGTGCGCGCAGAAATCCGGGACGGGGAAGTCTTCGAAGGCAACACGAGCGGAACGAATAGTAGGGAAAGCAAGAGCGAGAGTCCAGGCGTATGGAAGGGGCATTATATATAGATACGGCGATCAAAGAGACGTCCCATAACGAACGGACGTGACGCCTTCGTAACGAAAAGGCGTCGGTTCATTCCTGAGACGCGCCGTTTCGATATATTAAAAAACTTCCATAACGGACGGGACGCCAGCCAGCCAGCCACGTCACGCACGCCCGCCCGCCCGCCAGGCACGGCACGGCACGGCTCGGCTCAGCTCGGCGGCGGCGGCGGCGCGCGCGCGTGTGCCTCGCCACTAACCTCTTTCAACTTCTCTAGGGGATGTACTGGAAATCCACCTAATAAGTTGAGTCAATTAATGATAGGAATCCCAGTGGGACTAAACCATTATTGCATTAATTATGGCCTAGACTAAATAGAATTATTGCACTATTATGGGCTTAAAAGCCCATAATATTCAACAATCCCCACCAAATCTAGAGCTCATAAGGAATGCACTCAAATTTCCTTCCTCTCGTTTGATATACCGGTGTTTCATGGAGACTGTTAAGTTGAACTTCCATCTAGAACAGAGGTTACGCCTTATTCACAACTGAGCAATGGACTACGCCTTGAATTGTCAGTTTTGTGCGAAAGAGGTTTTGCATAAGTCTTTTACCGATACTAGGTTGCCAAAAGCATCCCCTCTGTCTGAAGTATATAAGTCACACTTCTGGCCCATTCATGAGTATCTAGAGATCCCCACCATCTCATAGACTGTGATTAGCAGTCGAACTCATATAGGTGTGTTCCTTAAAGATATCCTTAGGACGATATCTTTGCTTCTCATAAGCCACTAGGAACACATTAAGGTTAATAAACCAGCCTGCCTTACAGTTTTCTAAGAAAAAAGTACATCTGAGATAGACCAGTCAAGGGTCTTTCCTCTCAAGCTGTCACTAGCTTGTTTCATCATTCTACTTCACGGGATCTCCGATTGCATATAACAGGTTACCACTATGACAGCCTATCAAGTGGGTCTCAGGTCTATCTCACTCGATGTACTGTTTATTACATTACGTGAAAGTCCCTTGGTAAATTGATCTGCCAGATTTTTAGACGTATGAACATAGTCCAACGAAATAACTCCGGAGTTTCTCAATTTTCTGACAGATTTTAATCGCCTTTTTACTGCCTTGTCGACTTCATGTTATCCTTGAACTGTTCACTTTGACTATCACTGTCTGATTGTCGCAATTCATGGAGATAGATGGTATTGGCTTTTCAACCACCGGTAAATCCATAAGGAAATCACGAAGCCACTCGGCCTCAATGCCGGCAGTATCCAAGGCTGTAAGTTCTGCCTCCATAGTAGACCTTGTCAAAATGGTCTGCTTGCAGGACTTCCATGAGACAGCGCTACCTCCAAGTAGAAACACATATCCACTAGTGACATACATCTCATCAGCATCAGATATCCAGTTTGCATCACAATATCCTTCTAATACTTTAGGGTACCTAGAATAGTGAATGCCATAGCTCATAGTACCTTTAAGATAGCGCATTACTCTCTCAAGAGCTCGCCAGTGATCATCTCCCGGTTTTGACACAAACCGGCTCAATTTGCTCACAGCAAACGAGATATCAGGCCTTGTAGCACTAGCCAGGTACATAAGCAAACCAATAATTTGGGAATATCTCAATTGATCCCTTGCTATTCTTTGGTTCTTCCTTAATAGCACGCTAGGATCATAAGGCGTGGGAGCATATTGAAAATCGCTATACCCAAAGCGACTCAAGATCTTCTCTACGTAGTGAGATTGCAAGAGAGTAATCCCACCATTGCCTTCTCTTTGTAGCTTGATGTTAAGAATAACATCTGCTACTCCCAAATCCTTCATCTCAAAGTTGTTGGACAGAAAATCCTTAACCTCCTTAATCACATTAAGGTTGGTCCCAAAGATCAGTATGTCATCAACATATAGACACAGGATGACTCCCTCGCCCCCACCATACCGATAATACACACATTTGTCGGCTTCGTTCACAACAAAGCCAGCCGATATCAAAGTCCTTTCGAACTTCTCGTGCCATTGCCTAGGAGCTTGTTTGAGGCCATACAGGGATTTTAACAATTTACACACTAAGCCCTTTTGACCTTCTATCACAAACCCATCAGGCTGATCCATATAGATCTCCTCGTCTAACTCTCCATAAAGGAAAGCTGTCTTAACGTCCATCTGATGGACGAGAAGACCATGTGAGGCTGCCAGGGAAAGTAATACTCGAATCGTGGTCATACGAGCAACAGGTGAGTAGGTGTCGAAATAATCTTCACCTTCCTTTTATGAATATCCCTTCACCACAAGCCTTGCCTTGTAGCTCTCAATCGTACCATCAGGCCTAAACTTTTTCTTGAACACCCATTTGCATCCTATGGGTTTGCACCCATAAGGACGCTCGACCAGCTCCCAAGTACCATTAGACATGATTGAATCTATTTCACTTCTTATTGCTTCCTTCCAGACGTCAGCATCGGAAGATGAAAGTGCCTCTTCAACGATCCTGGGAGTGTCATCCACGAGGGACACAATAAAGTCATTTCTAAAAGACTTTGCAGTCCTTTGTCTCTTACCCTTACGGGTGACTAGATTGTCATCCTCCTCAGGAATGTCCACAGGGGGTTCCTCATTTTGTGTTATCGGAATGAAATGCTCATGGGTAATGTAGACTCATGACTAGACGTGCTAGGTGCATTTTTGAAAGGAAAATCACTCTCAAATAATGTAGCATCTCTGGACTCCAAATTGTACCGACCAACAAGTCAGGTACTCCAGATTTTACTACTAAAAACCTATAACCCACGCTGTTCATAGCATAACCCAGGAAGATACAATCAACAGTTTTAGGTCCAAGTTTGCGCTTCTTTTTAATTGGCACATTCACCATGGCCAAACAGCCCCAAGTACGCAAATCTGAGAGATTTAATCTTTTCTTATGCCATTCCTCGAATGGTGTGAATTCTTTATCCTTTGTGGGAAATCTATTCAGGACATGCCATGCTGTCAAAATCGCCTCACCCCACCATTCCTTAGAAAGACCCGTTGTCTCTAACATGGCGTTAACCAAATCAGTTAGAGTTCGGTTCTTTCTCTCAGCAATCCCATTGGATTGAGGTGAGTAAGGCGGTGTCCTCTCATGAATAATATCATGTTCCATGCAGAATTCAGAAAAATCATTAGAAAAGTGTTCTCCACCACGGTCAGACCTTAAACGTTTAATCTTCCTTTCTAGTTGGTTTTCTACTTCAGCTTTGTAGATTTTAAAGTAATGCAAAGCTTCATCTTTGGATTTTAGCAGATACACATAGCAATATCTAGTACAATCATCTATGAGAGTCTTGAAGTATCTTTTATCACCTCTAGTCTATTCGCCATTCATCTCGCATAGATCGGAATGAACAAGTTCTAATGCCTCTAAGTTCCTCGCCTCCGTAGCCTTGTGAGGCTTGCGAGGTTGCTTAGATTGCACGCAAGCATGGCACTTAGAACTTTTGACCATGTCAAATTTCGGGATTAAATTCAGTTTTGCTAACCGCGTCATACAACCAAAATTAATGTGACAAAGTCGTGAATGCCAAACATTCGACTCATTCGAAGTAAGAATATTATTCACAACCTTATTACAACCATTGTCAAGTAAAGAAAAGCGGAACAAGCCTCCGCAATCATAGCCTTTTCCAACAAATGTCCCATACTTAGAAAGTATACATTTATTCGACTCAAGAACTATTTTATAACCATCTCGACACAATTGAGAGCCACTAACAAGATTCTTTTTGATTGAGGGGACATGCTGCACGTGCTTCAATAGCACCGTCTTTCCCGAAGTAAACTTCAGAACGACCGTACCAACACTAAGAACACGAGCATGTGACCCATTTCCCATCAACAAGTCTCCTGTCACTCCGGCCTGATAAGAAGAAAACAAAGAGATATCAGCACACACATGTACATTAGCCCCAGTATCAATCCACCACTCAGGTGTTTGACAGACAGAAAGGACAATAGGTGTAGAATTACCGTACCCAGAAGTCCCTCCAGTCTCACTAATGACCCCGTTTGCAGATTTCTTCTCCTGCTTAACTTTGCGGTCTGGACACGCACTTGCCCAATGCTCAGTGCTCCCGCGAACAAAGCAGCCACCTTCTTTGTTCTTTTTCTTCTTAAAAGTGGTTGATTGCTTAGGCTTCTCAGCCCCCTTCTTCTTCTTCTTTGATGAGTTGACCTTTCGCACTATATTGGCGCTAGAAGGTTCTCCTACGCTCTTTCCACGTGTGTCTTTTGCTTTCGCCCTTTCCCAACATCAAGAGTCCCAATGAGTTCAGACACGCTAAACTCTTGTCTCTTGTGTTTCAGTTGGGTAGCAAAATCCCTCCAAGTAGATAGCAACTTAGCGATAATACCGCCAGCCACAAACTTGTCAGGCAACACACATAGAAACTGTTCGAGTTCTTTTGCCATAGCCTGAATCTCATGAGCTTGTTCAACTACAGAATGGTTCTCAACCATCTTGTAGTCAAAAGCTGCTCCATGATATACAGTTCACTACCGGTATCAGAAACACCGAACTTAGCGTCCAGAGCATCCTATAGTTCTTTCGCAGAGGTACACGTGATATATGAATCCTTCTTATCAGCAAGAGCACTAATCACGGCACCTCTGAACAGATTATCAGCCATATTGAACCGTTCCTCCTCTTCAGGAGTGAACTGTTCTGGCTTACCGTTCGCGGCGTGATAGCAGTTCATTGCTGTAAGCCACAGGACCATCTGAGCACGCCACCTCTTATAGAAAGAGCCATCAAACGCGTTCGGTTTCAGTATAGCAGCAAAACCGCTAACAGAAAATTGCTAATATCAGGTTTTTGGATTGTTAAGAATTTAAGCATTTTTCTAATTAATTTAATCCAGAAATTCCCTAATAAGGTGATAGCGATGAACAAACTGAAAAGAAAGTTAGGAACGTACCC
This sequence comes from Eragrostis nindensis, assembly GCA_012490785.1. Lineage (NCBI taxonomy): Eukaryota > Viridiplantae > Streptophyta > Magnoliopsida > Poales > Poaceae > Eragrostis > Eragrostis nindensis. The sequence goes on along the minus strand of JAAXCT010000191.1, from coordinate 740,417 downwards.
AGCGGAGGATCCTGCGCCGGAGGCGCTGAAAGCTCCATTCCCAATAACCTTATCGATCGAAAGCGAGCAGTCACGTTGTCGCTCCCCAAAAACCTGATCGCCCGCACACCCGGGAGATGTCTCTTGCGGATCGGGGTTTCGGAGGCCTGCTCTCCCAGATATCTGTGCGCGCAGAAATCCGGAACGGGGAAGTCTTCGAAGGCAACACGAGCGGAATGAATAGTAGGGAAAGCGAGAGCGAGAGTCCAGGCGTATGGAAGGGGCATAACGGACGGGACGCCAGACAGTCACGTCACGTCCAGGGTTCTCAAAACCGTTCAAAACCGGCCGGTTTTCGCAAAAACCGGTCCGGTTAGTAAAACCGGCCGGTTTTCCAACAAAACCGAACCTAGTTACTGTAGCAAAATCGAAAACCATCCGGTTTTTCCGGTAGCAGTTTTTCTGGTTTTTCGAAATTGAGAACCCTGGTCACGTCACGTCACGTCACGGCCCGCCCGCCCCGCCCCGGCACGGCGGCGGCGCGCGCGTGCGCGCGCTACTTGCCACTAACCTCTCTCAACTTTATAGGGGATGTACCGGAAATCCACCTAATAAGTTGAGTCAATTAATGACAGGAATCCCATGTGGGACTAAACCATTATTGCATTAATTATGAGCCTAGACAAAATAGAATTATTGCACTATTATGAGCTTAAAAGCCCATAATATTCAACAATGAGTACATACGTTAGTAGTGGCATTGGGGAGCTTCCTTCTCTACTAGTAGTCTTTTGGAGCTTCCGCTCCTTGGCAGTTGCGTGGAGGCAATTGTCCCTTTCTTTATTTGGTGCAGCGGTCTCCGCGGCCTCACCTCCCACTACCTCCGCACGCAGATTCACGTACAGCATACGTCCGATTCTTAGAGTTCATCCTAGATCCTAGACCAGCGACGAGTGAATCATCTACCTGATGGCGACCCCGCACAAGCGCTGACGCGCGGCCGGGAACGCGCGCACGAGCGTGGGTCAGGCGTGGTGCGAGATAGCCCTTCTCTGAAGCCTTTTTTTTTTTTTTTTTGAGATGCCCTTCTCTGAACCTGCTGGGAGCCAAACTACAGAACACAGAATTCAGTTGAGGGAGATTTGGGCCTGCAAATGCGCTCAGCTAACTAATGGGCCTGTGCACTACCATGTTATGGCGGTCCACCGAGTTAAACAACCCTGGCAACCAATCCCCATCTCTCGAACTCCTTTCTCGAGAGATCGATCTTTTGCCGCCGTCATCAATCCTTGCCGCCGCCGCCGCCGCCGCCGCCGCTGGCCGTGTGAGGTAAGTTGACCACAAGCCGGGCGAGAACTTTTTGCCCTGTCCATCTCTAAACCTTTTTGACGCCTGATCTTTTTCTTTCCCGCAGCTTGTGTGCAGCCTGATCGGTGTGATGGCTCCAAGGAGGAAGAAGAGCAAGAAACCGCCTGCGGCGAGCAGCGGCATAGACGACCTGCCAGACGCCGTCCTCGAGCACATCCTCGGCCTGCTGCCGGTGCACGAGGCCGTGCGGACCTGCGTGCTCGCACGACGATGGCGCCATCTCTGGAAGTTCACCACGAGACTGCTCATCACACGCAGCCATCCCTACTATGACATAGAGCAGACGCCCGTGAAGAATATCCGGGAATTCGTGGATCATGTTCTCCGCCTCCGCGGAAGCTCGCCAATCAACGTGTGCGAGATCAGTTTACTTGATTTCAAGGATGAAGACATGCCCAGCATGAATCACTGGATCCGACACGTTATAACCTGCAAAGTCCGGGTCCTCTCGGTCCGGTTCTTACGGGAGCATGACGAGCCCTGGCTGAAGCTTGATGAACAGCCACTTATCTCCCAACACTTGACGAAGCTAAAACTTTTTGATCTATGGTTTAATGACAGCTTTGTTGACCTGTCGAGGTGCCCGGCGTTGGAAGAACTTGAGATTGATGGTTGCTACCTTGCGAGTGTCGAAGGGATCTCATCCGAGTCGCTGAAGCATCTGCGCATCGGTTGTTCAGTATCATGCATTCTTGGCCAGAGTTTCCGCAACCGAATTTATGTCCCGAACCTCATTTCACTGCAGCTTCATCTTGATTTTGATCGGGCTCCCGTGCTTGAGAAAATGCCATTGTTAGAGGAGGCAACTGTTAATATTAGCTCGTCAGAGATTGACTCGTGCTCACGATCAGACTCTGGGAATTGTGACTATGAACACTGTGAAAGTTGCTATGAGATAGAGGGCGACAACGACAGTTGTGTGCTTCTGCAAGGGTTATCCAAAGCAAAGAATCTGGCTCTCATATCTAAAAAGAATACGGTACAATCACCCGTTAAATCATCATTTTTCATGCTTCAGTTGCCTTCGTTTTTTTCTGCAAGTATTTACTCATTTTTCAACATGTCCAGTTTATTTTTCGAAGGGACATGAAAAAGTGCCCTGTGTTTAGCAACTTGAAGATTCTATTACTCAACGAATATTGGTGCGTGCCTACTGATTTACTGACACGAGTTCTTGAACATTCACCGGTTCTAGAGAAACTCACGCTTGTACTGTTTTGTAAGGTATTCTTCTTCTGAACATGTAACTGCTGCATTTTTGGACCTATTGTACAATGATAACAGATCTTAGAAAACGATTTTGTTTTTCAGGGCACAAAAAGTAAAATTGAAATGAAAGGAAGACCAGATCCAAAAAAGCAATCATCTACAATATCTGAACGGATGAAGTTAGTGGAAGTCAAATGTGATTTGGTTGATGAAAAAGTTATGAATGTGTTGCAGTTCATGATCAAATTTAACATTGGTAAGCCAAGACATGACTAGTTACGCTTTCTGTATTTCAGGGATCAGAATACGACAAATAAAGCAGCTAACAATGAAATATCTAGTCTCCTTATTAGTAGAGTAGCTAGTGCAAGCTGGGCGCCTACATTTGTCAGTTCAACATTAATTTAGAAAAATAAAATAGGTTCACGAATTTAAAACGACTTTCATAAAGTAACATATTTACTTTGTTTTGATCGACAACACGATACATTCTTCCAAATTAATTTAGTTGTGCAGAAATAATTCAAAGTACCAACTTTCTTTCTGAATTGTGTATGCACTCATATTCCAAATTATTATTTATATAATGATTGATAAGTATTTAGCAATCTACCAATAAAATGATGTATGGGGTATCTCATTGTATGTTTGTATCGCTCAATATTCAAAACTACTATCCTAAGAAAGGGATATTGTTTTAGGTAAATTTTGATTGTGGATAGTACATTTTACCCAGGCCACTCTTCTTGTCTAATAACATAATGGGAAAAGTTAGATTAAATTGTGAAATCGATCAGTATCATCTGCCCCATTTAAAGTCAAGCATCTTATAAAGTTGGTTTGTTAGCTTGCTCAAATAGAGTTTTTTTTCCTTTAGCGGCTAGACCAGTCCTTGTGAGTCAAATTTTGGAACATTTAGTTAGACACAGAACGATATAGTCATGTTGGGCTGTTGTATATTACTTTATTTTCATTTTATTCTGTCATGTTCTCTTAATTTGTTAGTTGACACTGCTTGATGTGTGCAGATTCGTTTACTGCAGATTTGAATTTAAAGACAGAAATACGGACTAAATATGGATTTGCTATACTGAAGAAATAAAGAAACAATACCGTTGCGAAGGCCTTATGTCTGTAATTTGTTTCAGTTCCAGCCATATTAACATTTAAAGACTTATTTTCGGATTCAATAATTAGTTGTTTCAATCAGTTGTCAATTTGTCCATACCTTTTTTTGACCTGATTGAAAACATTTTGAAATATGAGAAGCATCGCCAGAACAATGTCTTTTGCCTTGCACTAATTAATTGTTAGCGATTAATTAGTTGTTTTCAGTCATTTGGATTATCGTGCTACTTGTTTGAAGCTTCTCGTAATGGAGTGACTATCTATTTTGAAAGTTGGCCAGATTGTGGCAAGTGTGATATCGCTCTGTAACACGAACCATCTTCCGTGGACAAAATCTGAGCTTGCTTTGGTATCACACGATTCTAGATCCCCTCCTTCCGCTGCCTAACGCGATCGATCTGTGCCCTCGTTAATTGCCACGATGGTCCCGGCCATCATCATCAACCCGTTCTGCGTCCACTCGCAGACCTCTAGCTCCAGTGTCATTGGTAACTACAACAAGCTAGTGGGCATTGTTCTTCAAGTTGATGCTAGGCAAGTTTGGCTTGCTTGCTCCCACATCCATGCACGGCACCACTCCTCGGCCTGGCTCCCACATCAACGTTTTACGAACTGACCGACATCACGGTTCAATCGTTTGGCGAACGATTTGTTGGCCTCCGGAAAACGTTCAAAGCACGTGAACAATATTGCGACCCAGCACCTAGCTTGCATTGCTCTGGCACTGGCAGGGCGATGCTGGCCTTTTGGCCAGCTGGTTCTTGAGGTTGATGGTTAGGACTGACTACTGAGGAGGTTGCTGGTAATCTAAAGCTTACTAAGTAACAAACAATTAATTATTCCCTGCTTACTAACCTGCTTCATGGTGCCTCTCAGGAGAAGCACTCACCTAGCTATAACCATATCAGGAAGGAAAGAGAAGCTTCAATATATACAAGGAAGAAATCAAAGGAGACAATGATAGGAACACACGATATGATGTAGCAAAGAATTAATTGTTCCCGTTTTATTGACCAAATACAGGTTGCTCGATCCGTCATGCATACATCAATCAACCACTTTCTTCGACGATTTGGGGGTGCATGCAGCAGCAGTGGTGTTGCCCATTTGGATCAACTGTGCATGTAGCCCCGTCAGAACTGTAATGAAAAAAATTGCAAATATTCGCACAATATTGATATGTGCAGGACTTAATTCTGATTATGCACGTCTGCGCCTTCACTTCAGGCGGGAACCCACCAGTGCGTGACACAGCTACTACAGCCGCGGCCGCAGCGATCATATAGGCCATCAGCAGTGGTGCGACTATCAATAGAGTGGTCTTCTTGGAGGACATTGCGAGGAGCAACAAAAGGTTGATATTGGCTTCTTGATGCTCCTTCGATTTATGGGTGTCTGCACTGCTTGTGAATATATAGGCTACAACACAAGCAAGTTATTGTTGAGCAATCAATTCCTGCCAATTTTATTTGGTCCTGTTTTCTTATATCCCCAGATGTATCAAGGAAGTAAATTAATGTGTCATTACAGTTATTCTTCATACGGAAACCATATATTTAGGTGCATCCATTGTATGCTAAAATATTTTAGTCCTGACGTGACTAAATTTGTAGGCCCAGAACAAAACAATTAATTCATATACGCCCGTTGGCGTCTGTTCAAGAATATTATTGACAAGGAATATTAAAAAAAATTGGGGTTTGTAGAACCGTGCAACATGCATATCTTCGGTCTACCTTCCAAAGTACCCCCAAAAATATTTGACTAACCCTATCTCTACTAGTATAATTCACGAAGTTTGAATTCCGGTTTGCTGCAGTACCAGCAAGAGCTCATGTGAGACGTTGATCTAGCCAATCCCAGCGCTGCTGGATTCGCTGCTGGTCGCTTCCAGAATTATCTAGGTGCAGGCAAAGTGGCAAACGAAAAAACACAAAATGAATGAAAGAGCACATTCATGACGGATTCCTCACACACACGGCCTTCTTCCGAACGTCGACCAGCGACCTCTCATTTTTCCGACGCGCCCCGCCGAGATGATAGCCCTTCGTCCCCACGCAACAGCTTCTACCGGCTGCCGCATCCATCCCGTCGCACCACCACCGCCTTCTCCTCCCAGTTTTGCACGCCTTCGCTGCCTCATCTCCTCGCACTGACACCGCCGTCTCCACTTTCACACGACGACGCATGCCTCCATCCTCCCGCCGCCGATATCGCTTCCGTTCCTACTGCCTCCAACGTTCGCGGTAATCATCACACAAAATGCCCTTCTCCATACAGTCGGATCCATCCGGACGCCGGGACGTGCTTTGCGTTCTCCATCAAACAAGCTAACACAGCTGGTGCACTTCCTAATTAACTTAATGTCGATAACAAAACCATGCAAGTATTAGGCATTCTGCTGCTGGCTGTTTCCACTGCACGTCAACCTGTTTGTTTCTTTTGTCAAAGTAACATACTCTTATATATGCGACATCTAATTAATGCTTAGCATATGTACCATCATTGATACTTCATACCTACGCTATTTGAATTTCATACGGAGCACGCTTTTTTATTTCATTCATACTACTCCAAGTCGCGACAAGCTTCCCATTTTAACTGAGGTGTTGAAAAAATGATAAGTGATGTTCTGTTTTTCTTCACGCGTAAAGCACGTGCATATTAGTAGTGAGACTTTAATATAGGATTTTAGGAAACATTTTATCATCATTTTGATATTTCATTAATGAGGAAGAAAAAGATAAAATGTTTCATATTGGAATATCCTTCTGGCAAAGACCTACCAAAAGTATCACAAGAAACTAAGAAAGGGCACAAGCCATAGACTAGAAATAATGTATAGGTCCACTCAAAAGTCATCACTATTAGCGACTTTTTTTTTCAAAATATGTCGCTGATACTCATCACCATTAGTGACGTGTTTTCAAATAACCGTCTCTAATACTATTACCATGTGGTTTTAAAAACACGTCGTTAATAGTCATCACCGTTAGTGACGTGTTTTTAAAACCACGTCTCTAATACGGGTTCCGTATAAAGTATGACCCCTTTAGCGACGTGTCACTAAAACCATTTTTTGTAGTAGTGCATATCAACAAAATATACGTCATCAAAATAGTCTTCTAAGGAACAAGCTGCACAAAGACCTTAATTTTCAGTAGATTATTGACTTTTTGCAATACTAGCTTAATCGTGTATAAAATATTTTTTGTATAAAATATAGTTAAGTGTACTTTTATGAAATCATATTTCATGAGTCTACTCATATCATTTTTTACAATTTTAAACTTCCACATAAAAATGTTTTTGCAGTCAAAATTTAAAAGTTTGACTTATGACAACCTAAAAAATAGTTCCTTTAGGGACGCGAAGGGAGTAGCTGGCAACAGCCCAAACGAGCCCAACCCACACTTGACGTGCGCTCCAAGCCTCACGCGGAGAGCCTACGCGTCCATCCACCATCCCAGGTCGAAGTGCTCTGTCGCGGCCATGTCTGTGGCTCAAACACGACGTCACGTCCATGTCAGACCGTACGCGTGATGAAGGGAACAACAAATCGGTCAGATGCAAGGTACATTATCGTGTCGACAGTGGCAAATCCAACAGGACAGCATGAGGGGCTTGAGCCCCCCCCCCCCCCCCCCCCCCCCCCCCCCCTCACCCCGAGGCCATAAAGGTAGGGTTTTGCGTATGTGCGTTCATAGGAGTGAGTGTGGCAAATACCCTCTACACCATTCCACATACAATGGAAATGCGGAGGGTAATAAAAAAAATCACCTAGCTAGCTAATTGGCCTTATGAGGAAAGAGTATGGGGGAGTAGGCATTCCTGATACGAGAGACTTAAATATCTGCTTTCTAGGATCCTGGATTAAAAGTTATAACGATAGGGAGGATGAATTATGGAAACAACTGATATATTACAAATATGAAACTAGAAATCCAAATATTTTATCTTGCAAAAGTGATAGGGGGTCTCAATTCTGGAAGGAGTGGGCTGGGCCGCTCAGGCAGCTAAGATTGGCTACTGATGGGCGATTGGTAATGGCAGAGAGTGAAGTTTTGGGAGGATAACATGTAGAAGATATGACTTGCTTGTTCTGCAGTGAATTAGAATCTGTCAAAAAACACCTCTTGTTTGAGTGTGTGGTAGCTAGTAGGAATATAGGATTCGGTCTGAGTTGGCTAGTGCCACTGGTTTCAACTTAGGGACTGATTTTGAATCAATGGGACTGGTTTTGAATCAATTGCCAAGTTTTGGGATTATTTTTATGGAAGCTGGGGAATTATATGCATTTTCAGAATGGGAAATTGAAGACTTGTCACGTTAGATATGGAGGAGGATCACACTAATGATCATGAACTGGATGCCGCTGTGTCCGACAAAGAATGTGGAAGTATTCACCACATGGCTGAAGTCTCTAGCAGAACTCGCAACAAGACCGGAGGGGCCAGGCATGATGAGCTAGCAAGGCGCCTGAGAAGCGTCTCATGGCATGGAGGCGAAGAAGAGCTGTCCGATGGAGCAGCAGACGATGGATGATCTACCTTCTGCTCTGAGTAGGATATGTAACTTTCTTCTCGGGCATTTGCAAAAAAGCTCATGTTTTGGACGCCAATTCTAAAAACAGTCTCCTTTCCTAGGCTTTGCAAAAACGGTCCAGTTTTTTGAATCTGAATATAGGAGGAGGTCCTATTCCGTTAAGAGGAGCTAACGGTGTTAAATGGCATGCGAAAAGACCAATATGCCCTTTGCAAAATCAGTCATGTTTTGTCATAGAATTGCAAATATGGTCATGTTTTCAGTAGCAGCAAAATGAAACTGAATAGACATATATTTAAATAATTCTGCACTGAAATATAAATAATTTCAAATATCCTTGTTCATTAAATTAAAATCTGAAAATAATTTGGGGGCATTTAGTTTGTTTTTTGACCAGGGCTGTATGGCAGTTCAGTAATTGTTTACACCTGTAAATCCTTTCCAAGTGTAATTTCGAGTGCACCAGAAGTTCCTTGACACCCTTGTAAAATATTGTTTGGGAAAATATGAGGTTCATGTCTCCCGTACTGAGCACCAAAGTGAAAAGAAAAGAGAAACAATTGAGGGTGCGGTGGCATGGCTACCGTCTTGGTTCGCTGCCCTGACTTGAGCTTGCGGCAGCTTGCGGCTCGTCGATCGGCCTCCAGACGGTGAATTCAAACTCAAAATATACCATTCCAACATATCAACGCACAAAAAGAAGAAAGAGGTGAGGATGGAAGTAGCTACCAGAGCTGAACAATTTCAAGCTAGACTGCTGCATCAAATTGAACAAAATTCTGAGCAGAGCTCAAAGTGGAGCTCGAATTAGTCAATCGACTTCAGGACGCCAGATCAGAAGCCAAATCAGGCAAGCGAAGTCGAAACTCGACAGCCTGATGCAACAAACCTGCCGGGCTAACCCGGCTGCCGCTCCGACGTGCCCGCTCGGCGTGGTGCTACTGGAGGACCTTGTGTCCAGGCAGGAGCCGGTCCGGTACAAGCTCGTGAACCAGGCGACGGGCGAGTACGAGCGGAAGCCGAGCCGAGCAGCGACTCGCCCCGGCGGCAGAACTCCTCATGGATACGAAAAACAAAACGAGAGAGAAAACATGACAGAAACACACAAACTCTAAAAAGATTAATAAGTCTCAATTTATTAACGAAATACAGGTTGCTCCGTCATGGATGCATCAGTTATAACCACTTGCTTCAACGATTTTGGGGGCAGCAGCAGCGGTATAGCCTTTCTCGGTTTGGAATAGGTAAGCATTTGGCCCCGTCAGAGTAGTGACGATTATAAGCATTGCACACGCCAACACAATATATATCTGTGCAGGAATTAAGTTCGAATAAGCACTTCAGATTATTCAGCGCCTTCGCTTCATGCGGGAACACGCCAGTGGCTGACACAGCCGCAGCCGCAGCAACGAGATAGGACAACAGCAGTGGTGCGACTATCGAGACAGTGGTCTTCTTGGAGGACATTACGAGGAGCGACATGATGTTGATATTTGTCCTCTTGAGGCTCCTTCGTTTGTGAGTGCATTGCTTGCGTATATATATACTACAGCACAAGCAAATTATTCTTCAACAATCAATTCCTGGCATTTTAATTTGCTCCTATTTTATTATATCCCCATATCTAAAAATTAATTCCTGCCATTTTTTTGCAATCTTCCCAATATATAAAAAAAGTATCCCCGTATGTACTAAGGAAGAAAATTAATGTGCTTGTTCAGTCATCTTCATATTGAAACAATATATTTAGGTGCATTCATTGTATGCTGAACTATTATATTTGTCAATATCATAATTCGTCCCGACGAGTATATATTGATCTTCTACGTGCCTAAATTTATGTGTCAACGATTAAACAATTCATATGCCCATTGGTGGCGGTTCATGAATATACTCCCTTCGTTCGGAAATTAATGTTACGGAGGGAGTAATTGACAAGGAGTATTCATAAAACTTTGGGGGTTTGTAGAACCGTGCAACATGTATATCGATGTTCTACCCCTGCTGTTCTTATCGGATTTTGAAATTACTCCAAACACTCTTTGACTATACTATATGGTAGATTGTTTTGACTTCAAAAATGCACAATAGCTTGTAATATGTGCTTAATACTTAAAATCTTAAAAAACATAAGTGTTCAAAAGAGTCTGACTACTGAAACAAAATTATGAAATGTTACCTGGGTTGTATGGAGACTTCTTTTTTTTTTTTGGCAAGGGATTGTATGGGGACTTTGGCAAGGGATTGTATGGGGACTTTGATATCAGCAAATCGTCACATGACACACTATATATGCTGCCTAGCATGAGGCAAAAATTTTGGCTGCCGCCTCTGTCAACGAGCATGTGACGTCGCCTCCTGCAATGCCACCTCCAGCTGCATAAACCATAAAATGTTCGTCAGCGCCTCTTCCTGCCCCTCCCCCGCCTCATCATTTCATCACTGTTACTTGAATTGCCTTCTTCTTGTCAACGTGTATTGGTGTTTGTATATATTCAACATGTAGACGATTGTATATGCAATAAGTTGAGCCTAGCTTAATGTAACCGTGATCTTAGTTTACAAATATAAAGAAAAAGACCCTTTTACACTATCCTCAAGTATCTTCTAAGTTGTTCACTTAATTAGGCCCTTTAAAACTGTTGGTTCAATTTATGCAACTGAAATTTTACAAGCAAACAAAAAGAAAAAAATATTAATCTAATAAATGTTTCAGGGGAGCAAATTCGACCAAAAACTTGTTTTATGTGGTTTAGTTTTATTCCACAGTTTGTTTTGGGCATTCGTCATTGAGACTGCTTGTGGCCGTGCGTGCTGAACGCCGTACCATGCGAGGTACCGGACAGACTGTTTCGACACATACAGGCACTCTGGCTGTTTGTGGATGAGACAGGCCGGCCTGAGGCAGCTGCCCTGAACAGGTGAGGGAAGCAGCACTACCTCAGGGATTTTGTCATCGACGAGGATCGCCGGTGCCTGCTGCAGGGGTGGAAGGGTCGCATTCTGTACGCCCACTCGTCCTAGCTTGATGGCAGCCGAAGCCTTGTTATCTTTCTGAGCAATCTGTTGTTATCTTACCTATTCAAATTAAACTGGCATCAATACGAGGTTATGTTTACCTATTTGCGCAATGTAGGTACTGTAGATCATAACGAAGAAGCAGTGCAAAGTGGCCAATAAAATTAGGGACGGACGCATGATGAGAAGTTCATGTTGTGCCCTGATGAAGTCTCCAAAAGACAAATGATCAAAACAAACAAAGGTTCAAGCACCAAGAGTAGATGCTACCCTGAATTGCTCATTCAGAACCTGTTTGCATTCCCCTGCACAGCGTCTCTGTTTCAGACGATGACATAACTATCAGATGTCGAGCCTCGACATGCCGTGCCACCGGAGACCTCAACGAGCGCGTGTGGATGTAACCATTGTGGCGTTGCGACACCGATCACTGAGGTGCGGTTGTCAAGGCCATGGTTCATCGCTCGCTGCACTTTAATTTGCCGCCGTGTCCAACTAGCATGCGTCCGACCGTTGCTCCCAATGCTGCTCAATCTGCTAACTGCATTGACCGAGGCCGCGCTTGCTGCTAGGTAGGAAGGCAAGCAAGCAGAGCATGTTATCTTGGACTCAGTTTATCTTATTTCTTGCTTGTGTCGTATCTTGATTTCTAGTGGGGAGAGAAACAAGGGATATATGGCCGTGAGGTGTGTTACCGCTGTCATATACGACCATGCAATATCGCAGACATCTCTCAGGTGTTGGTCAGTATATTCGAGTCATTTTATAGTTCAAGGTGACACATTTGAGGTGTTTCTGTGGTAGTAATATGATGACACAAATATGATATGGTGTTTGGTTGCTTGCACAGGACGGAACAGAGTTTGGTTTGGTTTGCTTCTTGCTTGTATAAGGTGTGTTCGTGTATGGGATCTAAACTTTAGAGGGTACTTGCAACGAATATTCTAATTACATATAAAGTTTAATTACAAAACTAATTTCAGGACTCCGCTCGAATTCGCGAGACGAATCTAATGAGAGTAATTAAGTTGTGATTAGAAAATAGTTACTGTAGCATCATTGTAGCAAAATATAGATTAATTAGGCTCATTAGATTCGTCTCGCGATTTAGAGGGGTCGTGATATAGGTTTTGTCATTAAATTAATAAAAATATTCTTAAATAGTAAAATTCCCTTTGATGTGACAGGTCTAAAATTTAGAGGGGGGTGCAACGAACGCGCCCATAGAATGGTATACGATGATCCAAGTCATTTTTTGTTAGTTGAATAGGTCCAAGTGTGGTAACCTCCTCCCTGAGATGGTAACTTCCATACTGTGTTCAAGTCTTTTATCACAGATTATGTGCTCAAATATGCCTATCTATCTTATTGAGATTTGCTAGTTCTCAGGTGACTGAGATTTCGTATAGCTTTGCAACATTTTGGAACAATGAAATTGAACTCACGGAACAAAGAAACTGTACTGCTGGAACAAGGGTGGAACAATTTCGTTTTTTCAAAGAACATTTTTTTTCGCACAAGTCAATGAATTTTTTTTTTTGTGATTGGATCAAAATCTAATGGTTGCAAAAATGACTGAGAGATTAGCAAAATCTCAGTCACATGAGAAGGAGACGTTTGTTATTGCTCAGACAACTGAGGTCAGCAGCATGGGCGTAGCCAGCGGGTGGGCAGGGCGGGCCGCGCGGCTCGCCTTGGGATTCTGGAAAAAATACAGAGTGTTCGGATCGCTGCTGCTGCAGCTGCTTCCGGCTGCAACCAAGTCGCCTCACTGTTGCTGCTGCCTGCATCTACAGTAAAAGCACTCAGCATCTACAGTAAAAACAGCCAGCAGCTACATCGAAATCAGCCAGCCGAACACTCTGATAGTTTGTAGCACTATAGCATGTACTGTAGCGGGCTTTTAGATCAACAGCTTATGCATTTTTTTCCCTTTGCGGCCCACCCTAGTCAGCCCGTCAGCTACGCCACTGGTCAGCGAGTATATATTAACCTTTAATTGTCGCGCCACACACATATCTAACAATATCAGGACGAAAGGAACTCAAAGGCGAAGTGGTTGTAGTCTAGTGGTTACAAGAGCCTCAGTAGCACCTTAGGTCCTAGGTTTGACTCCCTGTGGGAGCGAATTTTCTAAGATTTAATGGCGTTGTGCTTTCAGCGGTAGGCGACGTGGCCGTCGACAACGGGACGCCAATGGTGACTTCGTCAATCTCAATGATTTTCCGGTTCAATTACCAAAACTAATAGCGTGAGAAAGAGGCGAGAAACACCCAGTCGTAAAACAATTATTCCCAATTTATTAACGAAATACAAGATTCTCTGTCATGCATCAGTTAACCATTTGATTTAACCGTTTGGGAGGGAAAGGGCAGCAGCAGTAGTAGGATGGCCCTATCCTACATTTGCGGCCGTAATAATCGCTGCCTAAAGCGTCGCATAAATCCTTGCAAGATCCGCTTGTGCTTGTGCAGTACCTATATTGGCGAGGGCAGTTATCAGGTGGCACAATCGCAGCCTCAGCAACGAGATAGGCCACTAGCAGTGGCACTACTATGAACAAAATGGTCTTCTTGGAGAACATTGTTGGGAGCGACATGAAGCTGATATCAGCTTGTCGATGCTCCTTCGATTTGTGAGTGCCGGCATTGCTTCAATATATATGTATACGGATAGACAACAGCATAAGCAAATTGTTATTGAGATATCAATTCCTGCCTTTTTTCTATTGGCTTCTGTGTCTTGTTATCCCTAGATGTAGTAAAGGTAGTAATAATTTAATCTGTCACTACAACAAACTTCATATATCAAGCCACATTTTAAGATGCATTTATTGTCTTTAAAATATCATATTGTATTATATTTGTCATTATAAGTTCATCCTCACGATTATTTGTCTTCTAAACACCTAATGTGCCCATCAAAAAACATAATAAGACGCCCTGTTAGACAATCCAGAACAATCATTGAAAAAAAAATTATGAACCTTTGGGTTTTATAAAACCATGCGACTGGTATTTTGTAACGCTAGCAATGAGAATATCGCCTATCACTTAAAGAATAATTGACCTCAATGTAACGCTCATGCTTAGTTAGAGACTAGAACCAGGATAGGCTTTTGCTTGCCTTTTTCAATTAATAATGTTTGACGTCTCCTATAAATGCAATGCAGCGATTGAATTACTTTGAGCTTGTGTTTTAGAAATTCCTCCCAAAGTTTTCTTGTTCTATCATTGTTGTTAAGAACCCTTTAAACATCATGGCATACACAACATTCCACTGGCGACATCTGGTCCGGCACCATGGCCGGGCCGACCTTCGCCCCGGACCTTTTCTATGTGCGGCAACCACAGAAGCTCCCCCTGACAGCCCTCAGTTGAAGTGCAGGAAATTTAGTAGACTACTCCGTATTTCTTTTTCGAAGTCCACCTTCTTCTTTCTAATATACTGTATAATGATGATACGCAACCAGCAGGGAACTTCTCTTAGTTTGTGTTTTAGAAAGTTTACACAATAAACAGTATTTTTCTCGCTTTATAAATGTGGTCAAGAATTTTCACTGGTAACGAGGGAGGGTGCACATAAAGAGGAAATATAGAGATAAAAGAGGTTTATTGTACAGATTCGTCGTGCCATTGGATCACGTATTGATGGTCCAAGAGCAATGTTCTAGTATAACTGAGGATTACGGTGGCTAGCAATGGCAGACTGGCAGCACATCCCACCATGGGACCGGTGAACTCCTCGCGTATGACATCGTTTTCTATATAGATCGGGATGAATGATCCTCTAGCGTGTCTGAAAGTAGAAAACTCGCACGATTTGACCAGAGGCATGTATTGCCAACCTGATGCGTGCAGCATGGTAACACTTGCAACCACACGTTTTGTACCATAACATTCACGAGATCATACATTTATTATTGTGAGAAAATCAGTTACATAACATTCACGCGAGCCCACACATTTTTTTCAATATAAGTAAATCAGTCGCCGAGCCATGCATCAAAGAACCGATGGTTCAATGAACGATCTGCCTTTGGACATCAATGGACGACGGATTTCGAGGGGTGCAGCAGCAGTAGGTGACCTTGCCAACGACCTTGCATGTGCCAACGCCGTTGATCATCCCGATGGCGCACCTCCCCCCGCAATTATTGTTGTTGCAATTATCCCATTGTGTGCAGTGCTCACTTGCCAGAGAGAAGGTGCTTCTGCCTCCTGCTGACACAGACACAGCGAGCAGAGCCGTCAGCAGTGGGACCACGATGAAGACGAGAGCCTTCTTGCAGCTGGCGGCGAGTGGTGCCATGATGTTTACTAAGCTTTTCTACGTTGGGATGAACTAGTTTCTTGATGCTCCTTCATTTTGCGGGTGCTGGTTTATATAGGCCAGAGCCACTAAGAATGTAATCGGGAGCAATCAATTCCTGCCATTTTCCCCATAAAATCATTCCTGCCCTTTTTATTTCTCATTGTTCTGTCATCACTTCTCTCTCGTTATACTTTCATTCATCTTCACACAAAAGGTAATGATATTTTGAGATGATATATATTTATGGAAATCTTATATGAGGAATGTAACATTTATCAGATGTTTTTGTCGGGAATAGTTTCCTATATATTGACTGCAAATATGTAATGTTGCGCTATCAAGACTGCCAAATCTACGGTTCAAAAAAAAGGGACTGCCAAATCTACAATACATATATATAAATGGCAAGGAGACAATGCATTAAAATGATGTACTAAGATTACCCACCAGTACAATTATCTCATGGAGAAACAATTACTGCACAGGTATGCCTATTTCCGTGGACCTAAAATGTGAACTGAAACAAAATTGTACCTAACCCACATATACAAATCCACCGCACGCAGGGCGGCGACGGCGACGGCCACATGCGGGGAAGACTTGCACGCGCTGGCGGCAACGGCGACTTGCACGCGGGCAACTACGACGGCCACGTGCGGGCAGGATTGTCCGGTGCTCGAGCGGCCGAGATCTGGTGCTATCAAAGCTGGAGAGCTACTCAGTCTCTCTCTCCTTTTTTTTTTTTTGCGGAAATCAGTAGAAGTGGTGGGTGATGGCAGCACCCGTCGCTGGAAATGTTCTTTTTAGTTGCGGAATGGCAGGGTCCGCCGCTACAAAGCATCTGTAGCAACAGTTCAATGCACCCACCTCTATCGCTACGGATGCATAGCGGCGGAACCACCAGTCCGCCGCTACAGTAACCACCAGTCTGCCGCTACAGTAGTTTTCTGCCCGCCTCTATAGTGGCTTTTTGTTCTAGCGCATGCCACATTATTGTTGGACTTGAAATTTATTTAATTTCAACCCGGACGCATGCAACATCCACGACAGTGCCATCGCGCACACCTACTTGGGTAATATTCAGTGCAACGGGCTAATTATGTGCAATCTGTGAAAAGCGCCGTCTAGCCATCAATATGTATCAAGCGATCATCGTTTGCCCACCAGAGCTTCTGGTCCACTTAATCGTTTTTTCGCAAATCCCCCCTCAGAATTTCCTTTACTCGGCTATAACTCCCGCATTCCCTGATCAAATCCCTCACACATCGTACTCCCCCATCCTTATCTACCCGCTCTGAGGGCCAATGTGAGATGCCGCTTTAAACTCGCTGATAGTCGGCGCATGCCGCCCAAGACGGCCTCAGGGATTCCATCGATCCACCTTCCTCGGCCATGTTTGCATTGACATCGGCTTCCTGTTCTGTGTCGACGCTCATGCCATCCTCACAAGAAAGAGGATGACAGCGTCATGTACATTACTGATGGCTCGATTGCTTGGTTGCATAAGACAGTAGTAATGACATGACGCATGGGAATTAAAGCAACAATCAAGGGGCCGGAAGCTTAACACGGCGAAAGTTTGCTTCATCCCCTCGGCGTATCCTCGATCCCCGTCGGTGCCTTGAGTGGCGAGGGCTGACGTCGTTGCGGCAGTGTGCGCAACCACGCAGGTGTGGGGTGTGGGAGCACGTTGCTGTGGCGGGTAGCCGTGATGGTGCATCGGTGGCGTGGGAGCGTGGCACGGCGAGGGTGTGAACAAGGCACAGCTGGTCCGTGGGCGTCGGAGACATGGCAGCGAACGGGGCTCTGAATCGAGGGCGATGGGCGGCTGCGGCAGGTCTGAGGAGAGAGGCGGCTGGTTGAGAAGGAAAACGGAGGAGATTAAAGTTTGAAAGAGAGGTGGGTATATATATGTCTTCTTTCTCTAGTGGGCCAAATTCGTGGAAATGGGCCGCTTCTTACCTCATTTTGGGTCCCCGTGGGTTTCCATGGGGAAAATTCCAACCATGTCCCTGCCCCGCTATCAATCGGGGTGTGGGGCAGTTCTCATCCCCATCGGGTTCGCGCCCTGCGTGGGCCGTCCACATTGGGAGAATTGTCAGGTAGATATGCTACTCACGTGCAATCTGTGCAAAAAGCCCATCTAGCCATCAGATATGTATCGAGGGATCCGTCGTTTGCCCACCAGCGCTTCCCGATCCACTTAATTGTTTTTCACAAATCCCCCCGCAGAATTTCCCTTACTCGGCTATAACTCCTCGATTCCCTGATCAAATCCCTCACCCATCGTTCTACCTTCATCCTGATCTACCCGCTCTGAGGGCCAAGGTGAGAACGCCGCTATGAACTCGCTGATAATCGACGCATGCCGCCCAAGACGGCCCCAGGGACTCCATCCACCTTCCTCGGCCATGTTTGCATTAACGTCGGCTTCCTTTTCTGTGTCGGCGCTCATGCCATCCTCACAAGAAAGAGGATGAACAGCTATATGTATCAATTGATACAAAGGCCGGAATATTAATACATATTCTCTTTCTATAAAAAGAAAGAAAGAGGATGACAGCGTCATGTATATTACTGATGGCTCAATTGCTTGGTTCCATTAGACAGTAGTAATCACATGACGCATGGGAATGAAAGCAACAATTAAAGCATAACACATGATGAATTGTACTGGTAAATCAAGGGGCAAGAGCATTATTCTAGTTCGATCCGTAATCAAGGGCCGGAAGCAATATTTACTCCTTATTATTTGGCTTATGAGTTGTTGGCGATTTCTAGCATACCATTTTATATGCCAACTGCGCCCTATTTAGAGCATAAATGTCATCATTATAGGCCATTAACCCTTGATAATAGCACCATATTTGTATATATGTCGTTCTGGAGCTTTATTGCAGAAACAGATGAAACGGACGACATTCTGGACATTGAGGCTGATCTGGACCTGAAGAGAAGAGAGCCAGCAGAAAAAGCCCACTGCGCCGATCGGCACAGCCATGTGCCGACCGGCACATGGGACTCCAAGGCCACCGAAGCTGGCCCAACATTCAGTTTATTCTAGAAGGAAGTTATCCGAACCAATCTTGGGAGATATTCATCACGAAGAGATAAAAGATACTCGAAGATTTGAAAGAGCAACACAAGACTTGATCTCGAAGAAAACTGATTGGAAGGCCCACATGGAAGCTACCTAGAACTTCGGAACCGACTTACGGAGGAAACCGAGCTGGACACGAGGCGTGCCGATCGGCACAACCCTTGTGCCGACCGGCACAAGGACTCTTTTCCCGAGGATCCTTTCCTTTCTGATGTACAGCCCTATATAAACTTGTAAAAACCCTAGGGTTTGGGGATCCGCCGCCAGAGGGACAACACAACTAGTAAGTTTAGAGCCACCGGGGCTTTGCCCCGTTCTTCATGTTCTCTAGTTGTTGATCAAGAACCATTGGTGCTAAAGAGGTGATCCATCAAGGTAGGCCTACTAGATGGTGGTGTATCTTGCACTATGTATTATCGAAGTATGGTTGAATATGTGGATGAATGGTTTTGATTATTGATTGCCTGGATTTTATGGTCTTTACATGCACTTGTTCCTACGCTTAGTGACGACTAAGTATTAGATGTTATCTTAATTGTGGTGGCATAAAGAGGTGAGAGGTTTAACCTCTCACTATCTCCATCGTGGTTAAGGTAGCATTGGGATCTTGTAATGCGCCATAATTGCACGGTGTCTCCGTACCCCCACAGCCGCTAATGCATACGCGATGATCTTTGAGATGATATGTAGAGTAGGAAGAGGTCAGCGACTAAGGCGATTGGTCGTGACAGGGCTCGTCGGAAAGGGGTCTTGACCTACCGATCTTCGGTTATCAATAATTGAGTAATCCCGTTTATGATGCTATTTGATTAAGCTTCTTGGTTACGATCTCAACTAGCAGACTTGGCTAACTTACCCCATGATCTAATCAGGTTCCTAGGCTGTTCGGACAACCTTCGGTCAACTTAACAATCGTGCCGACCGGCACAACCCCTGTGCCGATCGGCACGGCCCCTGTTTTCCTGAAACTCACGCTCACGCTCACTAGAAAGCTTGGCTAACTCTTTTACTGATGATTTTGCTTAATTCCCATTGGTCCTTGTGGTTCGATTAAACCTTGGAATACTCTTCTAGGGGAAAAAGACTACAACTGTACACCGTGCTCTTGCGGTATATAAGTGGGTGCGTAGATACGACCAACAAGCTGTCTTTTTCTGGCGCCGTTGCCGGGGACCTTTGTTCGAATTAGGCATTGTTTGAAGTTTGAGAAATTGGTCACTGTGCCGACCAGCACACCTGTGTGCCGACCGGCACAGAGCTTTCTTTCTTTGATTTCTCTGTCTTTTTCAGTATATATGTCCTGTTTTATTTAACAGACAGGTATGGACGGCGCTAAGTCGGTTAATTACCTCGATGATCCAGAGATTCTATTTCGCAAGCGTAAGGCGGAAAAGAAAAGCAAGTCAGTGGGAGACATAGAAGACAACCGCGAGCCACTCAGCCCGAAGGCATTGTTTGCAGCTTTAGAAGAAGACAAGATAGAAGAAGTTCCTGAAGAAGAAGACATGGGAGACGCTACACCAATTGCTAATCTCTCAAGCCTGCCTTGGACAATGTTACCAAGACTGAATTCATTGCACAAGCTCGACCCTTTCGGCTGGAGCGCTACATGTCTTTGGTTGGTCAGCAACCGTTCACAGGTTCTGAAGATCCTAATATGCATTTGCAACACTTTCATGAAATCTGCGGTACCTTTCAATTGGAACATATGAATGACAATGAAGCCAAGGTGCGATTGTTCCCTCTATCTCTTATTGGGCGTCCTAAGCAGTGGTACCATGGGCTACCTACTGCGACCAAGATTAGTTGGGATCAACTTTCTGCAGAATTTTTGGCAAAGTACTTCCCTCCAGGCAAGACTCAAGCTTTGAAGAACAAGATCCTTGGATTCACTCAACTTGCTGATGAGAGTGTTGGAGAAGCATGGAATCGATTCAATGAGTACAAGGATGCTTGTCCGCACAATGGTCTTGCTGAATGGGAGCTAGTAGAGAGGTTCTACACGGGTTTGAATCTTTTGTCCCGACAACACTTAGATGCTTCGGCTGGAGGATCGTTTTTGGACAAGACACCCGCTCAAGCCACGGCCTTGATCAAGAAGATAGAGCAAAATCAATCATGGGTTGGTGAGAGAGAAAGTAGAAGCCTTCAACCTTCCACGGGAAAGATGAAGAGTGTGGTGGAAAGAGCTTATGATGAATTGCTTATGGACAAGCTTGACACCATACAAAAGAGATTGGACAAGATTGATCATATTCCCAAGGAAGAGACCGTCAAGCTAGCGGAAGCCCGTTCCACATGTGAAGAATGTGGAGAACTTGGTCATGTGAGCAAGGATTGCCCCGAAGATGTGAAAATGCTCAATTATGTCAAGAGTCAAGGATGGAAGACTCCATATCAGCAACAAAGGAGTAGCTTCACCCCGTCATCGTCTATGCAAAATGCCATCCCTCTTCGTATTCAATGCCAAGAGTTCTTTCAAGCACAAGAGAAGGTCAACAAGGACGCTCAAGCCAAATTCAAGGAAGTTGATCGTGTGCTTGAGACAATCAATGACAAGGTCATCGAAGTGGGGAGTTCTAATCAGCAAATCCTCCAATTCATGAAGATGATGGAGAAACAAATGGCCCAACTAGCGGAGTCGGTAAAAGCGAGAAAGGGGCTCTTCCTGGTAATACCCGCTCTGCAGAACAGCTGAAATCCATCGAGACGAGGTCTGGGAAGCAAACTGAAGATCCGAAGTTTGCAGCTGGAGCAAGACGACTGCGTGCCGACCGGCACGACGCTGGTGCCGATCGGCACGCCACAGTGGAAGGTGCCGACCAGCACACAGATGGTGCCGTTCGGCACAGTGAAGAAGTTGACCTCTCGGGTCTGAAAAAGGGAACTGAGAACAAGGAACACGGTCCTGCTACCTTTCTGGATACGCAGCTGTTGACCAAGACAGAAAGAATTCGACATCATGATGAGCAGTTCTCCAGGTTTGTCGATATTATGAAGAAGTTATATATCAATGTCCCGTTCCTTGATGCTCTTCAAGTGCCCACCTATGCTAAGTACATAAAGGATATTATGCAAAGCAAGAAGTCCTTAGCATCGGAAGAAGTAGTGAAGATGACAAGGGAGTGCACTGCAGCTATTAATGACATTACACCAGAAAGAAGCCCGACCCCGGATCCCCTAGTATCCGGTGTCTGATTGGAGCTCAAATCTTTGAAGGGGCTTTATGCGATCTTGGAGCAAGTGTAAGTGTCATGCCTCGCTATGTCTTTGCAAGTTTGAATTTGCCAGAGTTGGAGCCTACGGCTGAAGCGCCCCGGTTATCCCAGGAGCTAAAACACTTTATTATACCAGTCCCTGGATCAGTCGCTGGTACAATCAAGTCTTACAACAGGTGATATTACAAGTCGCGACCTGGCAGGGGTCGATTAAGAAGCAACAAGAACACTAGTAGATAAGCAACAGTAAACACAAAGCTAAACTAGAAGATGACTTCTAGGTCATCAAACGGCATAGCGGAAGCAACTAAGCGGTAGACTAATGCCACAGGCAGCTCGGGTGCGGACGAGACCAAGCTTAATCGTCTTCCTCACCGTCGGCGTCGACGAAGTCTGGATCTTCCTCTGTAATCAGCAAGCAAGAATGAGTACAAAAGTACTCAGCAAGTCGCAACCCTTACCCTACCATCAATGGATAAAGGTATGCATTTGGCAGTAGCAAGGTAAAGGCCATCAGGTTTAACATTGCAATAAAGCAAGTTTTACACATGCAGGGGTTCAGTTTATAAAGCATTTTGGCAAAAGCATCAAATTAAGATATTATGAGGTTGGTCAAGTTTTACGTTGCCGGACACTGTTGGCAGTCCTAAGGCCTAACAGAAATAAATCCGCAAGCGCACGGATACCGATGTAGCTTTCACCCCAAGAGTATTCCTAAGGTATCGAATCCACAGGGAACGAACAGTGTACTAAACTCGAGATCTATGTAGAAAATCCGTAAAAAGGGTCACACTAAGCGGAGAATTAATGCAGTAAGGGTGATAGTCCTCTGGCCAGGTAATCTAATGCAAGATATTAAATAACTGAGCAATGCGATAAGGGTCTTTCAATATCATCTACTTCGGGGCACGGCCGCCGCCAAGACACGCAACCCGTAAACTAGGTTCAACGTATCCGGTCAACGGACCGCGTCTAGGCCCTACACACTCAACCCGAACGTGGTGGACTACAGAGACCGGTGTAGCTGTCACCTACACTCGCGGCTACCACACGCCGTGGGGTTGAGGGCAACTCAGGATAAATCAAAGTATAAACACCACGTTTACACCTATCATTAATACCAGCAACTAGCAATTGTTCTAGAGCTAGCACATGTAGTAAATAAGAAATAAATACTACACACCAGAATCCCATAAATGATAAAGAAGAAAACCTTACTTTATTGCTCAATAAATAATACCTTACATGTTACCCGGCCTGGAAGACTAGGACGACTACTCCCAGGCGAAGTACATACCCGAGACGCCGAGGAAGAAGAGCTCCGACATCTCCGGAGCTTCGACCCTTCCTCCGCCTCTCACTCACTCACTACCTCCACTAACAACTCAACAACACTTCTCAAAGTGATTCTCTACTAAGGTGCAAGTTCTACCGTGGGAGTTACCCTCTATTTATAGGCCTAAGTGAGGTAGAGTGGCCGGCACGTTGCTCAGGAAGTCGGTGGCTGGAATTGCGCGAAAGGGCAGGCCGGCCGGCCTCCCACCTAGGCCGGCCGGCCATCCATTGTCTTGGATGGCCACCGCCTTCGCCGTGGACGTCCGGGATCGCTTCCCAAGGTCGGCTCCGAAGTCGGTTTTCGAGTGGGGGCGGCGGAAGTGCAGAAATCATCAAATTAAGGCCCAAAAGCCCATCTTCCGGATGTCGGTTGTTCACCCACCATGGAGACCACTTGGGCTTGATGTTTTATGATGCGTATAGCCCACTGGAGGAAGATCGGGTCCATTGGAGACAAAAGTAGGCCGGCCGGCCTAGGGGGGTGGCCGGCCGGTCAGGAATTTTCAGCGTTTCCTGCAACTTTCGTTGAGGCATATCTTTTGCTCCCGGACTCCGAATTGGGTGAACCAAAAGTCAATCTTGACTATCTTTTCAAGGGCTTTCACATGGAGAGATCAAATGTTTTATTTGGATAATTTATCTCCATGGCAAAACCCCTCTTTGTTTATAGTTTATGGTGATTTTCCTTCATAATTATTCCTGCAATCAAAATATCACCAAAACTTGTGGAAAGCCATTAGTCCATAAAGAAAGTTCATTTTATTCTTGATTGATGGCTTTTATAAGCTGGTGTTGGCGGTAAAAAGTAGTCGTTAAGGACCGCCAACATCCCCCCAGATTTAGATCTTTGCTCGTCCCGAGCAAAAAGATTGAACCAAAGAAAAGGCATCATCAAGGAGTTATGGCAAAGTTATTTCGACAATTACTTCAGGCTCACTATGTGGAAGTGGCTAAAGCTCACTGTCTTCAAGAGTTGAGAGATTGAATAGCAATAATCAAAGATTCTTTCAAACTCAAAATCCCTCGGGTTTCAAAAATTCCCCCTTCATTGTATGTCACAAAATCCATAACACATGAGTCACTCAAAGTGGTGAAAAGGCCTTTCTTCTCTCAAAAGATATCTTCCCTACATCTAATAGGCTTGTATTTGGAGTTTGATAGGGAGAGCACAATCTTTTTGCAGAATTTTGTAAGGCTAAGAAAGAATTCTAAAGAGAATATTGCACATCCTCATTGTTCAGTCAAGATAAGAATTGATGCATGTGGTGGGGGAGAAAATGAACTCACACTGTGGGAGAATTTTGATCTATGTCGTGCCCAATTTTGAATTTTGAAGTCAGCCATAATGCCCTTTTTTTTTTTTCTTTTTTTTTTTTTTATTGACATCGGGGAAACTCTCTTTTCTTTTTCTCTTCATTTTTTTTTTTTTTTTTTTTTTGGGAGTTCCCGCGATGTATGAGGCAACTTGTGTGGCTCCTTTGACTTCCTTTCATGATTTTTGTGGGCTTGAACATAGGGACAAACATTCTTTGACGATAATAGAATTCGAGAACACACGCGAAGGATAAAGACTGAACTTGAGGAGTGCATTTTTCTCAAGAGAATTAAATCTTAACCGAACTCACAACAGAAAGATTGGCTTTTGAAGAGTTCATACCTATTTATCTTTTTGGCTCTAATAGGCGTTTTCAAAAGATTTTGTGACAACAAGTCCGAAGGAAAAATTTGATTCCCAAGAAAATCAAGAGAAGAAAGAAATCAAGATTGATGCATATATCAAATCTCACAACAAAATAGACAGGAGCGTCCTTACATTTATTTTTGTGAGCGAGAAGAAACCGCGAAATAATAATGCCACAAACCTGATGATTAGCAAGAGTTTTATTTGGTTCATCTTCAAAAATTATTTTGTTTTGTTTTTCGGGTATGTGAAACAGAGCAAACAGGTCAAGATAAAGATTGAGGAAAAATTGGACCTGGTTGGAGTTTGGCCAAGGCCGGCCGGCCTGGGGTGTGGTCCGGCCGGTGGGCTCCCTCCCCTATTCCTTCTCTGTTTCGTTCGGGCAACGCGCCATTGTGTGTTCACAACTTTGTTCCTGCGCACTCGGGAAAATGTGAGTGTACAAAGGTTGGTTTATGTGGTTGCCCACATAAACCAACACATAATTTAATAAAGCACTCACACAAACATGTTGGTATTATTTATTTTTAATTTATTATTTATTTTTTTTGGAAAAGAAAAAGGGTGCTTAGTTAAGGTCGAAGCTAGACCGTAGATGCAAGCATTTTCAACTTTGGATAAATTCAAGGACATCTACTTCCTCGAGAGCAGGCATGGAGGGTTCTAGGAATACTTTTAACCGCTGGCCATTTACCTTAAAAAGGCTTCCATCATCGCTCTGGAGAGTGACGGCCCCATGGTTGGAAGATTCGACGACGGTATAAGGGCCGTCCCATTTACTCCGGAGTTTACCAAGGCCAAATAATTTAGCGCGGGAATTAAAAAGTAGTACCTTATCTCCTGGCGCGAAGTGCTTCTCACGGATGCGCTTGTCGTGCCATCTTTTAGTTCTGTCCTTGTATAGCTTGGAGCTATGGTACGCCTTTTCCCTCCATTCTTCAAGCTCGGCAATTTGAATTTGCCGCTTGACTTGGGCTTGATCTAAATCCATGTTCCATTTCCGGATTGCCCAATATGCCTTGAACTCTAGCTCGACAGGTAGATGGCATGTCTTCCCATATACCATTTGGTATGGGGTCATGCCAATGGGTGTCTTATAAGCTGTCCTGTAAGCCCATAATGCTTCATGCAGTTTGCTTTTCCAGGATTTTCCCATCTTGTCAACGGTCTTTTGGAGGATGTTCTTGATCTGTTTATTTGAAGTCTCCGCTTGACCGCTGGTTTGTGGGTGATAGGGGGTCGCTACTCTATGTTCAATTCCATATTTGTGTAGCATTTCCTTGAAGGTTTTATCAATGAAGTGTGAACCCCCATCGCTAATGATCACCCTTGGTGTGCCGAACCTTGGGAAGATGTGTTCCTGGAGCATTCTCTTTGAGTGGGTGGAATCTGCATTGCGGCACGGTATTGCTTCTACCCACTTTGAGACATAGTCCACTGCCACTAGGATGTACTCATAGTTTTCTGACTTCGGAAAGGGTCCCATGAAGTCAATGCCCCATACATCAAAGATATCGATTTGGAGGTTATTTGTAAGGGGCATCGCATCTCGGGAGTTTATCCCTCCTACTTTCTGGCAGCGAGGACATCTCCGTACATACTCTTTGGTATCTTCATACATAGTCGGCCAGTAAAATCCACTCTGCCAGACTTTAGCATTGGTACGGAATGCTCCATAGTGGCCCCCATATGGCGAAGAGTGACATCTATCAATGATCTGCATAGCCTCGCAGGTGGGCACACATCTTCTAAGTAGACCATCAGAGCAGACTTTATATAGATAAGGATCATCCCATAGATAATATCTGCTATCCCTGATGAGCTTCCTCTTGTCCTCCCCTGGTGGTATGTATCCCGAAACGATATAGTTAACGATATTTGCATACCATGGGTCGGTGCTTGTTACCTTTAGTAACATATCATCTCTCAAGTAGTCATTGATAGGTAGTTCATTAGGATCTTCAACTTGTAGACGAGAGAGATGGTCTGCCACTGTGTTTTCCACTCCTTTTCTGTCTCTGATTTCTATGTCAAATTCTTGGAGGAGTAGAATCCATCGGATAAGTCGTGGCTTTGCATCCTTCTTAGTAAGCAGGTACTTGAGGGCTGCGTGGTCAGAATAAACTATCACTTTCGCGCCCACCAAGTATGACCTGAACTTATCAATGGCATAGACTACTGCAAGCAATTCTTTCTCAGTGGTTGCATAATTAAGTTGTGGCCCTGTGAGAGTCTTGCTTGCATAGGCTATGGCATGATGCTTCTTATCCTTGGTTTGTCCCAACACAGCCCCGACGGCGTAATCGCTTGCATCGCACATGATCTCGAATGGGAGCTTCCAATCTGGAGGCTGGATAATGGGGGCCGAGATTAACGCTCGCTTGAGTTCATTAAATGCCTCCATGCACCTCTCATCAAAGACGAATGGTGCATCCTTAGCTAGCAGATTGGTGAGAGGTCTGGCTTTCTTGGAGAAATCTTTGATAAATCTCCTATAGAATCCAGCATGCCCTAGGAAACTGCGAATCCCTTTAATGTTCCTCGGGGGTGGAAGTGATTCAATGACTTCAATCTTAGCCTTGTCGACTTCTATCCCTCTGGCAGAGACCTTGTGTCCTAAGACAATTCCCTCCGTTACCATAAAATGGCATTTCTCCCAGTTCAGGACTAGGTCGGCTTCCTTGCATTTTTGTAGCACCTTCTCTAAGTTTCGTAGGCATCCATCGAATGTCTCTCCATAGACAGAGAAATCGTCCATGAATACCTCCATCACTTTCTCAACAAGATCTGAGAAGATAGCCATCATGCATCTTTGGAAGGAAGCAGGTGCATTGCATAATCCGAACGACATCCTGCGGTATGCAAAGGTGCCATAGGGACACGTGAAGGTTGTCTTGTCTTGGTCATCAGGATGGATAGGAATTTGGTGATATCCTGAATAACCATCTAGAAAGCAGAAGAACGAATGCTTTGCCAGCCGCTCGAGCATTTCATCGATGAAAGGAAGAGGATAATGGTCTTTTCTTGTTGCCTTATTCAACTTCCTGTAGTCGATGCACATCCGCCACCCTGTCACAGTGCGCTGAGGGATCAATTCATTCTTTTCATTCCGCACAACAGTCATCCCTCCTTTCTTCGGCACAACCTGAACTGGACTGACCCATTGACTGTCTTGTACTGGATAAATTATCCCTGCCTTGAGTAGCTTTAAGATCTCTTTTTTCACTACTTCTCTCATGGCATTGTTAAGACGTCGTTGGTGTTCACGAACAGGCTTGTGGTCCGGTTCCATCGGGATTCTGTGGGTGCAGAATTCTGGACTGATCCCCTTGAGGTCTGCCAGTGAGTAACCCATTACTGATCGATATTTCTCCAGTAAGGCTACTAGCTTCTTCTCTTCTTCATGGGATATCTTGTCACTGATGATAACTGGGGTGCTTTGATTCCCAAAGAGGAAGCTGTACTTGAGACCTGGCGGTAATGGCTTTAACTCCACAGGCGTTGGAGCAGTTTCTTCATGCTTGTCTAGTTCAACATATGGAGAAGCATCTTCATCTTCAGTAAAGAATTTAGTCTCTTCCTCCATATGGGGTGCTTCCAAGAATTCTCCAACTATTTCTTCAATAGAGGCTAATTCTTCCATAGTTTCAGGGTGCGTCTCAGCTTTGGTGTTGAGAGCACGCCTGATGTCAACGGGGAAGCTTTCTTTCCCAAGACGAACATCCAACTTCTCCTGTAAGTACTTTATTTGGGAGAATGTGTAGATTGGAGTTCCGATCAGTAAGAAGTCTTGCTTGGGTATATCAAAAATGTGAAAGACGAGAACCATGGGCTGTTCATTTATCTCCGTCTCCATTTCCCGCAAAACTCCTACCGCTGGGTAATATTTGTTCTCGAAGACCAACCATTTCTCTGAAGGTGTTAGGTTGCCTTCGGACAGCCATCCACTACTCTCAGCCAGATGCTTTGACATGATATTGACTTTGGCTTTTAAGTCATATATGGCTTTCCTCCTAGCAGTGGATTGAATATTCACCATAACGCAGTCGGGTTTTGGATTTAACTTGATTGTCTCCCTCGTGCATTCGGCTTCTTGAAACCAATCTTCCCCCAGAACAGCAGACAGTTGATGTATTCTCTCTGTCTGTTCTTCTATTTCCTCCCCATCCAGTTCTTCGGCGTCATCATTGTCAGGGTGACAATTTCTCTCTATCGGATATGATCTTGTATCCCCGAATTTGGTGAAATCAAATTCCTCTTCGTAGGGCACGAGAGGAAGAATTGGCTCCACCACCTGAAGGCTTTCAGCTTCGGCAAGAGTTTGACCACCTTGGAACAAATTTGGATTTGTTGGGCAGACATAGAATGGTTCAGGAGCTTCTTCCATGATCGGAGCTTGAGGAACCTCAATTTGAAGCACGGGTTGAGCAACGGGTACTTCTTCTTTTGGTAGCTCGGGTGTAGGTGGCACATAGCTGTCCAGATTGCTCAGAATTTTCCCAAGAAGTTCAAATCCTTCAGTAGGAGTGTTTCTTATGAAGGATCCTCCAGAAGCAGTATCCAGAAAAGTACGGCTTTTCGGAGTGAGCCCCCACATGAAGTGTTGAAGGAGTACCGCTGGGGAGAGTCCTAGATCTGGTCCTTTGACGGTGTATGACATGAAGCGCTCCCATGAGGCTCCCAGTGTTTCATTACTGCCCTGTTTGAAGGTAAGAAGCTCCATACGAAGAGCAATTACCTTTGCAACAGGGAAGTATTTGAAACAGAAGAGATCTCTGAGAGTTGTCCAATTTCCGCTGGCCCCTCCTACTGACATAGCATACCATAGTGTTGCCTTTCCACTGAGTGAGAACGGGAATAACTTCCACTTGAGCGTGTCCTGTGGAAATCCCTGGGTCGAAACAGTGGAACAAAGCAGCTCGAAGTATCTCAGGTGTTCATATGGATTCTCATCTTCATCTCCGCGGAAGATGTTCCCCTGAACCAGTGCTATGAGTTCTGGACGAATCTCATAGCTCTGGGCTGTGATTGGTGCAGATGCTGGAGGAGGCTCCAGCAATTCTCCTTTCGGAGCATTGGCGTAGACGATGGAGGATGTATCCATGGTAAAGAAAAAGAAAGACAAAACAAAACAAAACAAAATAAACCTATTCACGGATGATCCTAGATTCGAGTTAGCACAGCTACCGTTCCCCGGCAACGGCGCCAGAAAGCTTGTTGGCAGTCCTAAGGCCTAACAGAAATAAATCCGCAAGCGCACGGATACCGATGTAGCTTTCACCCCAAGAGTATTCCTAAGGTATCGAATCCACAGGGAACGAACAGTGTACTAAACTCGAGATCTATGTAGAAAATCCGTAAAAAGGGTCACACTAAGCGGAGAATTAATGCAGTAAGGGTGATAGTCCTCTGGCCAGGTAATCTAATGCAAGATATTAAATAACTGAGCAATGCGATAAGGGTCTTTCAATATCATCTACTTCGGGGCACGGCCGCCGCCAAGACACGCAACCCGTAAACTAGGTTCAACGTATCCGGTCAACGGACCGCGTCTAGGCCCTACACACTCAACCCGAACGTGGTGGACTACAGAGACCGGTGTAGCTGTCACCTACACTCGCGGCTACCACACGCCGTGGGGTTGAGGGCAACTCAGGATAAATCAAAGTATAAACACCACGTTTACACCTATCATTAATACCAGCAACTAGCAATTGTTCTAGAGCTAGCACATGTAGTAAATAAGAAATAAATACTACACACCAGAATCCCATAAATGATAAAGAAGAAAACCTTACTTTATTGCTCAATAAATAATACCTTACATGTTACCCGGCCTGGAAGACTAGGACGACTACTCCCAGGCGAAGTACATACCCGAGACGCCGAGGAAGAAGAGCTCCGACATCTCCGGAGCTTCGACCCTTCCTCCGCCTCTCACTCACTCACTACCTCCACTAACAACTCAACAACACTTCTCAAAGTGATTCTCTACTAAGGTGCAAGTTCTACCGTGGGAGTTACCCTCTATTTATAGGCCTAAGTGAGGTAGAGTGGCCGGCACGTTGCTCAGGAAGTCGGTGGCTGGAATTGCGCGAAAGGGCAGGCCGGCCGGCCTCCCACCTAGGCCGGCCGGCCATCCATTGTCTTGGATGGCCACCGCCTTCGCCGTGGACGTCCGGGATCGCTTCCCAAGGTCGGCTCCGAAGTCGGTTTTCGAGTGGGGGCGGCGGAAGTGCAGAAATCATCAAATTAAGGCCCAAAAGCCCATCTTCCGGATGTCGGTTGTTCACCCACCATGGAGACCACTTGGGCTTGATGTTTTATGATGCGTATAGCCCACTGGAGGAAGATCGGGTCCATTGGAGACAAAAGTAGGCCGGCCGGCCTAGGGGGGTGGCCGGCCGGTCAGGAATTTTCAGCGTTTCCTGCAACTTTCGTTGAGGCATATCTTTTGCTCCCGGACTCCGAATTGGGTGAACCAAAAGTCAATCTTGACTATCTTTTCAAGGGCTTTCACATGGAGAGATCAAATGTTTTATTTGGATAATTTATCTCCATGGCAAAACCCCTCTTTGTTTATAGTTTATGGTGATTTTCCTTCATAATTATTCCTGCAATCAAAATATCACCAAAACTTGTGGAAAGCCATTAGTCCATAAAGAAAGTTCATTTTATTCTTGATTGATGGCTTTTATAAGCTGGTGTTGGCGGTAAAAAGTAGTCGTTAAGGACCGCCAACAGACACCCCGTCCACGACAACCTTCGGCGGGAGGCCGGACCTATTCTCAAAAACAACTCACGCATCAAGGAGATAAGCACCCATCCCATGCTAGTTCTTGGAGCGAACCAAAGCCATGTCCGTGACCGTGGACTCGGCTATTCGAATAGATTTTAACACTCTGCAGAGGTTGTACGCTGTACCCACAATCTGAGTGCATCACAAGCCACTGCGCGGGCGGTGTGAAGACTCACAAAGCCATTACCCATCACAGCATCGTCCCGACTAATCGCCATGGGAGTTATCCAGGGGTCTAGCCTCTGATCTAGGCCTCGACCGGGTCGCACACGTCTGCAGCACGTCCACCTGCTCCATGGGCTCCCATTGCATCTCCAGCCTCCAGGCGATTAACAGACTAGCTGGCGGGGTTTAGACTAAGCCGTGCCGCATACACGGTAGTGTGGTCGTACTGAATAAGCGGCTAGGTAGGATGTCACAAGCAACTCGGTCCTTATACGAGCCAAGGCAATCATCTCCACATATATGAACCCACCACGGAGGCGGCATTCATCTCCCATATCACTTGTCATAAGCACACCACAGAGGCGACGCTTAATCTTCCATAAATACCATCAGAATCACCTCAGCTCTAACCCAAGTTCATTCATTCATCTTTCTTTAGCTATCACCCAACCTTACTACTACCACACAACACCAAACACGGTTTTCACATTTGCAAAATCTAGATATAAGTAGAGCACTTAGTGATACACAGTCCTAAGCATTTCTATAACAAGGCAATCATCCATGCGTAAATAATATTCATACATGGATATCCTAAGTTTCATAGGGAATAAATTAGGACAGGTAATATAAGGCTCAGTGGTCTTGGTCATACTACACAAAGGTTTTGCAAACATCAGGGCAATCATTTCATGCAATAAAACGGCTGCTACGGGTTGTGTTTATAAAACATAGGAGCAGTATGATCAAAGGGAAAACGGATTGTGACTTGCCTTCGTTGACGTCCTCGGGGAGATCCTCCTCGAAGTCTCCGGCTCCTGGTTCCTGCTCCTCCTCCTCCGCGCACTCGTACTCTCCGTTAGCTACGCGACCGGCAAACAAGCAAACAAATACAAATAAATACAAACAAAATAGAGGATGAGCTCTATAAAAGATGAAACTGGTAGAAATGGATAGAGCTCGATTTTAGATGAATTTAGGAGGAAGAATGGAGTCAATCGGAGCTCGGATGATGGAAATATGAATTATTCAGTGGAGGTTGCCGGAATAATTTCGAAAATGAATTTGGAAACGGGAAATCAGCACATGGTGCTGGGCTGCTGCTGGTGTGGTTGGTTTTCAAGGGGCCAGATGCTCAAGTGTGAGCCGTGGCTAGTGGAGATTGATAGGGTGGCTCTCGGCCGGTGACAGAGCAAGGAAGGAATAAGGGAGAGGCTCACCTGCAGTTGGCTGGACAACACGGTGGTGGAAGAGGCCGGGGGAAAGGCTTTTTATAGGAGCGCGGCGAGGCAAGAATTCGCCGGCAAGGATTGGATGGCGGGGCCGATGGCTTCGCGTGCAGCCTTGAAACGATGGGACGCGAGCGCTCAGTCAGCTTGGCCACTAGTCGCGTGGATGCGCAGGGGCGGTGCGTCGCGACGCGGCGTGCGCGGCGCAGTCGATGGGACAAGGCAAGCAGGCGGAGTAAAGGCTGGGCATTGAGGCGGAGGAGGTGGTAGACAGCCCGATGCGTGCGTGCTTGCAAGTGGGCATGGCACGGCATGGCGCGCGGGTTACGGTGACAAGACCGCTCAGAAATGGTGTTGGCGTGTGGTTTTGGTTTGACGAGACGATTCGACGCGACGAGACGACTCAGAGATGGAGTATGGTTTTGGGTAACTTCGGCGTGTGGTTTTGGAGCGATGGGACGCGAGCTCGCATGCAAGTTGGCCACTAGCTTGGATGCTCATGCATGGTGTAGCTGAGGTGACCACTGCGTGCAGAGAAATGAAGAGAGGTAGGGGACGGCTCGGTTGTGGCATTGACGCGATGGCGCAGTTGACGTGCTGTAGGTGAGGCAGATGACTTCAAGAGGTGGGGCAATGCGGAGGCAGAGCACGAGCTGAGCTCGGTGATAGTGCTGATGTGACGGCGTAGTTGACGCACTGTGCTCGATGAGACCACAGCGGCAGGGACGGGACGGCGGGGCCAAGAGCGTGGCTTGTGAACTTGGGTTGATGGGATGGTTCATGCAGGCTTGAATAAAGGCACGGGTAGGCGAGATTAAAGGCGCGGGCCGAGGTAGGTAAAGAAAACATGCGTGCTGTGCCAGTGCACGGGGTGGTAGAAAAGACAATGACGAGACGGCGGGGCCAATGGTGTGGCGTATGGATTTGGGCTGATGAGACAACGACGAGACGTGGTTTGAGACGACGAGATAACACAAGCATAGTGTATAGTGTTGGCACAAGGTTCAAGACGACGAGACGACTCAAGCATAGTGCATAGTGTCGTCAGGTCATTCGAGATAATTAATGTGACGAGATGACTCGTGCGGGGCCGAGCGATGTGCCAGCTTATGCGACGGAATAAATGACGGTCACTGGGTAGGTGAAGGTAAAAAACGCGCTGGACGGCAAATTAGCGCGCGAGGATGGAGAAGGGAAAGAAATAGACCAGACCGGAAAATCCAGTTGGTGAGGTCCAGAACAAGAGAGGGATTTTTGAAAGGTTTTGAAAACTTCCGATTTAAGTTTTGATTTTTATTTAAAATTTTTAGGGTCGATTTTCAGGGCGTTACAAACCTACCCCCCTTAAAGGAATCTCGTCCTCGAGATTCAGGCTCATCCTCGAAGAGATGGGGATACTCCTTCCTCAAAGCATCTTCTCGCTCCCAAGTGGCTTCTGCCTCTGTGTGCCGACTCCACTGAACACGGTACAGACGAACTGTTGATCCTCTGGTCTGACGGGTGGTTACATCCAAAATCTTAATCGGCACTTCCCGATATCGGAGGTCATCTTGCAAGTCCAAGGTTTCTATAGAGACATGCTCTTCCGGGATCCTTAAGCACTTCTTGAGCTGGGACACATGAAAAACATTGTGCACATCTGCCAACTCTGGTGGTAGCTCAATCCTGTATGCCACTGTACCGATCTTCTTCAACACACGGTAAGGTCCGATGTAGCGTGGTGCTAACTTGCCACGGACTTGGAAACGACGTGTACCTCTAATTGGGGAGACTTTAAGGTACACATAATCTCCAACTTGAAAACTTAAATCCCTTCTTCTTTTGTCTGAGTAACTCTTCTGACGAGTCTGTGCTTCCTTGAGCTTTTCTCTGATTTCTGCAACTTTTTCTTCTGCCTCTTTAACAATGGAGGGTCCCGTAAGAGAACGCTCTCCAACTTCTGACCACATCAGAGGGGTTCTGCATTTTCTGCCATATAACACTTCAAAAGGCGACATCTTGAGGCTAGCTTGGTAACTGTTGTTGTATGAGAACTCAGCATAAGCTAGACTCTTCTCCCAGTCTTTGCCATAGGTCAATGCACAGGCTCTCAACATGTCTTCAAGGATTTGATTGATCCTCTCTGTCTGACCATCTGTCTGAGGGTGATAAGCAGTGCTGAAATCTAACTTAGTTCCCAGAGCAGCGTGTAAGCTTTTCCAAAACCTAGAGGTAAATTGGGTACCTCTATCAGAGACAATTCTGCTCGGTACTCCATGTAGCTTCACTATGTTGTCAACGTACAACTGGGCTAACTTGTCTCCTCCATAGTTGGTTCGTACAGGAATAAAGTGAGCGACCTTGGTGAGTCGGTCCACTATTACCCATACAGAGTTATATCCCTTCTTTGTTTTAGGAAAACCAACTATAAAATCCATGCCTACTTCGTCCCATTTCCACACAGGGATTGGTAAGGGCTGGAGCAATCCTGCAGGCTTCTGGTGTTCTGCTTTGACTCTCTGACAGACATCACATTCTGCAACAAACCTGGCTATATCTGCCTTCATTCTATTCCACCAGTACTTTTCCTTTAAATCAAGATACATCTTGGTAGATCCTGGGTGGATGGAATAAGCTGAGTTGTGGGCTTCATCCATGATTATCTCTCGGAACTTTCCTTCTAGTGGTACACAGATTCTGTCTTTATACCACAGAGTTCCTTTATCATCCACTCTAAAGTTTGGGGCTTTGTCTTCTCCAGTGTGGCTACGGATCTTCATTAACTCTTGATCCTTGAGCTGGGCTTGTCTGATCTGTTCATCTAGTGTTGGTTGCACACTTAGATTATTCACACAAGCTCGAGGCACTATCTCCAGATTAAGCTTCTTTATCTCGGTCGACAGGTGATCATTGTGGTTCATGAGATAGTTGCAGTAGGCTTTTCTACTTAAGGCATCTGCCACAACATTTGCTTTTCCGGGATGGTAGTGGATTTCCAAATTATAGTCCTTGATTAACTCTAACCATCTTCGTTGTCTCAGATTCAGGTCTGGCTGAGTAAAGATGTACTTCAAACTCTTGTGATCCGTGTAGATCTCACACTTATTTCCAATTAGGTAGTGCCTCCAAATTTTGAGGGCATGCACTACTGCTGCTAACTCCAGATCATGAGTGGGATAGTTCTGCTCATGAGTCTTCAATTGCCTTGATGCATAGGCAACAACTCTACCATCTTGCATTAGGACACATCCCAAGCCTTGTCTTGAAGCATCACAGTAGACAACAAAATCTCTGTGAATGTCAGGTAAGACTAACACTGGTGCTGTTGTCAGTCTTCTCTTCAACTCTTGAAAGCTTCTTTCACAAGACTGGGTCCATTCAAACTTCTTGTCTTTCCTGAGAAGTTCTGTCATGGGTCTGGCTATCTTGGAAAATCCTTCAATGAATCGGCGGTAATAACCCGCTAATCCAAGAAAGCTTCTGATCTCTGACACATTTGTTGGTTGCGGCCAATGGGTAACTGCTTCAACCTTCTCAGGGTCTACAGCAACTCCTTCTGCTGTTAGAATGTGGCCAAGGAAGGCAACTTTCTCAAGCCAAAATTCACATTTACTGAACTTGGCGTACAACTTGTGGGCTCTGAGCTTTTCCAAAATTACTCTCAGATGTTGCTCGTGCTCTTCGGCACTCTTTGAATAGATCAGTATGTCGTCAATGAAGACAACGACAAACTTATCTAATTCCTCCATAAACACCTTGTTCATGAGATTCATGAAGTATGCAGGTGCATTGGTTAGTCCAAAGGACATAACTGTGAACTCATACTGGCCATATCTGGATACAAAGGCTGTCTTTGGGATATCTGCTTCTCTGATCTTCAGCTGATAATACCCGGACCTTAAGTCAATCTTGGAGAAGTACTTAGCTCCTTTTAACTGATCAAACAGGTCATCAATCCTGGGCAGGGGGTACTTGTTCTTGATGGTCACTTCATTCAAGGATCTGTAGTCTACACACATCCTCATACTTCCATCCTTCTTCTTGACAAACAAAACTGGTGCTCCCCAGGGGGAAGAGCATAAGATGAGAGAAGAACCTAAGATCTTCTTTATGTTATCATTTAATTCTCTTTGTTATTATGTTTTTCTTTTTATAAAAAGGGCGCAAGGCACAAGGGCCTTGCTGGCACACACAACAAGCAATTCACACAAACAAACAGCACTCACAGGTTCAAAACAACAGGGGTTCAACACTAGCGGAGAGCTACTAGCGGTTACACTGCGACTACAAGGGACAAACTAAGACTTCGGGGGTACAGTCTTCCACAGACACTTCCTTGAACTCGGACCGGTAGCTTCATCCCATGATGATTGGATCTTCATCTCGGTAGACACTCAGGGGTCCTGGGCATCCATGAGGTTGGAGGCATCTTCCAGGCCTCTAACTGGGGAATCTTCACCCGAAGCAGTGGGGAGGCGATCTTCATTCTCCTTTGGAAAAGGCTGGGTCAAAGGGAGGGGCTCTTCTTCTTCTTCTTCTTCTTTACCCTCAGCTTCAGAGGGCGGTGGTGCAGGAAGATCTTCTGCGTACTTCCTCTTGATGTTGCTTCCCGCAGAGCAGATAGGAGTCCCATCCAAAACGGAACGTTCTCCTACTCCGGGGATATGGAGAGTCCTGCAGTGGGCACGCCCAGTGAGATAGGCGGTGCCAACTAGCTTGTTGTAGCGCTCTTCTGCGGACCTCAAGGCTTCTGCGGCAGCAACAGCACGGCTTTCTGCCTCTGCTTCACGAGCTTTGGCTTCAGCGAGCTGAACACGTAGGGTCCTAACTCGTGTCTCAGCTTCTTCGGCTCGAGTGATGCACCTTCGCAGTCTGGCTGCGGTTCCGTCATACAGCTCATCCAAGGCGAGCAGATAACGGGTCATGGCAACCACTGTGGGGTCTCTTTCAGCCATTCTCAGGCCTTCAATTGTCCTCATCCTTGCAAGCCAAGTGGGGCGGTTTCTCTCCAGGGGAGGGAAAAACCTCATTGGCGAACGACCGATAGGCCTCTCATACATCTGGCACAAGTACCGAAGGGCCTTGCGTGCCACAGCTTGGTAGGTGTCTGGGAATCGTGACCCAGTGGTAGTCACGTTCCAGGGCTTCATCTCCGGGTGGTCATCACTGGCTCCAATGTGAATGGTGACTTCACAGTGCTCAGTGCCAAACTCTTCATACTCTCTTCCGACATACTCGGCAGGCTCCATAATGCCAAGTCTGACCATGGCATCACGTAGCACCTTTGGAAAGCCAGGGGTCTCCAAGCAGTAGTCGGTCACCCATCCATCTTCTTCCATCTGTAGAGGAGGGATTAAATAAGAGTTTTGCAAAAGAGAAGGAAAGAGCTAAGGAGTTTTCCAAAATAGTTTTTGCAAATAATTTTCACGTCCAAGCCTAAGGTCACGTCCTACAGCCAAGCACGGCTCTGATACCACCTGAAGCGCCCCGGTTATCCCAGGAGCTAAAACACTTTATTATACCAGTCCCTGGATCAGTCGCTGGTACAATCAAGTCTTACAACAGGTGATATTACAAGTCGCGACCTGGCAGGGGTCGATTAAGAAGCAACAAGAACACTAGTAGATAAGCAACAGTAAACACAAAGCTAAACTAGAAGATGACTTCTAGGTCATCAAACGGCATAGCGGAAGCAACTAAGCGGTAGACTAATGCCACAGGCAGCTCGGGTGCGGACGAGACCAAGCTTAATCGTCTTCCTCACCGTCGGCGTCGACGAAGTCTGGATCTTCCTCTGTAATCAGCAAGCAAGAATGAGTACAAAAGTACTCAGCAAGTCGCAACCCTTACCCTACCATCAATGGATAAAGGTATGCATTTGGCAGTAGCAAGGTAAAGGCCATCAGGTTTAACATTGCAATAAAGCAAGTTTTACACATGCAGGGGTTCAGTTTATAAAGCATTTTGGCAAAAGCATCAAATTAAGATATTATGAGGTTGGTCAAGTTTTACGTTGCCGGACACCCCGTCCACGACAACCTTCGGCGGGAGGCCGGACCTATTCTCAAAAACAACTCACGCATCAAGGAGATAAGCACCCATCCCATGCTAGTTCTTGGAGCGAACCAAAGCCATGTCCGTGACCGTGGACTCGGCTATTCGAATAGATTTTAACACTCTGCAGAGGTTGTACGCTGTACCCACAATCTGAGTGCATCACAAGCCACTGCGCGGGTGGTGTGAAGACTCACAAAGCCATTACCCATCACAGCATCGTCCCGACTAATCGCCATGGGAGTTATCCAGGGGTCTAGCCTCTGATCTAGGCCTCGACCGGGTCGCACACGTCTGCAGCACGTCCACCTGCTCCATGGGCTCCCATTGCATCTCCAGCCTCCAGGCGATTAACAGACTAGCTGGCGGGGTTTAGACTAAGCCGTGCCGCATACACGGTAGTGTGGTCGTACTGAATAAACGGCTAGGTAGGATGTCACAAGCAACTCGGTCCTTATACGAGCCAAGGCAATCATCTCCACATATATGAACCCACCACGGAGGCGGCATTCATCTCCCATATCACTTGTCATAAGCACACCACAGAGGCGACGCTTAATCTTCCATAAATACCATCAGAATCACCTCAGCTCTAACCCAAGTTCATTCATTCATCTTTCTTTAGCTATCACCCAACCTTACTACTACCACACAACACCAAACACGGTTTTCACATTTGCAAAATCTAGATATAAGTAGAGCACTTAGTGATACACAGTCCTAAGCATTTCTATAACAAGGCAATAATCCATGCGTAAATAATATTCATACATGGATATCCTAAGTTTCATAGGGAATAAATTAGGACAGGTAATATAAGGCTCAGTGGTCTTGGTCATACTACACAAAGGTTTTGCAAACATCAGGGCAATCATTTCATGCAATAAAACGGCTGCTACGGGTTGTGTTTATAAAACATAGGAGCAGTATGATCAAAGGGAAAACGGATTGTGACTTGCCTTCGTTGACGTCCTCGGGGAGATCCTCCTCGAAGTCTCCGGCTCCTGGTTCCTGCTCCTCCTCCTCCGCGCACTCGTACTCTCCGTTAGCTACGCGACCGGCAAACAAGCAAACAAATACAAATAAATACAAACAAATAGAGGATGAGCTCTATAAAAGATGAAACTGGTAGAAATGGATAGAGCTTGATTTTAGATGAATTTAGGAGGAAGAATGGAGTCAATCGGAGCTCGGATGATGGAAATATGAATTATTCAGTGGAGGTTGCCGGAATAATTTCGAAAATGAATTTGGAAACGGGAAATCAGCACATGGTGCTGGGCTGCTGCTGGTGTGGTTGGTTTTCAAGGGGCCAGATGCTCAAGTGTGAGCCGTGGCTAGTGGAGATTGATAGGGTGGCTCTCGGCCGGTGACAGAGCAAGGAAGGAATAAGGGAGAGGCTCACCTGCAGTTGGCTGGACAACACGGTGGTGGAAGAGGCCGGGGGAAAGGCTTTTTATAGGAGCGCGGCGAGGCAAGAATTCGCCGGCAAGGATTGGATGGCGGGGCCGATGGCTTCGCGTGCAGCCTTGAAACGATGGGACGCGAGCGCTCAGTCAGCTTGGCCACTAGTCGCGTGGATGCGCAGGGGCGGTGCGTCGCGACGCGGCGTGCGCGGCGCAGTCGATGGGACAAGGCAAGCAGGCGGAGTAAAGGCTGGGCATTGAGGCGGAGGAGGTGGTAGACAGCCCGATGCGTGCGTGCTTGCAAGTGGGCATGGCACGGCATGGCGCGCGGGTTACGGTGACAAGACCGCTCAGAAATGGTGTTGGCGTGTGGTTTTGGTTTGACGAGACGATTCGACGCGACGAGACGACTCAGAGATGGAGTATGGTTTTGGGTAACTTCGGCGTGTGGTTTTGGAGCGATGGGACGCAAGCTCGCATGCAAGTTGGCCACTAGCTTGGATGCTCATGCATGGTGTAGCTGAGGTGACCACTGCGTGCAGAGAAATGAAGAGAGGTAGGGGACGGCTCGGTTGTGGCATTGACGCGATGGCGCAGTTGACGTGCTGTAGGTGAGGCAGATGACTTCAAGAGGTGGGGCAATGCGGAGGCAGAGCACGAGCTGAGCTCGGTGATAGTGCTGATGTGACGGCGTAGTTGACGCACTGTGCTCGATGAGACCACAGCGGCAGGGACGGGAGGGCGGGGCCAAGAGCGTGGCTTGTGAACTTGGGTTGATGGGATGGTTCATGCAGGCTTGAATAAAGGCACGGGTAGGCGAGATTAAAGGCGCGGGCCGAGGTAGGTAAAGAAAACATGCGTGCTGTGCCAGTGCACGGGGTGGTAGAAAAGACAATGACGAGACGGCGGGGCCAATGGTGTGGCGTATGGATTTGGGCTGATGAGACAACGACGAGACGCGACGAGATAACACAAGCATAGTGTATAGTGTTGGCACAAGGTTCAAGACGACGAGACGACTCAAGCATAGTGCATAGTGTCGTCAGGTCATTCGAGATAATTAATGTGACGAGATGACTCGTGCGGGGCCGAGCGATGTGCCAGCTTATGCGAAGGAATAAATGACGGTCACTGGGTAGGTGAAGGTAAAAAACGCGCTGGACGGCAAATTAGCGCGCGAGGATGGAGAAGGGAAAGAAATAGACCAGACCGGAAAATCCAGTTGGTGAGGTCCAGAACAAGAGAGGGATTTTTGAAAGGTTTTGAAAACTTCCGATTTAAGTTTTGATTTTTATTTAAAATTTTTAGGGTCGATTTTCAGGGCGTTACAACGGCTAT
This sequence comes from Eragrostis nindensis, assembly GCA_012490785.1. Classification (NCBI taxonomy): domain Eukaryota; kingdom Viridiplantae; phylum Streptophyta; class Magnoliopsida; order Poales; family Poaceae; genus Eragrostis; species Eragrostis nindensis. Next base: position 698,552 of record JAAXCT010000191.1, on the reverse strand, counting down.
GTGTTTAGAGTTGGCCGATCAATCGGTTCGCTATCCCGATGGAATTGCTGAAGATGTGCCTGTCCAAATTGGTGATCATATAGTTCCTGTGGATTTTATTGTGCATGATATGGATAGAAGGACAAAGACTTCATTGATTTTGTGCCGGCCATTCTTGAGGACAGCGAAGGCAAACATTGATGTGGGGAGTGGAAAGATAAGCTTTGACATAAGTGGGGCCTCCTACACATTCAATTTTCGCCCCAAGGAGAAGAAGGCCGTACGGTGTCCAAGTGGGTTGAGAAATACAAGTCTCCGCACCATAAAGCAATCGAGGGTAATTGGAGGAAGGACATGTCCTATCATTAAAGGAGAAGAGACAAGAGAACCTTGTAGTGTCGCAACTTTTTCCCGTATAGCGACGCTAAGGAAGTGATTTATGCGGGGAGGTCAAGCTCTACGACATTTTTAAAACTAAGAGCGCTTTTTGGGAGGCAACCCAAATTTCGGGAGCGAGTCATAGGATGAGTCTTTGTGTGTTAGTGCTTTCGGGAGGGCAACCCGTGAATTAGAAATTTAGTGCTAACCGGGAGGGCAACCCGGCCTTTAAATTGTTTGCTTGTAATACACAATAATGCTCCCGGAATAAAATTTGTTAGTCCAAGTGTTTGTTTTAACTTTTGTGTGAACACCTGCGCTGTCTGTTTACTTTCTGCAGTTTTTGTTTTTGTATTTTGCTTGTTCGCTAACAGCGCAGGAAGAAAAGAAACAAAAAGAGGAAATTCTGGAAGGTGCCGATCGGCACAGGTGCAAGCATGCCAGATCATGCTCTGTAAGTTACCCCGAACTGGAGATGAAAATTAATATGGGGTAAAGTGAAGAAAATATGCGGAATATTCGAGGAAGGAAGAATCGGAAAGGTAAGTGCAACAATTGTCCCGAGAATATTTCCGTCTTTTTCGTATTTTTCTGTGTCGCAGGAGTATGTTGGATAATCCTTGCGGAAGAAGGAGGTACCGGCGGAAATTTGGCACAGTTGCCGACCGGCACAGCACAGTGCCGATCGGCACAGCATGGAAACGCCGCCTCCAAAGAATCTCGATGCTACAGGAAGTCTGACATCCGCAAGAAAAGTTGAAATTTTGGCGACACAAAGCAACGAAGTTTGAATCGGGCGCGGACTACACAGTGCCGACCGGCACGGTCCTGTGCCGACCGGCACACCGACCAAGAATTCGAATCGGATCATCAAAGTCTGCGCACATTGGAAGGAGGAAAAATCGCTGACACCCATGCAGCTGCCGAGCACAGGGGAGACACAGAGCACCCAGCCTCGGGATGGAGCAACGGTGCCGGCCGGCACGGTGCCCTATGCCGATCGGCACCACCTGAAAAATTCGAATTTCGAATGTGCTCCCCTGTCTCCCGACATGCGACACTGTATCAAGCATGGGGAAGAGGAAAAGAAGTTGCTGAAGCCAAGGTACGTGCGAATCTGTGCAAATTTTGAATCGTGCCGACCGGCACGGGCTCCGTGCCGCTCGGCACAACATGGGAAAGCCAATCTTTTGCAGGTGCGCGCTGTCCCCCGACATCCGACACTGTACAAGTCATGGAGAAGAGGAAAAGAAGGCGTGGAAGCCGAGGTACGACGGAATCCGCGAAATTTTGAAATGTGCCGATCGGCACGGTACTGTGCCGACCGGCGCGCGCAGAGAATTTGAACCGGCGCGGGTTCCTTCCCTTGGACGCCATGGAGAGCTATAAGAAGGGGCATTACCTCCTCCATTTTCGCCACAACTTCCTGGTAACCCTCTCCACTCCTCCACTTCCTCCATTTGCGCGATTCGTTTCCATTCTTTCGCAGAAAATGAAGGGGTTTAGTTCCACGCTCAAGAGCGCCGGCAAGAAGATTCGCCGGGGGTTCAGCTCCGGCGGATCGCACCACTCCGGTGGATCGCACCACGCCGGCGGATCACACCACTCTGGAGGGTCGCACCAAGCCGGCGACAACAACTCCGGCAGCGACTCCGGCTCCTTCGCCTCGGCGCGGAGGGCAAGCTCGGCGGGCTATGATAGCCCCGAGCTCTCCGTCGAGATGACACCGCCACGAGGGCGGGATGACTTCTTCATCGGCCACCGCGACATCGGCATCCCCCGAGGACCGAGGCCGCGCACGAGGAGCGCGACCGCCGCCGCCGCGGCGGGCGGACTGCCGATGGAGGCCGAGCCGAGCGAGCCGGCATATGTACCGCGCGCGGTTCGGGAGGGGTTCACCCTCACGAGCCGCGAGGAGGAGTTCTACTACACCAACATCCGCGGCCGCATCTTTCCCAACATCGACATGGATGAGGAGTTCCTCTCCAAGGTCGGGGTATGGCCGGACCTCCAACAATGCCTCCTCAACCTTGGGTGGGAGACCCTCCACGATCAAGCGAGCAGCTTCGACATCGAGCTCATCACCGAGTTCATCACCACCATGAGCCGCGAGGTGGACGAGCAAGGAGACGACAAGATCAAGTTCCGTGTGCGGGACGAGCCTTACTCCATCACGATCGAGGGCATCTCCGATGCTCTCGGTTTTGATAGGGAGGCCCCCGTATACGGTGCGGCGACTACGGAGATGCTCGACACATTTTGGCGCCGCATCGCCGACGCGGACGAGCGCAAGAGGGGGCACATCAAGAACCCCACGATCCAAATTCTCCACCGGTGGATGGCCGCACGCACCACCGGCCGCCTCGACACCACCAACATCTCCGACCCGGACTTGCATTGGCTCTACAACGCCATTGCGAGTCCGTGCAAGTGCAATACTATCATGACAATGGTGGGGAGTTGGTTTAGCCAAAGGGCCAACCCTAAGGCGAGACTAGCTTTTGGATGCTACCTCCAAACAATCATCTTCCAAGTCACCGAAGGTAACCTCATGATGAAGGATGATTGTTGGATGAGGTCCACACTCATTGACGAGTCCATGGTGCGCGGGAAGACCATCACGGGGGGCGCCAAGCTCGGCTACTACGTGTGCGGCACCGGCATCAAGCTTCCCTGCCCCGAGCTCGCCCTCTTCCTCCCAAACAAGATCGACGGAGGAATTGGCTTGAAGCCGACCTCCGTGAGCGGCACAAGGTAACGAAGACCAAGCGCGGAAGGAAGGAGGTCGTCGGCCAGTCTTCGGCGAGCGCAGCGGCGGACTGGGACAGCTGGGACGCGGCAGCAGCCGCGCAGAACCAACCGGCGCAGCAAGCACCCGTGCCGATCGGCACGGGCTTTGTGCCGACCGGCACAGGACAGGTGCCGACCGGCACCGACCCCAGGTACTTCGGTATGCCCCCTGTCTACCCTCAGCACTTCCAGGGGGCACCCTACTATGCTCCTGCAGGTCCTCCGGGGGCGAACTTTGCCCCTATGCATCGATACATCGACAACAACGTTCAATACGTTGAACGCATCGACAACTTGGCGGGCGAGATGCGGAGCAACACCGACGCGATGATCGATGAGTTCGCAAGATTGGAGGCGGCATACTACGGCTTCGACTACACGCAGCCACCTCCATTCGATGGGTAGAGTGTTGTGTACGGCACAACTTGTATCGGTTTCCCGGTTTGCGTTTTTCTTTCCCTTTCGCATTCTCTTTTTATTTATTTACTTATGTGTGTGTGAGCGGGTTGGGAAACCATGTATCGGGTGTGTTTAGTTTGTTCGTGTGCTTTTATTTATGCATGTGTGCTAGTAGTCTAGTTTTATTTATGCAAGTGTGCTAGTAGTATGTTTAGAATGATACATCACCATGTAGCCCGCGCTTTCAAATCCAATATGATGATGATCTTTATGCTTTATTTGAAAAATGATACGAGTATGTATGTCTATCTTGAGAAGTGTTAATGATAATCGAGCGATGTTGAGCATAAATAAAATCTCGAATTTCCACTATAATGTATTCGGCAAATACTTCATATGTGGCGTAGTTCATTTCAAAATTCCCATGTAAGGTCTAACAAAAAGATCAATTTTGGATGACATGACTTAGTACCTATTTCTTTATAAAATTCAAATGTTCTTATTGTGAGCTTTAGAGTTACTCCGTATCATTCGGTTGTGCCTACCAATGCCAAATATATGAGACTCAATTTAAGCCTTCGCTAAGTAGAGACTATGATTGATGATTGAGCTCGGTTAAGATTTATTCTTAGGGTATGAGACTTGGAAAATTGGCCACATCTTTCGCGTATCGTGTTGATTTTCTAACCTTATTTCCACTCGAGCTATGCAAATTACCGCATTGGAATTATGCATAATTCGCCGAGTATCCGATACTTGAGAACCAAAATCCTTGATTCACATATCAATCCTTGACCACATCCTACTGTATTCTTGGCTATACATCTGACACAGCAGTTCTAACGAAAAATCCAGAGCGAAATTGGCAAGTACAGACAGTGTGCCGACCGGCACACAGTTGTGCCGACCGGCACACAGAGAAAAAAAAAAGGTCTGTACCTTGTGTTGTTTTGCTCGGGACTAGCAAAAATTTGAGTGTGGGGGGGAAGAGTGAATTCCCTTGAATTCTCATTATCTATTAGTAGCCAAGAATTTCTTTTTCCAATCACGCATTCGATATCCTTCGAAAATGACAGAAAGTTTCTGATAGATATGCAAAGAAGAAGGGACAGCTTTGTCACTTGTTTAAAAAGATTACGTTCTCTACTTGTGATTGTTCATTCACACAAGTATATGTCCACTATTCTAAAGGTGTGAGTTTCTTTCTCAATTCAATTCTTAATGGCCTCTTGACAAGTCTCAGTAAAACCAATTAGAGTTGTTTCTTAACTTTGCAATATGTTGTTGATTTATGTCTATTTCCTTGAAATTCCTCACCAAGCTACTCATATGGCCTTACACATACAAATATCGATAAATTAGGCTAGGCTTTTGAGTGATTTTAGGTGAGAGATTGAAGCTGAGTTGTTGACTTGATCGTTTGAGAAGGATAGTTCTTTTGCTCACAATACCTTTTTGGTGATTCACATAAGTGGAAAAGTCATGTGCATCAAGTTGAATATTTTCAAGGTTTGCTTTGGGAAGTGCTTTTTCATGCTCGATACCCATATTGTGAACATATTTGCTGAATACTAAATTGATTTAATCACACAATGACTAAATGCTCAGCTCGTGTAGATTTGAAATACTTTTATGATTGATGTGACTATATGCGAGTTGATTTTCATTCTTGACTTTCCTCGGGACGAGTAAAGGTTTAAGCGTGGGGGAGCTGTTGGCGATTTCTAGCATACCATTTTATATGCCAACTGCGCCCTATTTAGAGCATAAATGTCATCATTATAGGCCATTAACCCTTGATAATAGCACCATATTTGTATATATGTCGTTCTGGAGCTTTATTGCAGAAACAGATGAAAAGGACGACATTCTGGACATTGAGGCTGATCTGGACCTGAAGAGAAGAGAGCCAGCAGAAAAAGCCCACTGCGCCGATCGGCACAGCCATGTGCCGACCGGCACATGGGACTCCAAGGCCACCGAAGCTGGCCCAACATTCAGTTTATTCTAGAAGGAAGTTATCCGAACCAATCTTGGGAGATATTCATCACGAAGAGATAAAAGATACTCGAAGATTTGAAAGAGCAACACAAGACTTGATCTCGAAGAAAACTGATTGGAAGGCCCACATGGAAGCTACCTAGAACTTCGGAACCGACTTAGGGAGGAAACCGAGCTGTACACGAGGCGTGCCGATCGGCACAACCCTTGTGCCGACCGGCACAAGGACTCTTTTCCCGAGGATCCTTTCCTTTCTGATGTACAGCCCTATATAAACTTGTAAAAACCCTAGGGTTTGGGGATCCGCAGCCAGAGGGACAACACAGCTAGTAAGTTTAGAGCCACCGGGGCTTTGCCCCGTTCTTCATGTTCTCTAGTTGTTGATCAAGAACCATTGGTGCTAAAGAGGTGATCCATCAAGGTAGGCCTACTAGATGGTGATGTATCTTGCACTATGTATTATCGAAGTATGGTTGAATATGTGGATGAATGGTTTTGATTATTGATTGCCTGGATTTTATGGTCTTTACATGCACTTGTTCCTACGCTTAGTGACGACTAAGTATTAGATGTTATCTTAATTGTGGTGGCATAAAGAGGTGAGAGGTTCAACCTCTCACTATCTCCATTGTGGTTAAGGTAGCATTGGGATCTTGTAATGCGCCATAATTGCACGTTGTCTCTGTACCCCCACAGCCGCTAATGCATACGCGATGATCCTTGAGATGATGTGTAGAGTAGGAAGAGGTCAGCGACTAAGGCGATTGGTCGTGACAGGGCTCGTCGGAAAGGGGTCTTGACCTACCGATCTTCGGTTATCAATAATTGAGTAATCCCGTTTATGATGCTATTTGATTAAGCTTCTTGGTTACGATCTCAACTAGCAGACTTGGCTAACTTACCCCATGATCTAATCAGGTTCCCAGGCTGTTCGGACAACCTTCGGTCAACTTAACAATCGTGCCGACCGGCACAACCCCTGTGCCGATCGGCACGTCCCTGTTTTCCTGAAATTCACGCTCACGCTCACTAGAAAGCTTGGCTAACTCTTTTACTAATGATTTTGCTTAATTCCCATCGGTCCTTGTGGTTCGTTGAAACCTTGGAATACTCTTCTAGGGGAAAAGACTACAACTGTACACCGTGCTCTTGCGGTATATAAGTGGGTGCGTAGATACGACCAACATGAGTCCACTCCCGTGCAACGTGCGTCGCGCGCCGATCCGTGTGTCACGCGCCCCCTATGGAATTCAGCGCCAACAGGTGGGGCCGCCTACTCTCCGTGCCTCAACGAAGCCTACCGCCCACTCCGTCCGTCCTCGCGTCCGCGCCGGTCAGCTCGCCTCCATCGGAACCACAACCCTAACTACTTGCACTGACAAAAACTCGACCTGCCGGGGGTAAGACCGCCCCCGACGGCATTCAATTAAGGAGAAGAGCCTTCTCACGCAGGCCGAGAAAACCCCCGAACCCCCTCCCCGGTCCTACACAGGGACTCAGCTGGCCGTTGTGAGCTTCGGCGCGAGTCTTAACCATGTGCTTTGACCCGGGGAGAGCGAGGGGATTTTTTTCACTGCAGCATGAACAGTAACTCGCGTCACTGTTCACGCTACAGTGCTCCGGTGCCCGCGCGCTCGAACCCGGGCCGCGCGCTCGACAGGAGCGAAGCTCCTGGAGCGGTGCCGCTGGCCAGTCGGGCAAGCGCGCGTAGGCAACTACTTGCACTGACATCGCCATCGAGACCGCCCGCCCCCCGCCGCGCCCAGGGCGAACCGGCCGAGACGGCGTCTCAATGAGCCCGCGTTCACCACCGTCCATGCCCTCTCCGGCGTCCGGCCGCCGCGTCGCGCCGCCTCCTCTGCCCCAACTCCCTCCGTTCCACGGCCAGCGCAGGATCCCCTCCGCCTCCCCTCCTTCTTCCTCTCCCCATCTCCTCGACAACAAACCCGTGGGAGGTCTGGACCTTGAGAGGCGGAGGACCCGTTGCCATCACCACCGACGCCGATTCGCGTCCCCGTCTTGCGCCATCACCACAGCGTCGAGTTCAGCATTGACCTTGAGGATCTGCGCTGCCAGGATTTTGCGATGTCAAGGATTGCAGATCGATGGCTCCATTCAATCACCGTCATCCATGTGAGGTCCACGACATCATGCGACCTGCTAGGTAGTGCTATGGCTTGACAATTCTCCACGACCTGAGGCAAGTACATAGCGAGATCTGCATCAGTATTTTTATTTTTTTTCCCGTTGTTCCTGATTTAGCAACTCACGTCGAAGGTTGATTGCAGGATGTGGAGCATCAGAGGAAGGGAAGGAAGGAAAAATGGGTATTGCTTCCACTTTCACACCCCAACCTCATATTTTCTCTCAGATTCGACTGTGCCCTCTTTATTTGCTGCTTTCACACCCCAACCTCATATTTTCTCTCAGATTCGACTGTGCCCTCTTTATTTGCTGTTTTCCAATTAAAACTGCTTGCCGTGCTGCTCATTAATTATACTTCTGTTGCTTCTACAACTGCTATAAACCGGTGGAAGGAATGATATTATCAGGTAACAGAATGGGGAATAGGAAATAGGATACATGAAAATATTTGCTTTCAATGTATTTGGATGAGCTCAATGTATTACTTGCTCCAAGAGGAAATGAGATAAACAGCGCAATGCATCTTGCTTTATTTGATGTTCATTAAATTATTTCCTCCCAGGCCATTTGCTCATCACTTTGATTTTCTCTATTCTTGCAGTCGATTTTGTTAATATGCATACAACATATATGTAAAATTCTTGTAGCCTGAGCAAAATCCTCATTTCCTATATGTGACACTATTCGCACCCGCGATAAATTTATTGCATACTTATTCTATAGTTCTCTGACTGCCAATTGAAAGCCCCTATTTGTATAGTCCCTTCAGTGGGCACTCATATTTTAGTATATAATTCTAGGTATTGTTGGAGGGATTTCCTTTGGAACAGGGTTCCACTAGATGCATTTGCAGCTTACTAAAATGTGATATTACTATTTACCTCAACACTGTCTACATTATTGATTAGCTCTGATTTTGAACGGCTCACCAAAATCTTTTAACTCGGTCCTTTTCAATCTTGAGAGGTCGTCACATTCACTCATTTAGCTTTTCCATTTAGTATTCTAAGAAAATTTCGACATCTCTGGAATTGGGACTATAATTCTTGGCAGTGCGAGAATCATATGTCAGTTTCACTTGACCTGTCCTTTCTAAAACTGATAACTAAATTTTTACACCTGTAATTGTACTTCCTTATTTTAATCTTTTGTTACCAAGTAATTGCTTACCTGATAATGTTTTGTCAACTTGCTAATGACAGGACACGAAAACCAAATAATGCTGCTGAGGTAAAGCTTTGGTGCTATTCTATTTCAGGGAGGTAACAATATTGATACCCCAGGAATCATGTTGTCAGGTGATGGCTTGTTCTAATCAATAACTGGAACTTTTTGCAATGTAGCTGTCATGTTTTGGTGATAGTGACCATTTTGCTTTTATTGCAGATAAAGCTTTTATCTGTTTCTATTTGCCGTGGCCTGCATTCGAGGAGATGGGCGCGGAGGACATGGCTGCCCCGGTGAACCTGCCTCCGTCGCCGTCCGCGCTCGCCAATGTCCGAGTGCACTCTGAGATGATAGTACGGCTTGGGCTTACTTCGATGACGAAGGAAACTACTCCTTTTCCGGCTTAAGTGGAGCAATTGTTGAAACTACTCCTTTCTTGCACAGGCCTCATGTTGGGGGCAACTGGGAGATTTATCTTGGCCGGATTTGATGGTGGCGTTGATGCTGGTTCAGAGATTTAAGTGGAGCAATTGTTTTCCCAGTTGCCCCCAACATGAGGCCTGTGCAAGAGGTGAGCCCGACCACCCTCCCCTCATCAGATTTGGCATTTGTTTTCCCCAATTATCAATCAAAACTATCACAGTCAACTCCATATGTTTTTTCCTGAATTAACTCCATTTGTCTGAATGCATGATCAGAACTATGTTCCATAGGCACTGCATAGTTGGTGTTGGCACTGCATAGTTGGTTTTTATATTTCTCCATATGAAATAGAAAATAATCACGTTGCTTGAGCTAAAGAACTCTAGATGTTTTTGATGCAAATAAAAAACTCTAGATTACTGGACTGTATCAATTTCAGTACCAAAATAACTAGAGCAGCAAACTAAAATCAATTTGACTGAAATTTCTGAAAATTATATATGAACTACTAGCCAATAAACAATGCAATTCATCTCACTTATTGCTGCCGATTTCCCTTTTATTTTTTATTAAAAAGATCAAGTTCATATATGTGTGACTTTCTAAACGAGATGCATCGTACGGGGATGTCGCTGAGGTCGAGAATCAGGTGAATTAAAGATGTGACTTTCTAAAAGGCACGAGGCTCAGTTTGATTTAACAGTTCAACCTATCATACATGTACTTATGATCTTATCTGTGAAGTTCACATCATTTATACACAATTATCATCACCTATGTTACATCACCAGTTGTCTACATTTATTTTAGAAAAAAGTTTGGACTTTCTGTGAAGGAATAGTGAACTCATGGAAGAACTGGTCCTATGTAATTTCACATTGTTTTGAATAGCAGTACAATGAGGGTTAGGTGAAATCAATTGTGATGCATCTGTTTTAATGCAATCAGGAGCTGGATCATGGGGATGTGTGGTAGGTGATGAGAAAGCAAGTCTGATTGCCGGAGGTATGGGCACAATAGCAACAATGCATGCTTTACATGTTGAATGCTTGGCAATGATGAAAGGGACTGAACTTGCTATGGACTGGGGCATAGAACATGTGGTGTTTGAAATTGAGTTGGCAAATTTGTCTAGGAAGATTATAATTTTGATCTTGTTGACTGTGGTGTTTTGATACGTGAAGCCAGAAGCATTATCTACAACTCTTTTGATGAAGTTTCAGTTAATTGGTGTCGTAGATCATGTAATAGGGTTGCACATGAGCTTGCAAGCCATGCTGTATTGTTGAGTTCAAAGGAGCTTGTGTTTGAGCATTCCATTTAATGCTCATGTGAATGGTGATTCTATTACTCAGTTACTATCACCGTGCAATGGCTCATGCATGGTTTCAGATTGATTGACTTGAATTCTGATTATGCAGTAATGCAGTCCATGCAGACAAATATCGATCCATTCAATTATCATATTCTGCCAATATTAAGTGATTAGTTTTTGATGTTCACTTGTGATTACTCATCCTTTTTTTCTCTGTGCATAAATATATATCACAGCTAAAAACATCATATATTACTAAATAAATTTAATTATGGATTTTTTTCTTTTTTTCTTTGTGCACAAAAATGTATCGCAGCTAAAAACACCACATATTACTAAATAATTTAATTGTGGATTTTTTTACCGACCAGCCCGTGGCAACGCACAGGCACTTCTTATCCATGGCAATATCGTCATGCGCATCTCACAGGTTCGCGGGCGCCGAAGCATCTGCAGCAGCAGGGCCCGCGACGAAGTCCAGCACCAATACGTCATCGAGCCGCGACCTGACACCAGCCCTGGCCTCCAGGACCTTCTATTCTGGTTACCCTCCACCGCGTCCAGCTCCTCCACGCTGTCGAACATCACCGCCATCCCGAACTGGTAACCCTTGGCCCGCGAGGGGGAGAAGTTCTCCCCGTAGCTCACCCCGAACCGCACCTTGGCGCCCATGAGCTCGGCGGCGGCCTTGGTCGCCGCGGCCACCGTCTCCACGACCTCGGCCGGCTCCACCCCGTCCCGGGCCTTGGCGAGCGTGCCGCACGACGGTGCCGGGCGCCACGGGGGACGCGGCCGGCGCCGCGTTGACCCAGTCGACGGCGGTGGCGTCGACCGCGTTGGGGGCCACGTAGCCCCGCACGGCGGCGACGTGGGCCGGGTGCGCCGCGTAGGCGGCGAGGTCCGGCTTGGCGGCGTGGCGGGAGTGGACGACGTGGGTCGGGCCCAACGCCTCCGCGGCCAGTGAGCCGACGCGCAGCACGGGGCCAGCGTGGATGTAGGCCAGGCCCGGGACCTGGGTGGCCAGCGCCTGCAGCGCGCAGACCATCGCCGCGGCGGCGCCCGAGGGCGCGGCCTCGGGGCGGACTTTGATGAGCACGACGTGCTCGATCGGGGTCGCGACGGCAGTGGCGGCGGAGGAGGACATGGCTGCGATGCGGAGTGCGGAGGCGGAGGAGGAACGGTTGACACGGCGGAGCGTCGGGAGGTGGACAGGGGATGATGAGAGGGCTTTGGGGCAAATCATGGCTGACCGGGTTAGTGTGACCAAGCTAGGAGAGATCGATTAACTCAAAACCAAGAGCAGGAGAAGGATGCTCGCAGCAAGTTCGAATGTTCTGTTCGATTTATAATGGTGGAATCACCACCTGTAGGTTGGCGCGCTGGCTGCTGTGCCAGCTGGTTTGGTGTGTGGTCAGCATCATCCATTGCATCTATCTATTCATTGACAGCATCTCCAACAGATTAGTTAAAAATAAATGGCTGAAGTCTTGATTTAATCCTCTCTATATTCAAATGGTTGTGGGCTGAAAATTTTGGCTTATGGGTAGGGACTGACATTAGCGACCTGTGTAGTAACCATAAACAAGTGATGGAGGACTTGAATGTAATTTTTATTTTATCTCTGGTAACACCTTCGTTCATTCTTTGTGGACAGAGGGAGTAGTAAACATCGTACTCAATACTATTTCGTCAAACATAGTACGTCCCTAAGTAATCATTGTTCATGGTCCTTTATTATTAATTAAGGTGGTTAAACGTCGTAGGCACTTATCCAGAGTCTAAATGAGACAAGCTAACCCTATCTCGCAGAAATGAAAAAAGATCATGGCTTTGGTATTCGTTACTTCCTCCGTCCATCTTTATAAGAATTCCTGGATTCCCGAGGTGGGAGCAAGGGGAAAGTCAAATGACCAAGCTACCCTTAATCAATGTCTTCCTCCCATCCTCCACCCAGCTCTCATCCCCGCCTTGCTAGCTTCCTCTGTTTTCAGCCATGCGCTCACCGACGCGCTAGCCTCCACTGCTCTCCTCCACATGCGCGCTCGTATGCGCTGTTCCAGTCGTCCGCTCCGCTCCAAGCCCACCTGAGGAATACGCCGCGCCGCCCTAAAGGAGGCCGCGCCGCCCCACCGTTGTGCCGCCTGAAGCTCGCGTCATCGCCCTCGCCAGGACGCCGAGGCGGCGAGGCCAGCGACGGCGAGAGAGACCGACAAGGGGAGGGGCCAGCAAGGAAGTGCTCAACCACCAGTGCGACCTCCGTCCGTCGTCCCATCCTCGGCCCCATCTCCCCCTCGCCCCCTCCGCCTCCCCTCCTCGGTCCCATCTCCCTTCGCCCCCACTCTTCGCCTCGCCGTGCGCGGCCTCGCCGCCATGAACCATGGCGGCGCGAGCAAGCCTCGCCGCGCTGGCCTGGTCGCCCTCACGGAGCTCGGCGGGAACCGGATCTGAGGAACTTGGAGCTGGGCGCCCTGTTCGCGGGGAATCTATTTGTCGCCGTGCTCACTTTCTGCGGCGAAGAGCAGTGACGGAGAGGCGTTGAGGAGGGGCTGCGGGGCGGTGTGGCCTGAGCACGGCGACGTCGTCGTCCTTGCTGTGCACGACGACAAGATCTTGCAGTGCGCGTCGGCGGCGGGGAGGGAGGCAAGCGAGCGGAAGGGATAAGTTTCTGGTGTGGGGGAGCGCACGTGCGTGAGGCCCACCCTCAAATCCTTATATTTGTGGAAAAATCGATTCCCCTCCAAATCCTTATAAAGATGGACGAAGGAAGTACCTCGTTTTGTTTGGACATCGATCCCAGAAAACGTTAAAAGATTTGTCCTGATGTGCAGCCTTCATTGCGGGCGCATATCGGCCACTCGGTGACTCAACCAATAACACTCTAACAACTCGTCGACTTGGTCACTGCCTCACTGGATTGCTCGCTCAGCGAACATGCATTTAAAGTTTAAGCCCAAGGCGTGAGGTTGCAGTCTACACTTTCAACTCGTCCCAAACCAAAGCTATTTCATCTATATATATATGTGAGTCTATAGTTTCATGGAAACTCACAGCAAAGCTATTTTATTTTTATTTTTTTATTGTATACGTGTGTGTTTATAGTTTCATGTAAATATTTTTAATGTCCGTAGCAACGAACGAATATATAGGGATGTACTTCAGTTTTATTAAGGTTGTTAAATGTCATATTCTCCTAATTAATCTTTGTCTGTGCGTCGGTCGCCTTGTGTACCACGAGTTTGTATTGCATTCCGAGTTGATTGTACGTTGGTCTGCTGTACGTTCCTGTTACTCAAACTGATGGGTAGTCCACCTCCCCTCCTTTTTCTTTTTTTTTTTTTTTGATCTTTTTGTTCAGTCATCGATGGATCTATTTTCGATCCCGCATGTATATATCAGGATCAGCGGCGCGGACGATGCTCCTGATCAAACGCCGCAACTTTGCTACAGATGGCGTATTAGAATTAATGTGCAATCAAAGTTAAAGCCTTTAAGCAAGTAGTGTATCACAGGCACTGCAGGAGTGCATAAAAATAGTATATAAAAACAGCATGAGTAGATCTTACATGTAACATGCACTCGGAAAATGTATACCTTTCAAATAACAATATTACTAGTTTTGTTAAATAACATACATTCAGAAAATGTACTAATCAAGTAGTGTAGCACAGTCACTGCAGGAGTGAAAATGACAAGTAAAGAAAGGAAAGGCCATTTGAAAACAAACATATTGTATCGCTACTTAACTATTAAATATGGGCTTTTGTGTTGTACTTCTAAACAAATCAGTGTGTTACCACTTAATATTGTTGCTTCAAAAGTTAATTAATGTTCAGAAACATGTATCACTTTTCAGAACTAATCAACAGGTTAACATATTATGAAAATTTTTGAAATTCCTCATCAATTTCTTCTTCTACTCTTCCCTTGCACCTACCAAACAAAAAATATTTATAGTGTGCGTGAACAATGAGGAACTACAAAACATAGAGCACTCTGACATCAACCACTTCACATTTGACTTCCACTATCTTAAGATGTTTTGATATTGCGGCTGATCTTCCGGTTGGATCAGGGATTCCTTCCATTTTGACTTTACCTTTAGGCCACTAAAGAAAACAGAAACATTTTCCTTGCATCAATCAACGATATGCAATATCTCTAAAATACTACAGGTGCTAATAAAATCAATACCTTGCAAACAACTGAAGAGTGAGCTTCTCTAAAATTGGAGAATGTTCAAGCATATATGCTAGCGCACTGAAATCAGCACGTACACACCAGTATTCGTTGAGTAATAAAGTCTTCAAGTTGCCAAATATGGGGCACCATTTGAAGTCCCTTCTTAAAATAAACTGTAAATGGAAAGATACATAAATCCTAATCTGAAAACATCATAGCTTAAAAATCAATAATGAAGAAAATGAACATTAACAAATGAATCTAAAAGGTTAAGCATAGTAGCACACCATTTCAACGTGTGATATCAGTGCCAAAACCTGAGCTTCTGATAAACCTTGGAGCAGCACGCAGTTGTCCGTAACACCTTCTATCCCACACAATCTCCAGAGTAAGTGTTTTCACAACCGTCATAGTCAAAATAACAAATGTTGACAAATGCCTCCACTAAAGATGGCATTCTCTCAAGCATAGGAGTCCTCAGGCCACCGATTTCAAGCCGCAGTGAATGAAGATTTGGGGCATAAATAGGAGTGCGATAATTCTGAGGGAAGTGACGCTTACTACTGATGCTTAGACACCTTAGGGATTGCGACGAGATCTTATCGGCTTCAGTGAAGCTGAATTGATCAATCTCAAGGATTTCCAGCGCCGCGCAGCAGGACAAGTCAAGCAACTTATCGTTGAAATTTAGCTTATAAAGTTGTAGCATCTCCATGAGCTCCAGGACTAGTCACATTTTGTTTGTTCCACTACTACTGGAAACATTATCAGTACCACCATAGATTTTGAAACACAAAGATGTGCGACGATTCAGCTATGGCTTCATTACGTTTGCTCTTTTCAGTGTAAAGACAATGTTGTCACTGCATTGACCACAACAGAATATTTTAGCCCTCTTTTGAGTGTAAAGACAATGTTGTCTCTTCCGTGCCTATTCCGAAATAACAAATCACGCGGCACTGACCAAAACAGAATATTTTAGCCCCGTTGACTAACTTGTATTAGGTTAACTCTTGTGACCTCTAAGTGACATAGCATTACTAGTATGCATTATTATCTGTGTAGTAGGAAAATTGTAAGTGATACATCAAACAGACTCCATAAAATAAAGGAGGACAAAGGGTTGGAGCTGAAACACTGAAATAATGAACAGCAAACCTCATGTAGAAAAATAGCAGACATGTCAAATTAGCTACCGATAGTTGAAACAGACTTTTGGGACTAAAGTTGAAAAACGGCTATTCACTGCATAAACCGAAAGGTATTACACGAAAAGTAAACAGCATGCTGAACCAGGTGGCCACCCTCTCTTCACTTCGACACAACAGGACGAAAGGAATTGCTATAGCAATGTCATATTAGCAATTCTAAAAATGCCAAATATCCAAGAACGCCTATTAATCTCTTGTTCTTAACGTGCTGCACAAAACAACATCGTTGGTGGCCTTGTCCTTCCCCTGATGCAGCCAAGTCTTGCATTTCACATCTCTGGTCCAAAGCATCTATTTCCTCAAAACAAAAACTGTATGTATCTGAAAGCAGAATACGTTGCAAGGAGGGTAAGAAATGAGAAGAAAAGCATGGAAAAGGAACTTAAATAGTTACAGTAGCAGGCATTAGAACAAAAGAACTTCACTTTGACAAAATTGCAGAATATCCATCTGTTCCAAAGATGGATTAATATTGGATACTACGCTAAATTAGAGCAACAATGAAAAGTTATCCGATAACTTCCTCATTCAAGAGCATGTCATGTTGAATATCCATGCAGTCTGCAACATGTTGCTTTGACTGCCAAGTTCATGGAACTATTAACCTTTGCAAATACTTATCATAACAGAAAGATGTTAAATTTCCAGATGAACATTCTGTATATTGTTTTATACATTGATGATGAAAGGAAAGAAGTTTTGCTCCACACTTCCTAAATAAACATAATGATATACGATCTATCCATCCACTAAAAAAGAATTGCACTAGTTCCAAGCAATGGAATGCAAGTATGCAACCATTTCAAGTCCTAACAAGAATCAGATGCATGTGGCCCATATTAGGTAATTCCAGCCAATGATAAATATATATAGCAGAAAATAAATCTGTTATAGGATAATCAGCATATCTTACGCAAATCAAGTGGCTGCCTTTGTATGTTCAGCCAGCAGAAAGAATATAAATTAAAACATGCGGCATCTAAAAAGCTATTGACAAGAAAGTGGCATTAGTTGTTGCAACAGCTAGGGAAATCGGAGCAGAAGAGCAACTAAGAAAACAGATCATGGAGATGCCCTCTAGGTCCAGTACAAAAGAAAGGATCTACAAACACAAATGACAAATCAGTGCGCAGGGCAGTGCTGCCTATATAACTACATAAAACACAAGTCTGCAACTATGCTTAGGAAATCGGATTAGGCTGTGCAATCAAAATTTCAAGACTTTGACCTCCACTGGATAAGCATATTGATTTACATATAAATTGTATTGGTAGATTGGACATCAATAATACCTTTCAGATCATAATCATGTTAGCTGTGTTTAGTAACATAGAATCCAAAAAGGTATTAATAAAAATACGTTGTCTGTGAAAAATGACATTAGAGCTTACATATGCCAAGTTTACTCAGGAACTTCAAAACATCTAGCACATCGTCATCAACCACTTCACAGTTCACTTCCACTATCTTAAGATGTTCTGACATTGCAGCTGATCTCCCTGTTGGATCAGGGATTCCTTTCATTTGCACTTTACTTTTAGGCTCCTAAAGAAAACAGAAACATTTTGCTCAGATCAACAATGTGCAATATCTCTAAATTGTATCAGTTGCAGAATTTTAAAATCTATACCTTGCAGAACAGCTGGAGAGTAAGCTTCTCTAAAATTGGAGAATGTTCAAGCATATATGCTAGCGCACTGAAATCAGCGGGTACACACCAGTATTCATTGAGTAACAAAGTCTTCAAATTACCAAATATGGGGCACGATTTCAAGTCCCTTCTGAAAATAAACTGGAAATGAAATGATGAATAAAGAAGCAGTTTAAACATGATTACTTAAAAGACAAAAAAAAAATGTTCATTAACAGATGAATCCAAAATGCAAGCATACCACTTCAATGTCAGATATCAATGATAAATTCTGAGCTTCTGATAAACCTTGAAGAAGCACGCAGTTGTTGGTATCACCATCTATCCCATGGCAAGCAAAGCAATCCTCATTGTCACAATCTCCAGAGTCAGCATACTCGCAAGAGTCACAATCCTCACGATCAATAATTTTGACAAATGCTTCCACCAAGGACGGCATTCGCTCAAGTGTAGGAGTCCTATGCTGACCGACGTCAAGCCGTAGTGAATGAAGATTTGGGGCACAAATACGAAAGCGAGACTCGTCACTGAAGTAGCACTCATTACTGATGCTTAGATACTTTAGGGATTGTGATGAGATCCCATCAGCACCAGAAAAGTCACATTCATCAATCTCAAGGACTTCCAATGCTGGGCAGCACGAGAAGTCAAGGAACTCATCGTAGAATAGTAGATTGGAAAGCTGTAGTGTCTTCAAGTGCTCCGAGACAAGAGTCAATTCGTTGGTCTCAACCAAGCTTCCACAGATTAATAGATTCAGGCTGAGTGCACGAACTTTACACAGGAGAATATGCCGGATCCAGAGGTTCAAGCGTGACGTGTCAAAACCATTGGAGATGGACAAAGTGAGCTCACATCTGTCAAGAGGCGAGCCTCCACGGAGGAGCAGCAGATGGTCCACGAATTCCTGGACATCATCCACGTACGAGGGGCCCTCAACATCACTGCACACGATACGCAGGCCCGTGGCGGACCTCCAGAGGTGGCGCCAGCGCCGGGCGAGCACGCACGTCCGCACGGCCTCCTGCGCCGGCAAGAACGACAGCACGTGCTGGAGCACGTCGTCTGGGAGGGCGTCGAGGCTGTCGCGGCTAACCTCCGGACGCGCCGCCCCCTTCCCCTTTCCGCCACTTGTCCTCGGAGGCATTCCGTCGAACAGGCGGCGGGCGTCGACACTGCAGGGTAACAAGCGCTCAGCCGGCGCAAGATTTTGGAAGCAAAAGGGGGAAAAGAAAGGTTAAGTCAAGAGAAAGGCGGAAGATTGGCTGTGTGGCCATCTCGCCATACCTGCCGGCGGCGGCTCAAACGGTGGCAGCAGCGACGCCGACGGGGCTCGAGCTAGTCCGTTCAACAAGATCGATGTCGCGGGTAAGAGAGCCCTGGGCGGCAAGATATGGGCGGGGTGAAGAATGAAGAAGAATCGGCAGAAATTTCAAGCTGCCATGTCGGCGGCAACCGCCTGGGAAGGGAATTGAAACGCGGAGGAGGTGGTTCTGCGGGCAGGGGAGAGTGAGTGGGGCAGCAGAGAACTGGGCTAGTCACTAGTGGCTTCGCATTTCACGGTCACGAACGAGTGGACGCACATGTCATCGCCTACGTCCATCCGGAATTAATTCTATGCCTTTTCTTTCAGGTTTCCTATTTTCTACGCCAAAAAAAAGGTTTCCCAATTTCAGTCACATGAGATTTTACTCTCTCAATCGAAAATTCGGCAACACAGTAACAAAAATGGTACAATTTCAGGCCACTAGAAAAAGCATCTCCTTTGGAAAAGGATGGTATTGTTCCTACTGCATTATTATTTGGGAAAATTAGTTGTGTAGCATTAAAATTTCGCCAGTTAAGGAAAATACCATCGAAAGTTCCTCGCTTCGGAAAATAGCACTGAATTACATTTGTCCTCGCTCCGGTATTCTGCTGACATACATATGAAAACTGATGATTTATTCATTGAAGTATTCTGCTGACATACATATAACAAAATTGTATTAACCAAACTTTCATAAATACTACTCCCTCCGTTTTTGTTTAGATCACGCAGTTGACTTTTTTGTTGAACTTTGACCAATAATATATAATTATATAATTAGTTTCTTAACGTAAAATCGATATCATTAGATCTATCCTCAAAAGCACTTTAAGGTTAACCTATATATTTAGCTATTTGCACAAATATTGTAGATAAGACGAATGGTCAAATTAACGAAAAAAATCAACTGCGTCATATAAATAAAAACAAAGGGAGTCCTTTATATCATCGTATTTGTAGTTCTTTAGAAACTTGCATATGGAAAATATAATGACCAACAAGTGCAGGATTAACGACAGCAAAAATTATATATCCACGGTACACCAAAAAGAAAAGCAAGAGCACTCAGAAACACAAGCATTTATGTTATACTTCTAAAAAATCAGGACGCTGACACGTTACATTGATGCTTCTAAACTACACAGTTCAAACGCTTGTTTAGTGTCCAGGACCAACCAGCAGGTTAACATATTACAGAACCGGATGCGTTTCAAAATTTCCACATCCATTTTGTCTTCTCTTTTCCTTTCTACCAAGAAAACATAGAATACAAATTGGTTCCTTCCGCGAAAAGGCCTGTAGCCTAGTGGTTACAAGAGCGTCAGTAGATCTGAGGTCCTAGGTTCGACTCCCTATAAGAGCGAATTTTCTAGAATTTAACGACGTTGTGCGTTCAGTGGGAGGCGACATGGCCGTCGATAGTGAGGCGCTAGTAGTGACTTCGTCAATCTCGAGGATTTGCCGGCTCAATCTTCGAAGATGCTCATAAGGTAAGGTTTGCGTATATGCGTTCATAGAGGTGAGTGTGCGTGCGTTGTGAGTGTCTGAGTTGTACTGTGTAATAAAAAAATGGTTCCTTCCGATGCTCATTATTTTCGTAATGATCATAGGACTTGGTCTTTTCATTACTTGCCGTCCTACATGCCCAAGTCAATTTCAAAAGTGTAGAAAAATGTGGATAATGATGTTAGATAAGTTTACTCAGGAACTTCAAAGCATCTTGCACTCTTTCATCAAGAACTTCACATTTGACTTCCACAGTCTTAAGATATTCTGATATTGCAGTTGATCTCCTGTTGGGTCAGGGCTTCCTTCAATTTCAACTTCCATGAACAAATTCGAAAAAAGAGAGAGAGAAAAAACTTTGCCAATATCAATCGACAGTCAAAGAAAATTTCTAAAATGCAGCAGCTGTATATCAAGAAAACACATACCACAAAGTATAGCTGCAGAGTGAGCTTCTCAAAAAAAAGAGTGAGCTTCTCAAAAACAGGTGCATGTTCAAGAATACATGCAAGAGCACTGAAGTCAGTAGGCACACACACCAGTATTCGTTGAGTAACAAATTCTTCAGGTTGCCAAATACCGGACACCATTTCAAGTCCCTTTTGAAAATAAACTTATATGATAAGATGAATAAATCCATACATCAGACATGGTTATTCAGAAAAGAAAATAAGTAAACAATGTAAGCACTAACAAATAGTAAATCGGAAGTGTGAGCGTACAATTGCAACATGAGATATCACTGCCAAACTCCGAGCTTCTGACAAAACTTGGAGAAGCACACATTTGTCGGTGTCACCATCAACCCTATAACAACCAAAGCAATCCTCATCCTCACAATCCTCAGAGTGAGTATTATGGCAGCTTTCATATTCATGGTCATCGATTTTGATCACCACCTCCACTAAGGTCGCGATTCTGTCGAGCACAGGAGCCATGTAGTTACCGTATCTGAGAGTGGGGGCCAGGTTCCCCAAACCGTTGGAAACAGGTCATTTTTGTGGAAATCTAGAAAACCATTCCCGTCTGGTTCAATCAATTAGTCGGTTTTTAGATTTGAATTTTTTTTAAAAAAATTGAAACTGATAAACTTTTAAAATTTCGAAAACCAAAAAAATTGATTGGTAAACCGAAAAACCTGGACGATAAACCGAAGAAATCGATAGATTTGCGTTTAAATTTTGAAAACAAAAAAAATAGGTAAACTAGCAAAACCAATCGATAAACCAAAAAAACGATCAGATTTCTTTCAAATTTGTTCAAATTCGTTTTTGACCTTTTGTCCGGTTTTTCCAGTCTGGCTAACTGGTGGGCTCCGGTTTGCACAGTTCCATGGTAAGGTAAACCTTGGTGGGGACTTCACTCCTTTGTTTGAGAGCATGCCATGCTTGGCAACAACGTTTGTCCGGTTTGACGGATGCGATGAAATATGTTCTTGTAGGTATTTTGGGGATTGTGGCGACTGCAGATGTGATAGATTCTATGGGAATCTCTATTTTGAGGATGATGAAGATGACCGTTGTGTGCTTCTTAGAAGGTTTGTCAGCAGCTATGACTTTAGAGTTGATAGCTCCACCTGAAGTGGTATGGTTGGAATTCTGCCATAGTTTCTATGTTCACCTAATTTTTCGACAAAAGATATGCACAAGCTTTGTATACAGTTCAGAATCTTGAAATTAGGTACTTTACTCCTTTGCATTATTCAGTTTGTTTGCAGAAAGGATTTGAAATGCTGCCCTACATTCAGCAAGTTAAAAACATTGTTGCTCAGTGAGTGGTGTGTGGCTGCTGACTTCAGCTTGCTAATTTACTTTGTTCAACATTCACCAGTTCTGGAGAATCTTGAGTTTACAAATTGATAAGGTAATATTATTTGTTTTATACCTTTGATAAGCTTTACTTTTTCAAGCTGTAATGTTGACTGACTGATCCCTACTTTACCAGTTTTATTTACACAGATACCCAGAACGTATTATTGAAGCAAACGGACGCTAAGAACCTCAAGTTAGTTGAAGTCAAATGTCATGAGGATGAGATTGTTCATGAACTTTTATCGCTGCTACATGCCTGGGGTGTGCCTTCTGATACGATTGTCATGAGCAGCTCCCATTTGAAATTCCAAATGGATCACATGAAAGGAATTTCTGCATATTTTGAAACATCTAAGCCATTGCAAACGGTGCAGTTCATGAAGAATAAGCATTGTCGGCCCTTTGGCTGACAAAGAAACAAACATACGGAAAATGTGATGCATTCTTTCCTACCAAACCAAATAAAGAAATAGTCAAAACATTTTTTTATTCTGCTACTTCAAACATTACCACCATACATTTCGAAATAAGAACAACGTGCCATGATACCAATTTCAGCCATGGCTTAATTACTTTTGTTCTTTTGAGATGACAATGTTGTCCCTTACTTTGTTTTTACGTGTCTATATTGTTGCCTATATTCCCTTAATTACTTTTTGCTCTTTTGCTCTTTTGAGTCACTCATCAGGTTAACTCTTCTGACCTCTAAGTAACATAACTCTTCTGTCACTCATCAGGTTAACTCTTCTGATCTCTATGGATGAAATTTGTCAGTGATACAAAAAACGTACACCATCAGATAGATGAGCGCACAAAGTTCAAGCTGAAATACTGAAATAATGGACAGCAAACCTCATATACAGAGATAGCAGCCATGTCAAATTAACTGCAGATAGTGGAAACAGACTTTTGGGGGAAGGTTGAAACACTGGTATTTCACTGCATAAACCGAAAGGTATTACACGCAAAGGAAACAGCATGCTCAACCGGGTGGCCACCCTACACAACAGGTGGAAAGGAATTGCAAGAGCGATATCATATTAGCAGTTCTAAAACTGCCAGATCTCCAAGAATGCATATTAATCCCTTGTTCTAAAAGGACTGCACAAATCAACATCCTTGGTCACCTTGGTCTCCCCTGATGGAGCTAAGGGTCATTCTTGGTAGCCTCGGTCTGTCTGTCCCCTTATTCAGCCAAATCTTGCCTTTGACATCATACTAATCAAGTGTAGCCGCTCAGCTCTGGTCCAAACCATCTATTTCGTCAAAACAAAAAGCTGTATGTATCTGAAAGCAGAATATGTTGCAAGGAGGGTACAAAATGAGAAGAAAAACATGGAAAAGGAACTTAGATATTTACAGTAGCAGACATTAGAATAAAAGAACTTTACTTTGACCAAATTGCAGAATATTCATCTACTCAAAAGATAGATTAATACTACAGTAAAATAGAGCAACACTGAAACTCCAAAGATAATTTCCTCATTCAAGGGCATGCCATGTTCACATGTTGAATATCTATGCTGTCTCCAACATGTTGCTTTAACCGTTGCAAATACTTACCATAAAAGAAATATGATGTTAAATTTCCAAATGGACATTCTGTATATTATTTTATACATTAATGATGAAAGCAAAAAAGTTTTACTGCACACTTCCTAAATAAACATAATGATATGTAATCTATCCATACACTAAAGCAGAATTACACTTAGTTTTCAAGCAATGGCATCCAACCATTGGAAGTCATACCAAGTATTAGGTAATTCCAGACAATGATAAAGATATGGAAGAAAATAAATATGATATAGGATAATAAGCATATCTTATGCAAACTGAGCGGCTATTTTTCTATGTTCAGCCAGTGGAAAGAATATAAATCAAAACATGTGGCACCTAAAAAGCTGGTGACAAGAAAATGTCATAACTTGTTTCAACAGCTAGGAAAATCAGAGTAGAAGAGCAACAAAAACAAATCATGCGAGATGCCCATACTCTAGGTCCAATAAGAAAAACAGGATTGAAGA
Source organism: Eragrostis nindensis (assembly GCA_012490785.1). Taxonomy (NCBI): domain Eukaryota; kingdom Viridiplantae; phylum Streptophyta; class Magnoliopsida; order Poales; family Poaceae; genus Eragrostis; species Eragrostis nindensis. Next base: position 674,261 of record JAAXCT010000191.1, on the reverse strand, counting down.
TCACAAATTAGTGCACAGAGCAGTAATGCCAATAAAACTACATAAACACAAGTTTGCAACTTTACTTCAGAAAACGTATAGAATGTGCATTTTAACTTCTAAGACTTTGAACACCAGTGGATAAAAATATTGATGTACACATGAATTGTATTAGTAGATTAGACATCCTTTCAAATCATCATATTGTTAGATGTGCTTAGTATCATACAATCAAAAAAAGGTATTCAAAATAAAAATATAGTGTCTGTGCAAAATGACATTAGAGCTTACATATGCCAAGTTTACTCAGGAACTTCAAAACATCTAGCACATTGTCATCAACCACTTCACATTTCACTTCCACTGTCTTAAGATGTTCGGACATTGCAGCTGATCTCCTTGTTGGATCAGGGATTCCTTTCATTTGGACTTTACTTTTAGGCCCCTAAAAAAAACAGAAACATTTTGCACAGATCAATCAACAATGTGCAATATCTCTAAAAAGTAGTAGTTGCATAACTATAAAATGGATACCTCACAAAACAGCTGGAGAGTAAGCTTCTCTAAAATTGGAGAATGTTCAAGCATATATGCTAGCGCACTGAAATCAGCGGGAACACACCAGTATTCGTTGAGTAACAAAGTCTTCAAATTACCAAATGTGGGGCACCGTTTCAAATCCCTTCTGAAAATAAACTGAAAATGAAATTATGAATAAATCATCAGTTTAATCATGATTACTTAAAAAAGGAAAATGAGAAAATAAACTGAACATTAACAGATGAATCCAAAGTGCAAGCGTACCATTTTAATGTCAGATATCAACGATAAATTCTGAGCTTCTGATAAACCTTGAAGAAGCACAGAGTTGTTGGTATCACCATCTATCCCGTAGCAAGCAAAGCAATCCTCATCGCCACAATCTCCAGAGTAAGCATTATCGCAAGAGTCAATGCTTATATCACAGTCAACAATATCGACAAATGCCTCCAATAACGATGGCATTTGCTCAAGCGCAGGAGTCCTATTCTCACCAACACCAAGCCGTAGTGAATGAAGATTTGGAGCACAAATACGAAAGCGATACTCCTCACTGAAGTAGCACTCATTACTGATGCTTAGACACTTTAGGGATTGCGATGAGATCCTATCTGCGCCAGAGAATTTACATTCTTCAATCTCAAGGACTTCCAACGCTGGGCAGCAGGAGAAGTCAAGAAACTCATTGTTGAATTCTAGATTGGTAAGCTGTAGCGTCTTCAAGTGCTCCGAGACGAGAGTCAGTTCGTAGATCTGATATAGGCCTTCGCAGGCTATTAGATCCAGGCTGAGTGCACGAACTTTGCACAGCAGAACATGCCGGATCCAGAGGTTCACGTGCGAATGGTCACTGAAGTTATACAAAGTGAGTTCGCATCTGTCAAGAGGCGAGCCTCCACGGAGAAGCAGCAGATTGTCCACGAATTCCCGGACATCATCCACGTGCAAGGGGCCCCTACCGCATTCACTGCACTCGATACGCAGGCCCGTGGCAGACCTCCAGAGGTGTTGCCAGCGCCGGGCGAGCACGCAAGTCCGCACGGCTTCCGGCGCCGGCAAGAACGACAGCACGTGCTGGAGCACGTCATCCGGGAGGACGTCGAGGCTGTCGCGGCTAACCTTTGGACGAGCCGGCCCCTTCCCCTTTCCGCCCCTTGTCATCGGAGGCATTCCGTCGAGCAGGTTGCGGACGTCGACACTCGACACTGCGTGCGGGGTAACAATCGCTCAACCGGCGCAAGATATTGGAAGCAAAACGGGGAAAAGACAGGTTAAGAGAAAGGCGGAAGATTGGCTGTGCGGTCATCTCACCATACCTGACCGGCGGCGGCTCAAACGGGGGCAGCGGCGAGGACGCCGATGACGCGGCGTAGGGGGGCTCGACCTAGCCCGTTCAACAAGCTCGCTGTCGCGGGTAAGAGAGCCAGCCCTGGGCGGTAGGGTATTGGCGGGGTGAAGAAGAATCGGCAGAAATTTCAAGCCGCTGCCATGAGCGGCGGCATCAGGAAAGGGGGATTGAAACGTGGTGGTGGTTCTGCGGCCAGGGGAGTGGGGGCAGCAGGCAAGTAGCTTCGCATTTCACGGTCACGAACGAGCGGTGGTTTCCTAATTTCAGTCACATGAGATTTTACTTTCTCAATCGAAAAAATTCGGCAACAGCGCAACCAAAAAATAGTAATTTTGAGCTTCTAGAAAAAGCATCTCCTTTACAAAAGGGTGGTATCGTTCCTCCTGTATTATTATTTTGTGTCAACGAGACATATGTGCTATATTGCCTTTTTTTTTTTCTTTTATTTAGGATGCCCTGTTGACCTGTTGACTCGCTAAGAACATTCCCAATGGACTGTTTTGAAGCGGTACGAGCGAAACCGAAAGAGAAAAGAGAGAGGCGGCACGACTCCGCTCGCCGGCCTTGAGGGCGGGGCTCCTCCCTGCTGACGTCCTCTCAGGCGCTGGCGGGCGAGAGGGGCTGGCCTTTCGGGTCATGCGACGGCGGATGGTGGGCGGCGTCGAGGTCGATCGGCGGTGTGGTCCCTAGGGTTAGGGTTTATGCCTTCCATGGCGGCGGGGTCAGAGGAGGCGGCTGCGGTGGTGTCGGCGGCGTCGGCATCGTTGGCTTCTTCTTCCCCACCTTGAAAGCATGAAGGCTTCGGTGTCTCGGCGGTGATGGCGTGGTAGAGGCGTCCTCATCTTCGGCGAATAAGGTACTCCAGCCCTTCTTCGAGGTGTCGTGGCTCTTCCGGGCCAAGATACAGGACTAGTGAGGTATGTACCTGCCGATTCTCAGTCTTCACATGAGGATTTAGGTCGAGTTGGGTTCGGTAGGATTAGGGTTTCGTCTTCAAAAGGAGTTGGTCATGTGTTGTTTCTGAGTTTTTTGGGGAATGCTGGTGCTCGATTCGAAAGCGGTGGCGATGTCCTATACCTTCCTGGTTTGGAGCAAGGAAACTGCCGGTGTACGTTTAGATCGAAATCATGTTTGTGGTCAATCCTTTCGAGACTGAGGTCTCGGGAGGTGTCTGGTTGTGGCTTTTTCAATGTTTGTGTTTTTCTTGGCTTTCGTATGTTTTTCTAGAGAACCGGAAGAATGAGATGGCTAGTCCTAAGTAAGAAGAGGAATAGTGCTAAGGTCTTGGTTATGTCTAGGTTGGTTTCGATTCTTCAATGTTTTTGAGGTCTAGTTTGTAATTTGGGATTGTAATACTGCTTAATCTTAATATATAACCCTTCGCAAAAAAAAAAGAACGTTCCCAATGGTTAGCATATGCTTATTCATATAGGTGAACGTGTATGCGTTGCGAATTGTAAAAAAAATATATATAATGTATTCAGTTGTATTTTTTATTAAATGGATAAAAATATATTTTACGAAATTGATCTCGGCTATGGTATTGTAATGTGACATCAAGACCTCCGTACCGAAATGAAAGCATTAAATGGAAAAATAAATATTATCCACAAATGCAAAAGAAAATATTACTATGTCATGTGGAGGATCATTTTTTTTTTTATGATTAGGTCGGTGTGGACCTAAAACATGAACTGAAAAAACCACCGAATGTACAATGATATACTTCAAATATTACGAGAATGTATATAATGTTACCTGTATTACCAAACACGGTAACACCTTTATATTTGCTTCTAATTTTTTTTAAAAAAATGAATAGTGCTTGCAATCATCTATCATCATGCAAATTTTAGATGCAAGTGAAAGTGCAATGAGAAACAAAAAAAGAGAAATCAAACCCACAACCCACTACTATTCACAAACTGATTTCTCTTTTTTGTTGCATATTGTATAAGTTTCCGTTGCACCTTAATTTTGCATGATGGTAAAAGATGACATGAACTATCTATTCATATTTTTGTTGGATTTTTTCGCATGTCTGAAATGATAATACGGTAACACCCTAAGTAATTGCAACACCAAAAGTGTACTATATGAGATGGTATGTTTCATCCTAGTGCCCCTATGTTGCAAGCACAGAATTTTGGGGAAGGTTGAAACACTGTTATTTCACTGCAGAAACCGGAAGGTACTACGCGCAAGGAAACAGCATGTGGAACCTAGGAGGAATTACAAGAGCGATATCATATCAGAAGTCCCTGAAAGGCCAAATATCCAAGAATGCATATTAATCCATGTTCTAAAAGGTAAGAGTTGCGCTAAACAACATCCTTGATAGCCTTGGTCCTTCCCTGATTAAGCTAAGCGTCCTCCATGGTAGCCTGGGTCCCCTGACGCAGTCAAGTCTTGCATTTCAGATCATACTACACAGGTGTAGCAGATTCATCTTTGGTCCACATCATCATGTCAAAACAAAAACCTGTACGTGTCTGACAGCAGAATATATTGCAAGAAGTGTCAGAAATGAGAAGGAAAACATGGAAAAGAAACCTAATAGTTACATTAAACTTTAGGGAAAAAAAGAACTTCATTTTAACCAAATTACAGGATATCCAACTGTTCCAAAGATGGATAGTAGATATTATCCTAACATAGAGAAACACGAAAATTAATGTGATAATTTCCTTATTCAAGGGCATGTCATGTTGCATATATACGCAGCTTGCAACAAGTTGATTTGACTGCCAGCTCATGGATCTATTAACCTTCACAAATAGCGTCACAAACGAAATATGATATCAAATTTCAGATGGACATTCTGTATATTACTTTAAACATTAATGATGAAAGCTACGGAGTTTTGCTGCACACTTCCTAAATACATAAGGAATAAACATAATAAGTTGTAATTTATCAAGAATCAGATAGCCCATATTAGGTAATTCCAGCCAATAATAAAGACTTGTAACCAAAATAAATCCGTTATAGGATAATCAGCATATGTTATGTAACTGAAAGGCTCTTTTTGTATGGTCAGCTGTCAACAGCCACTGGAAAGAGGATAAATCAAATCAAATTGAACATGTGGCAACCTAAAAAGTCAGGGCAAGAAACTCATGGGAGATGCCCATACTCTATCTCCCATCAGAAACACAGGATCGGGAACACAGATCAGCGCGCAGAGCAGTGCTGCATGTTTGAGAGGGAAAGAAAAAGGACACAGAGCAGTGCTGCCTATGTAAGTACATAAATACAAGTTTGCTAGTACTATGCTGTAAACAAGTTTGCTAGTACTATGCTTAAACAAGTTTGCTAGCACTATGCTTTAAAAACACTTATTTTTTTATTGGATACCAAACATTGACAGTTTGCAACTATCATGGTAGACTGCCATCAAACTTAAAACATTGACTACCGTGCATAAAAATATTGATTTACCATATAAATTGTATTAGTAGATTGTACATGAATAATACCATTCAAATCATAACGTTGTAGTTGCGTTTAGTCACAAACATTCATAAAATGTATTAACGGAAGATATAATGTCAAGGAAAATGACTTTAGAGCTTACATATGCCAAGTTTATCCAGAAACTTCAGAACATCTAGCACCCTGTCATCAACCACTTCACATTTCACTTCCACTATCTTAAGATGTTCCGATATTGCAGCTGATTTCTCTGTTGGATCAGGGATTCCTTTCATTTCGACTTTACTTTTAGGTCCCTGAGGACAAAAGTTTTCCTAGGATAAGCAACTATTGCAATGTCTAAAATGTAGCAGTTGCATATCGATAAATCTATACCTTGCAAAACAGCTGGAGAGTAAGCTTTTCTAAAATCGGAGAATGTTCAAGCATATATGCTAGCGCACTGAAATCAGCAGGAACACACCAGTATTCGTTGAGTAACAAAGTCTTCAAATTACCAAATATGGGGCACCGTTTCAAATCCCTTCTGAAAATAAACTGAAAATGAAATTATGAATAAATCACCAGTTTAAACATGATTACTTAAAAGACGAAAATGAGAAAATAAATTGAACATTAACAGAATCCAATGTGCAAGCATACCATTTTAATGTCAGATATCAACGATAAATTCCGAGCTTCTGATAAACCTTGAAGAAGCACACATTTGTTGGTATCACCATCTATCCCGTAGCAAGCAAAGCAATCCTCATTGCCACAATCTCCAGAGTAAGCATTATTGCAAGAGTCAATGCTTTTATATTTATAATAGTCAATATCGACAAACGCCTCCACTAAGGATGGCATTCGCTCAAGCGCAGGAGTCCTATGCCGACCGACATCAAGCCGTAGTGAATGAAGATTTGGAGCACAAATACGAAACCGATACTTCGTACTGAAGAAACACTCATTACTAATGGTTAGACACTTTAGGGATTGCGATGAGATCCTATCTGTGCCCGAGAAGTTACAATCTTTAATCTCAAGGACTCCCAACGCTGGGCAGCAGGAGAAGTCAAGAAACTCATTGTTGAATTCTAGGTTGGTAAGTTGTAGCGTCTTCAAGTGCTCCGAGTCCGAGACGAGAGTCAGTTCGTGGATCTGAGCAAAGTCTTGACAGATTATTAGATCCAGGCTAAGTGCACGAACTTTGCACAGCAGAATATGCCGGATCCAGAGGTTGACGCGTGAAGTGTCAAAGTTATTCAAAGCGAGCTCGCATGTGTCAAGAGGCGAGCCTCCACGGAGAAGCAGCAGATGGTCCACGAATTCCCGGACATCATCAAAGCTCGGATCCGACTCACTGCACTCGATACGCAGACCCGTGGCGTACCTCCAGAGGTGGCGCCAACGCCGGGCGAGCACGCACGTCTGCACGGCCTCCGCTGCCGGCACGAACGACAGCACGTGCTGGAGCACCTCGTCCGGGAGGTCGTCGAGGCTAACCTCCGGACGAGCTGGCCCCTTCCCCTTCCTGCCCTTTATCCGCGGAGGCATTCCGTCGAACAGGTTGCGGACGCCAACACTGCAGGGCAACCGGCGCTTATCGGCTCAGCCAGCGCAAGGTGTTGGAAACAACACGTAAAAGAAGGGTGAAGAGAAAAGGTGGAATCTTGGCTGTGTGGCCATCTCACCTTACCTTGCCGGCAGCGGCGCAAGCGGTGGACGCGGCGTAGGGCTCGAGCTAGTCCATTCAACAAGATCGATGCCACGGTTGATATAGCCCTGTCCAGCAACCTGATCGGGGTGAAGAAGAATCGACAGAAATTTCAATCTGCCATGATGAGGCTGCGATCAATGCGGCGGCAGTCGGGAAGGGGAATGGAAACGGCAAACGAGGCGGGGGAATAGCGGAGGACTGGGCAAGTGGCTTCGCATTTCACGGTCACTAACGAGTGGACCCGCATGTCATTGTTGACGCCCATCCAGACCTAGCTTCTGCATTTATTATTTCAGTGATGTATTCTAATATTTTTTCTTTCACATATCCTAAATTTCAGTCACAGGGTAGTTTACTCTTTCGACCGAAAATTTGGCAACAGTGCGACTAAAAAATATTGAAATTTCTGATGACTAAAAATAACATCTCCTTTGGAAAAAGGATAGTTTTATTCGTCCCACTTTTTTTTTTTTTTGCTGACTACAGGGTAGTCACTTCCGTACTCTTTTTCTAGACTAGTAAGATGGAAATAATCATGATAAATATACCCGTGAGATTGTTGTACAAGTAGGAAGCACCATCTGGATTCTACTATAAGCAACAGATTTCAGGCCTGTTGACACGCAATTTGCCTTCTGTTACATCTATGTGACATAGCACCCCTATTATCTTTCCTAGGGAAATTCACTGACAGATGTGTGAAAACTTGTCAGGAATACAACATATGCCACCAGATCAAAGAACGCCATTTAGCAAGAAGGCAGATGTCTGCTTAACTTGAGATCCTTGAAACACAAACCGACATTTTGGAGGAAAGGAAGGCAGAAGCAGCGCCTTTTCACAGCAAAAAGATATTCTGCACAAAGGAAGCAGAATGTAGAACCCTGTGGCCTGTTTGGAACTGCTAGTATGATATTGCTCTTGCAATTCCTTTTCTCATATCTTGTTGACGGAAAGATACGGTTACAGAAACAACATGGCATGTGAAACCAGATCTTACTAAATGATGGAAAAAACTAACTACTGAGTCAAGTCTTTTCTTAGGAATGAAACTAAAAGTAGCATGCATACAAAAGAAATCATCCTTGGTGGCCTTGATCCTTCCCCGAATGAGTGATGACTTGCATTTCTTATCACATCAATTAAGCGTAGCAGATCACCATCGTTCCAAGCCATCTATTCCTCAAACAGAAACATGTACGTACCTGAAAGCAGAATCCATTGCAAGTTCCAATGAGTGCAAAATATGGAGAAAAGTTGGGAAACAAGCGTGAGTTACAGTAGCAGACTTCAGAACAAAAGAATTTTGTTTGACCAGTTGCTACTGTCCTAAAGATGCAGAGATGGCTTCCTAACATAACTCATCAAACCCAGAATCAAGAGTATATGCCATTTTTAACATCTATGTTATCTTTGACAAGTTATTTTGATCAGCACCTTTGCAAATAGTCCCACAAAAAAAAAAACATCAGGACACATTTCAACATGACCGGTCTGTATCTTTTTTTGAACATACAAGGTGAAACCTAAAAAGTTTTGTTGGACACACCTCCTGCCATAGTAATATCAATATGTAGTCCACATCAACGCGAAAGCTATATACACTAGTTTTCAAACACCGACCCGCAATTTCTGTGCCCATAGGAAGAATCAGGTAGCACAACTATGGCATGCATACGGAAGCCAAATAAATCTGGTATTGGATAATCAGCATATGTTTCGCAAGTTCCTTTTTTTGAATGCATTCCTAGTGGAAAGGGGAGGATAAATCAAATTATTGAGCATACGGCACTTCAATCTAACAAACCAATGACAAGAAAATGTCAATATTAGTCATTGCAACACAAAGGAAAATCAGAAAAGAAAAGAAACAGACAATAACTTATACTCTAGTTTCCATCGAATAGAGCGGATTCAAAAACAAATGAGGAGCACAGAGCCATTCTATTAATATAACTCCATAACGACAAGGCCATTTGAGTTCCCACATACAATAAGATTCTGAAAATGGTATCTACCCCTAGTCCACTAAACCATAAAGTTTTAGTATTATGCCTCAGATGTTGATTTAGGATCTATGCAATCAAACATAATGACAATGACCGCCAACGCACACCAAAAAAAAAAAAAAATTGAGACCTACCTCATATATTGTACTAGCCAATTTTTCACAAATAATACCTTTAAATCATTTTTTTGCAGTAATTTGAGTAACTTGCATTTGGAAAATCTAATGATCAACAAGTGCAGAAGTAACAAGGCTACTAAAAATAATATGTCAAAAAGGAAATTTTATGTTATAATTCTATACAAATCAGGACACAAACACTTTATGCCGCTGCTTCTAAACTAATTAGTTCAACATGTGTTCAGTGTTCACGACCAATCATCAGGTTAAAATATCATGGAATCGGATGTATTTTAAATTTCCACATCCATTTTGTCTTCTCTTTTCCTTTCTACCAATAAAAGATAGAAAAAAATTGTTTCCCTCCGACTGGCCTAATATTCATTATTTTCGTAATGATTTTATGACTTTGGGGGCTTCTCCATTACTTGCCTTCCTACATGTCCAAGTATATTTAAAAAATGTAGATGATGATATTAGATCTTACATATGCCAAGCTTGTTCAGAAATTTCAAAGCATTTTGCACTCTGTCATCTAGCACATCACATTTGATTTCCACAGTCTTAAGATGTTCTGATATTGCAGTTGATCTCTTTGTTGGGTCAGGGCTTCCTTTAATTTCAACTTTACTTTTAGGTCCCTGAAGGAAAAAGAAAATGAAGATTTTACCAATAACAATTGACAATAAAAAAATCTAGAATGCAGCAGTAAATGCATACCTCACAATATAGCTAAAATCTCTAAGATAGGTGCATGTTCAAGAATACATGCCAGTGCACTGAAGTCAGCAGGCACACACCAGTATTCGTTGAGTATCCGATTCTTCAGGTTGCGAAATACAGGACAGCATTTCAAGTCCCTTCTAAAAATAAACTGTGAATGACAAGATGAAGAAATCCTCACTTCAAACATGGTTATGCAAAAAAGAAAAATGGAGAAACAATGTAAACATAACAAATGAATTGGAAGTGCGACCTTACAATTCCAATGTGAGATATCAGCGCCAAACTCCGAGCCTGTGACAAACCCTGGAGAAGCACACAGTTGGTATCATCCTCTACCCCATAACAATCAAAGCAATCTTCATCCTCACAATCCCCGGAGTCAGAAATATCGCAGTTGTCATATTCAGGATCATTGACTTTGAGAACAGCCTCCACTAAGGCGGCATTCTCTCAAGCACTGTAGTTACCGACTTCAAGCTGAAGTGAATGAAGATTCGGTGTGTATATCCGCACGCGAGATACCATGGAGAAATAGGTCCATCTATTGATGGTTAGATACTTTAGAGATTTGGACAACATCCGATTGCCATATTTGAATTCACATGAATCGATCTCAAGGACTTCCAATGCTGGGCAGCCAGAGAAGTCAAGGAAGCTATCATTGAACTTAACATCAGAAAATTGTAGCCTATTCAGGTGCTGGGAGACTAGTCTGTCTAGCTCAACAGGGCTCGCATAAAAATCAAAATTGAGCCTGAGGATCTCTTTGCACATTAGAAGATTCCGGATCCAAATCTTTATGCGGGGCATGTCACCGACATCAAAATTAGAAAACGTGAGCTCGCATGTGCTGAGAGGCGATCCTCCGCGGAGGAGCAGTAGATGGTCCATGAATTCACGGAGCTCTTTCACGGAATCTGGTTGATTCTCAAAGCCGCACGAGATTTGCAGGCCCGTGGCAAACCTCCAGAGGTGGCGCCAGCGCTGGGCGAGCACACACGTCCGCACGGCTTCCTGTGCCAAAAGGAACGACAGCACGTAGTGAAGGACTTCGTCCGGGAGGGCACTGAGACGGTCACGGCCAGGCTCCGAACGTGGCGAACCCATGCCGTTCCCGCCCTTTTTCCTCGGAGGCATTCCGTCGAACAGGTAAAAGGCGTCGATCCTGCAGGGCAACAAACGCTCAGGTAACGCAAGATGTTGGAATCAACCAGGAAAATTAGGTGAAGCGAAAGGTTGAATCTTGGCTGTGTGCCCCATTTGCCTTACCTAACCGGCGACGGCTCAAGCGGTGGCCGCAGCGACGACACTGACGGCAACGAGCTCAGGCAGGCCGGCGCCACCAAATCTATGTCGCTGAGCAGAGAGCCCAGGGCGTGGAGCTGTAACGGAGTCACGGAAGCGGGAAGAAATTTCAGGTCATCATGAGCAGAGGCATTCCGTATCAATCGGTTCAAGCAGGGTGGGGAACGGAGGTGAGCAGGTGGAGGTGGAGGCGTGGAGCCGTGCAGGTTCTTTCCTGTCTGCAGACTTGCTGAGTCGCAGACGGGGGAACAGCGAACTGGGTATGTCACTCGCATTCGGGGCCCCATGATCATGCTGGTAACCGCCCTCGTCTACCAGGGTCGACATACAAAATGGACCTTTCATTTTCGTCTTTTGATAAAAGTATGCGTAATAATATCATAATACATAAATTGAAGTTTTAATAAATTTTGAATTTTTTTGTAAAGGACACAACACTCTCAAAACAACTCGCGGCTCACGAAGCTAATTCATGAGCAATTTTATTTTCTAGTATCTCCAAATTTTATTTCTCTAGTGCTCCGGCTCCCATCTTATTACGCATGAATTAGCTGAAAAAAATTGTTTAGAAGTCTTACTGGAGATGCTTTTAAAGTGAATTGGATATTTTTATAACATAAATTCTTTTATTACTTCGACATGAACCAAAATTTCGTTTCGGGGCAAAGTAATGGAGAAAATGATAAAAGTGAATGAAAATGAGCAATTCTCAAATGTGAAAAATCATGATTTTTCATATATGAGGAGATGTGGTTCAAGAGTTAAATTGTACTCCTTCCGGTTTTAAATTGTTGACACCATTGACTTTTAAGTTACGTTTGACCGTTCGTCTTATTCAAAATATTAGCTTAAATATGCAACATTATAAGTTATATTTTAATTTTCTTTAGTCATGAAACTAATCATAACAAAATCTATGACAATTTTTAAAATATTTTGAATAACACGAATGTCAAACATAATTCAAAAATGGTTAAACGTCAACAATTTAAAACCGGAAGGAGTAGCCTGCAACAGCAAAACTATACTATGAAATTCGAAAGTTTTTTTTTTTTGACACCATGAAATTCGAAAGATACAAAGAGGGAAACGGGGGTTGTTGTTCTCCATCCCGAACCCAAACAACGCCTGACGCTGCCGGGCCCGTCTCCTTGCTCCCACCAGGCCACCACTGACCGTGTCCGCCACCTGTTCGGCGGAATGCCAATGAAGAGCCGAACGAGCGACGAGGAGGCGGCGGCCGCACCGAGCGGCGTGGACCGCCTGAGTTCGCTCCCGGACGACGCGCTCCTGCACGTTCTGTCCCTGCTGCCCTCAGAGGACGCGGTGCGCACCTGTGTGCTCGCCCAGCGCTGGCGCCATCTCTGGCGGTCCGTGCCGGCCCTGCGCGTCGCCCGAGACGGCAACCGGTGGTGGAGCGTCCGGAAGCTGGACAGGTTCGTCACCCAGTTCTTGACCCGCCGCGACGGGCGGTCGCCGCTGCTCGAGTGCGACATTGGCTGCCTCCCGTTCGGGATCGGCCCCGATGACGCCTCCGACGACGACCTGTTCCGCTTCGCGGAGCGGTGGATCCGCCGCGCCGTGTCGCGGTGCCAGGCGCGGGTGCTCAAAGTCAGCGTGTTCACCCTTGAGCGGCGGCTGGAGCTCACCAACGCACCGCTCGTCTCGCAGCAGCTGACCACGGTGGATCTCTACCAAGTGGAAATAGACGACCAGACTCTTGATTTATCGAGCTGCCCTGCGTTACAGATTCTAGAGATGACATCTTGCAGCATTGCTGCCGGTAAAATGGTTTTGCCATCAGTGAAAAATCTGCGCATCGTTGGTTGCGATTTCCACATTATCCCCCGAGCTAGCATTTCTGCCCCCAATCTCGTTTCTTTGCAACTATCTGAGAATAGGGGCTTCACTCCTTTGTTTGAGAGCACGCCGTGTTTGGTGACAGCATTTGTCCGGTTTGATGACAGTTGTGATGAAAAATGTTCTCGTAGTTATTTTGGGGATTGTGGCGACGGTAGATGTGATGGATGCTATGGGAATCTCTATTTTGAGGACGATGAAGATGACCAGTGTGTGCTTCTTGAAGGTTTGTCAGCCGCTACGAATTTAGATTTGATAGCTCCACCTGAAGTGGTATGCTTGCAATTTTGCCTTAGTTTCTGCATTCACCTATTTTTTCAACTAAAGATATGCACAAGTTTGGCATAGAGTTCAGTATTTTGAAGTGACTTTACTCCTTTGCAATATCCAGTATGTTTGCAGAAAGGATATGAAATGGTAGCAATATGGCAGATGTCTGATTAACTGGAGATCCTTGAAACAGACATTTTGGGGGAAAGGAAAGCAGACGCAGTGCTTTTTCAATTTTCACAGCAAACGGTATTGAATTTTCACAGCAAATGGCATTGTGCACAAAGCCACAAAAGCATGCAGAATTGAACTCGGTGGCCACCCTCTCTTTCCGTCAACAAGATATGAGAAAAGGAATTGCAAGAGCGATATCATACTAGCAGTTCCAAACCTGGCAGACCTTCGAAGATGCATACTATGCATATTAATCATTTGTTAGAAATGGTTACAGAAACAACATGGCGTGGTAGACCAGTCTTACTAAATGATGGAAAAAACCAACTACTGGCTCTCAAGTTTTTCCTACGAATGAAACTAAAAGGAGCACCACACAGACAAAAGACACCATCCTTGGTAGCCTTGATCCTACCACTGATGCTGCTCACTCAATTAAGTGTAGCAGATTCATCTTCTGCCCAAACCATCTATTCCTTAAACAGAAACCTGTATGTGACTGAAAACGGAATCCATTGCAGAGAGTGTCAGAAATGAGGGGAGAAACTTGGCAATGAAACTTGAGTTACAGTAGCAGACTTCAGAACAAATGAAATTTTGTTTGACCAATTGCAGTCATCTTCTGTCTTAAAGATGGAGAGATGGCTTCCTAAAATGGAGATAAATTAAAAGCATAACTAATCAATCTCTGAATCAAGAGGATATGCCATTTTTAACAACGATGTTATCTTTGACAAGTTGTTTTGATCACCGACTTTGCAAATAGTCCCACAAAAAACATCAGGGGCACAATTCTACATGACCAGTCTGTATATTATTTTGAACATAGATGGTGAACGTTAAGAAGTTTTGTTGGACACGCCTATCTACACATCTATGTGACAGCAATATACACTAGTTTTCAAAACAATGTTGTCCAGTCATTTCTATGCCCATAGCTAGAATCAGATAGCCATATTACGTAACTATACTATGCATATGGGGGGAAACTTTGGGTGCAAATGCTCTTTCAGTGCAAATACGCAAACGTCCAAGACAGACCAATCGATCCCGATCCAGCGGCCCTCCTCCAATCAGGCGGGATCTCATATTCCACTAAGAAATTTTACACAAAACACCCTAAGTTGAAGGGGAACGTCACATAATGCAGGGTGCTCCTCAGAGCAGCTACTTGTTCGTACGCGTCATCACCACAACTTGCAACAGACATGGACAGCGGAAACCCTGTCCAGAACATCGGGAGAACAACAGCGGTCACCGCTGGGATGATTGAGGGTTCCATCAAGCTTTATCTTCTACTACTACGAACGTGCAGGGATAGCAGCCCATGACAATTTGCAAATCGTTACTCTATGCATTTAAAATCAGACCAACGGAGACAGGAGAATCGAGTTTCTTAGGGTCCCAAGAAAAATTGGCATAGGTGGGCAGGCCGAGTGGCAAAACCCGTGGAGCTAGATTCGAGACCAATCCCTAGTTGCTAGGGGGTGGAGAATTGACTGGCGGCAGAACAGCAGCTTGTGAGGCTGAGCGCTGCCACCCTTCCAGCTCTACCCTGGTCGATCCCAGACCAAGACGAAGATGAAACAGACGGAACACGATTCAGTGGAGGGGCTTTGACGCGAAAACGGGCCCGCAGAGAGGTTCGTGTCAAAATGACTAAGTTGATGAGGGAATCCCTCTGGATTGGAGGGCTGCTAGATCGGATCAATCGATCAGTACTATCTATTTGCACCTTTTCACCGAATAGACATTTGGACCTAAATTTTCCCCTGCATATGGAAGCCAAATAAATCTGGCATTGGATAATCAGCATATGTTTTGCAAGAGCATGTTTTTGTATACATTCCCGGTGGAATGAAGATGATAAATCAAATGATTGAACATATGGCACTACAGCCTTACAAGCCAGCGACAAGAAAATGCCAATTATTAGTCATTGCAACAGCAAGGAAAATAAGAAAAGAAGCAGAAAAGAACTTATACTCTAGTTTCCAATGAATAGATAGGATTCAAGAAAAAATGGAGGAGCATGGAGCAAATTTTGCCACATCCATCAGTAAGTTTTCAAACTATGCCTCGGATATTGATTTAGGCTCTGTGCAATCAAACGTTAATGACATTAACCGCCAGTGCACACCAAAAAAAATTTAGATTTACCACAAAATTGTATTAGCCAAATTTTCATAAATACTACCTTTAGATCATCGTATTTGTAGTTCTTTTAGCAACTTGCGTTTGGAAAATCTCATTACCAACTAGTGCAGGAGTAACGAGAGAAAAAGTATATATACACCAAAGAGGAAAGGAGGAGCCTTTAGAAAACAAGCATTTGTGTCGCCACTTGAGAATAAAATAAGAAATTTATGTTATACTTCTAAGAAAAATCAGGACGCTGACACATAATATGGATGCTTCTAAACTACTTAGTTCAAACACTTGTTTAGTGTTCACGACCAATAAGCAGGTTAACATATTACGGAATCGGATGCATTTCAAATTTCCATATCCATTTTGTCTTCTCTTTTCCATTCTACTAAAAAAACATAGAAAAAAAAATTGGTTCCTTCCGATTGGCCTAATGTTCATTATTTTGGTAATGATCTTAGGACTTAGAGGGTTTCTTCATTACTTGCCTTCCTACATGTTCAAGTCAATTTAAAAAATGTACAAAAATGTGGATACCGATGTTAGAGCTTACATATGCCAAGTTTACTCAGGAACTTCAAAGCGTTTTGCACTCTTTCATCAAGCACTTCACATTTGACTTCCACAGTCTTAAGATATTCTGATATTGCAGTTGATCTCTCTGTTGGGTCAGGGCTTCCTTTAATTTCAACTTTAGTTTTAGGTCCCTGAAGAAAGGAAAAAAAAAAGGATTTTGCCAACATCAATCGACAATCAAAGAAAATTTCTAAAATGCAGCAGTTGTGTATCAAGAAAATGCATACCACACAATATAGCTGAAGAGTGAGCTTCTCTAAAACAGGTGCATGTTCAAGAATACATGCAAGTGCACTGAAGTCAGTAGGCACACACCAGTATACGTTGAGTAACAAATGCTTCAGGTTGCCTGTTGCCAAATACAGGACACCATTTCAGGTCCCTTCTGAAAATAAACTGTACATGATAAGCTGAATAAATCCGCACTTCAAACATGGTTATTCAGAAAAGAAAAATGAAGAAACAATGTAAGCATTAACAAATAAATTGGAAGTGTGAGCGTACAATTGCAATGTGAGATATCAGCACCAAACTCCGAGCTTCTGACAACCCTTGGAGAAGCACACATCTGTTGGCATCACCATTTACCCCATAACAATCATAGCAATCCTCATCGTCACAATCCCCAGAGTCAGTACTAAGGCAGTTGTCAAATTCATGGTCATCAATTTTGAGAACCGCCTCCACTAAGGACGGCATTCTCTCAAGCACAGGAGCCCTGTAGTTACCGACTTCAAGCCGCAGTGAATGAAGTTTCGGGGTGTCAATATGCATGCAAGAACCAAGGCAGAAATATGACCATCTCTTGATGGTTAGATACTTTAGAGATCTCGACGACATCCTATTGACATATTTGAAGTCACATGTATCGATCTCAAGGACTTCCAGTGCTGGGCAGCCAGAGAAGTCAAGGAAGTTGTCATTGAACTGTACATCAGAAAGTTGTAGCCTATTCAAGTGCTGGGAGACGAGTCTGTCAAGCTCAATAGGGCTCTCATAATCAAAATTGAGCTTGAGGATCTGGACTTTACACATTAGAAGATGCCGGATCCAAAGCTTTATGTGGGGCATGTCATCGACATCCAAATCAGGCAACGCGAGCTCGCATGTGTAGAGAGGAGAGCCTCCGCGGAGGAGCAATAGATGGTCCACGATTCACGGAGGTCCTTCACGGAATCTGGCTCGTTCACAAAGCCAATACGCAGGCCTGTGGCGAACCTCCAGAGGTGGCGCCAGCGCTGGGCGAGCACGCATGTCCGCACGGCCTCCTGTGCCAGCAGGAACGACAGCACGTGGTGGAGGACTTCGTCCGGGAGGACACTGAGAAGGTCACGGCCAGGCTCCGAACGCGGCGAGTCCATGCCGTTCCCGCCCCTTTTCCTCAGTGGCATTCCGTCGAGCAGGCTGCAGGCGTCCACCCTGCTGTGCAACAAATGCTCCCACCGCAAGGTGGTTGGAATCGACCCGGAAAAGAAAGGCGAATGCGGAATCTTGGCTGTGTGAAGACGTCGCCTTACCTAAGCTGGCGGCCGCTCAAGCGGTGGCCGCAGCGACGACGCCGACGGCGACGGGCTCGAGCTGGCCCGCGCCACCAGATCTACGTCGCTGAGCAGAGAATCCGGGGCGTGGAGTTGGAATGGTGTCACAGAAGCGGACTGCGGAAAAATCAGCAGAATTTTCAGGTCGCCATGAGCAGCGGCATTCGATTTCAATCATCAACAGGGTTCAAGGAGGGATGGGGGCCGTGGTTCAACTGAACAGGTGGACGGGTGGAGGTTCGTTCTCTTGTCGACATCTTTTTTTCTTTCGGAAAAGAAGGTTATATTGATATGCATAAATTTAGAAGTGAATTAAAGTTTTAATAAAATTTGAAAATTTTCATAAGGACCCAACACCCTCCTAAATGCATCTTCAACGGTCCATAAAGCACTCCATAAACTATCATTAGACAAAAAAGAAACACCTTGTTTGAAACACATTGAAAAATTATGGCATTGTCCTTAGCATACGAACAAAATGGAATTTGTAAGCAACACACTACATTGCGAGGACTTTTGTCAATGACACATTGTGATCATTTAACAATTATTCTTAACTTTTTATCTTAATTCATAAAATACATTTTAATTTGAAACTTGGCATAAATGTGCATGGTTGCATTACCTATCATTAAAAATAAAGTCATATTTTTTTGATTGTTTGCATCGTTTGTTCATTTTTTTATATTTAATTTGTTGAGCAAATCATTTCCTTCCACTTCCCTCAACGCTAAAAAGCATGGGAAGTTAAGATAGCAACACTGGCTGAGCTAAAACTTTAGACAAAATAATTATTATGTTTTAATTCTTATATAAAATAAATTGTCTATAGAACAAGCGTATATAAACCATCATTTTTAGTCGACCTCCGTGAACCATCTGATTGTAATAATTTTTGGTTTGTTTTCTTTCTTTCTATTTCAACAAATGAACTCAACAGTTGGCATCATCTAGGGGTGAAAACGGGACAGATAATATCCGACCGACCGACCGCCGAATCCAAATAAAATCAATATGGGCAAATACAAGATGCATAAATAATTACCCGACACTATCCGTGCCCGAATCCGAATTCGAAAAATAATAATGGGATAGGATGAGATGAGTGGTATCCGTCTCGCATCCGAGTATCATGTGATCTAAGGAAGTATATAACAATTATAGACTAAATAATGTGATGTAAAATCGTGAGAATAATATAAATAAGAGTCAAAATGATTTTGATCATGTATATCAATCATTAGTATGTCATGTCTTACTCTAATTGCTTCTCTATCTTTTGATTTTTCATCCTTGCTCAACTATACGATAATATCCGTGTCCGATTCCGAATCCGAACAAAGAATATGAGACAGGGTATGGGATGTAGAAATAATTATCCGGTGGTATCCGCTCCGACTCCGAATCCGAGTGAGAAAATGTAAGATAGGATACGGAATGAGCACTATCCGCCCGTATCCGATCCGTTTTCACCCCTAGCATCATCAATAGCACCCTTAACTTACCACAGGCTTGCCTCGATCCACGACGACTTCCTTTTGCCAGGTCTGCACTTGCTTTTTATGGTTTAACCGTCAACGTTGTGCTCCCCCACCCACTACGTGTCTTTCGTCGCCGGCAGCGAGCGACACCTTGCCACCCCACCCTCTCACCCATCTCTTCTGTCCTTCCCAAAACTCATTTTAAACCCGCAGATAGATGAAACCTTAGCAACCTTCCCACCCAAACCAAAAACCTTAAAGAGCTTCGTGGCTTAGGGTGTTCACTTTTAGACACATAAAATAGGAGGTGTGTATATAAAAAATTAAATTAAAACTGTTATATGTTTTCGTTTCATAACACTAGAAAATTCGCGCGGCGTTGCCGCGCAACGGTTGCTTTTCTCTTGTTGGACCATTTCTAGATCATGGATGATTTGGTTTCAGGTTTTCCTCAAGTCGACATGATAGAGTGTAATTCAAGGCACTTAATGACCACCTAACGTAACTGAACATGCTTCTTCAAATTTGTATAGTGTTCTGGCTTCTTTGAATTTGAATATAGATCAGATGCGGACTTTGCATGTGAAGTTAGTACTTTATGATTTGGACAACTTTTAAGATCTTGAATTCCTCTTCCATAGATTTAAGGATCAAATAGAGCTTAGATCAATGATGCATGTCCTACTCGTTGCAAATCCATGTCATTGTAGATTCTTTATATCGATTGTCGGAGAGTTCAAGCATCAAAAAGCGTTTCGATTATCAGAGCATTTAAGTGTTATAAACATGAAAAGTTCATTTTGGTGTGATATTCAGTTGAAAAAGTTAGTACTTTTCAGAGGGCAAGTTGGCGAAAAAGGATCATGCTGTGTAAAATGGATCAATGACTTCTTTTTGGAGTGGTGTCACAGGTAACATATGTCAGGTTTATGTATCAAAGAAACAAACTACAAATCAAAGGCTATTCTCTCAAAGCTTTGAACAAAGTTCCACTTCCAGTCATTACGGAACATAGATGGCAGAAGATATGGAGAAGCAAAAAGGTGTTGGACGAAGAATGATCTACCTGTGGAAATGATAAGAAAACAATATCCAAATAAGCTGTTAGCTAGTCGTATTATTAATGCTATATTTACAGCAAAGTATAAGCTAAAACTGATAACGATTTGAGATTTATTAATATATTTTGCGTTGCTAAAGTGCAGAAAAATGTTTTTATAGCCGGATATAAAATATTCTGTGCATTTGGCATAAAGTTCAAATATAAAGAGAAGGTGAATAATAAAAGCATCACCAGACCAGATGGACCAACTCGTAATGGGAAGAAAGCAGTCTTGGGTTCAAGAACAGAACGTTTCATCAGTTTTGTTGAGCCAAATAAATCTTCTGTTACTTCAGAGCAGATCGTTGTATACTATTTTTGTAGAGGAACAGATCATTTCAGGGAAACTGGATTGACACTGCTGAAGAGATAGACGTTTTATTCGTAGGGGATGACTGGGTGCGTTCACCAATATGATCGATGATACTCACCTGTCACCGTTAGATATTCAGAATATGTACAGCGTTGGTTTTCTGAATCTGAAGCTGTTGTGCTAATCATCATGTAAAATACATCATTCGAAAGTTGGAACAGCCGATTTGGAGGGCATCACACACTTTACACCCATCCCCTTGGGCCCTCCGCCGTGGCGACAAGCTGCTTCAGGTGATTACTTGCCTCAGCCGGACATCATAGAAATCATTCAGATGCATCGATCTCGCGACAGTAGTAAAAAGTCGGTAGTAAAAAGAGCATCGATCATAAAAAGATAAGAGGAAGTTTCAGCCTCATGGCATGAAATTGAAACAGTTTAGTGTTCCAAAAAATGTTGCAATAATCTCAGTTAGAAATATGCAGACCAGCAGCCTTTGTGGCATTTTCACGAACAGGTATGGTGCATGGCTATGGCTTGCGAGACAGCACCTTGTACGTGAAGGTGTCATGGCAGCGTACTCCTGCCACAGGCCCACAGCTGCCACGCACCGGCTCCTGGCTCGCGGCTTCGTACCAGCTGACCCGACAGCCGGTCTCGTCGCCCTGGCCCGCGCCCAAGGAGTCGAGCAGCCCCGTGTCGCGCCCATGCTTATGGAAGAGATTCGCAAGGTTGTCGTCGACCTGCCGCTAATGTGGCAAAGCAGCCGGGACGGGAAGATGGCGCTACGTGCTCGGTGGCGCCGGCGGTGTCGTCGAAGGCCTCACGGGCAACGTTGAGAGCCGTGTCGTCAAAGTGTTGTTCATGAGCACGCCGAACGGCCGAAGGAGGCGAGCGCCTGCGGGTGGGAGATGAGGCGGGTGAGCAGCTGTTTGCACACCCCGGGCAGTGCGAGCCTGCGAGGAGCCAGCGGTGGTCAGGGAGCTGGACACTGCAGCTGGACGCCGACGATGGGTAGGCGGTGGCGGTGCTGGAAGCATCTAGAGGAAACAACACTGGACGTTGGTTGCCAAATGAACGGCTGAAATGAACCAACCAATCAGGTGCGAGAGAACCGCACGCGATTTAGATATGCGATTTAGATATGTAGAGAAAATAGTGAGAAAAAAATAAAAGTGAATGAAATGAAAAATATTTTTAAATGAAAGAATTGGTGTTTTTTCTCTCTCCACTAATTTTTAGAGCCTCCGAACACCCCCTTTGTACCATGGGCTGGCTCTGCATCCTGCAATTCTACCACGACTGGCCATCTTCTTGCTCCCAGTCCCCCACCACAGAACCGTCGCCCGCCACCTGCTCGGCGGAATGCCAAGGAAGAACGGTAAGAGCGACGAGGGGGCGGCGACCGCGCCGAGCGGTGAGGACCGCCTGAGTGCGCTCCCGGACGACGCGCTCCTGCACATCCTGTCCCTTCTGCCCTCGGAGGACGCGGTGCGCACCTGCGTGCTCGCCCAGCGCTGGCGCCACCTCTGGCGGTCCGTGCCGGCGCTGCGCGTCGCGAGAGACGGCAGCCGGTGGTGGAGCGTCTGGAAGCTGGACAGGTTCGTCACCCAGTTCTTGGCCCGCCGTGACGGGCGCTCGCCGCTGCGCGAGTGCGACATTGTCTGCTTCCCCTTCGGGATCGGCCTGGACGACGCCTCTGACGACGACCTGTTCCGCTTCGCGGAGTGCTGGATCCGCCGCGCCGTGTCGCAGTTCCAAGCGAGGGTGCTCAAGGTCAGAGTGTACACCTATGAGCGGCGGCTGGAGCTCACGAACGCGCCGCTCGTTTCGCAGCAGCTGACCAGGATGGATCTCTACCAAGCGGAAATAGACGACGAGACTCTTGATTTATCGAGCTGCCCTGCATTAGAGGATCTCGAGATGAAATATTGCAGCATTGCGGGCGGGAAAATCATTTTACCGTCGGTGAAAAGTCTGCGCATCATTGGTTGTGATTTCTACATAGTCCCCCGAGCTAGAGTTTCGGCCCCAAATCTAGTTTCCTTGCTGCTATCTGAGAGTGGGGGCTTCACTCCTTTGTTTGAGAGCATGCCGTGCTTGGCAACAGCATTTGTCCGGTTTGATGACGGATGCGATGAAAAATGTTCTCGTAGTTATTTTGGGGATTGTGGCGATGGCAGATGTGATGGATGCTATGGGAATCTGTATTTTGAGGACGATGAAGATGACCAGTGTGTGCTTCTTGAAGGTTTGTCAGCCGCTGCGAATTTAGAGTTGATAGCTCCACCTAAAGTGGTATGCTTGCAATTTTGCTTTAGTTTCTGATTTCACCTATTTTTTAACTAAAGATTTGCACAACTTTTGTATAAATTTCAGTTCAGTATTTTGAAATTAAGCACTTTGAAGGTTTACTCCTTTGCAATATCCAGTTTGTTTGCAGAAAGGATTTGAAATGGTGCCCTACATTCAGCAAGTCGAAAACCTTATTGCTCAATGAGTGGTGTGTGGCAGCTGAATTCAGCGCACTAATTTACTTTCTCCAACATTCACCAATTCTGGAGAATCTGAGTTTACAACTTGCTCAGGTAATATTATTTCTTTTGTACCTTTGATAACTTTCACATTTCAAGCTGTAATGTTGACTGACTGATCTCTGTACTTCACCAATTTTATTTCCACAGGTACCAAAACCTGTTATTGAAGCAAATGGACGCTACAATCAAATGGAAGGATCATTGGTATCTAAGAACCTCAAGTTAGTTGAAGTCATATGTCACGAGGATGAGATGGTTCACAAACTTTTATCGCTGCTCAATACCTGTGGTGTGCCTTCTCATAAGATTGCCATCCGGGAAATGAGTTCTTGGTGTTCTGAAAGTAAGTCATCTATTGGCACTTGTATCATTATTTTATTGCAACGTATAATGGCTAATTTCATGTTTGTCATTTAGTGTAACAGCATTCCTAATATGAAAAGAGGAAAATGAAGAACAAAGTTCTTTACGATTTTTTTTTCCAGTTTAGCTACATTCCTAATAGGAAATACGGTCCTTTACATGCAACTGCCTAACATTAGCTATGAATAAATAGCTAATCTCCGGTCATAACAATACTCCTTATCGTATTATTATCTCCATTATTGTCGACATATTTAGTTCAAATGCTGGTGTCCACACTGGTCCCATTGGTTGCTTCTGTTCCCATCCTAAGCCCTGGCCGGTGCCCTGGGTCTACAGTCAACATATTCTTGGTCATTGACTGTCACCTGAACTAGAGAGACTTTGATTGATAGTCTTTCTAGGAGTAGGAAAATAATGCTTTTGAGTAGCATGTGTGGCATAAAAAACGTAGTTCATCAATATAGAAGGAATGATCTACTCATGCCAATAGGGGCTGCCACTATTTCAATACGACCTTGAATTTATATCTTCGATGTTCGATCCTTTGGTGAAAATAAGAATTTCTGCACTCAAGGCGGGATAACAGGATCCTTTTGTACTCACAGTGAAATAACTTTGCCCTCTGGCCATTTCAATGTCAAGAGGAAATGTGGGAAAAAGAGCTGCAGTAAGCTTGGCTAAATATAATCAACCGCAAAAAAAAAAAAAAAAAAAACCCTGTAAAATAGTAAGCTAAAAGTTTCAAGCAATTAGTAACACTTACACATCCTTCTGGCTTTCCAATACTCAAGTGTGATGCTGGTCTAATCGTAAAAGTATTTCCTGTGTTCTCATTGTGCTTTTCTGATGTTTCTGCAGAATTCAGTTTCGAGCAGAAGGATAAGACTAATGCTGTTGAAGTACCTTCTACCTCCTGATAAATCAGAAATATATTATCAACCCTGCTGCTATGATGTTGCAGTCCTGTTGCCCAATAGTACTAGCTTAGACTGCTACTGGACTTGTATGATTCGTGTGGGAGTAGCTGGACTTAGGTTTCAAATCTCACTTCCGCACGTTTTTAATATTTAAATGAATCTCAGACTTCAACTACTGTTATGATCAAGGAGGGCTGCTGCCCTCCTTGCGGCTGTGGTGGAGGGTGATGGCGGCTAGGGCAGAGAGGAGGAGGGGGCGCAGGCGCAGGAGAAGAGGAGGGAGGCGGCGGCTGTTGAGAGAGAGAGAGAGAGTTAGGATTTAACCCTTAACTCTACTTGCCCTTTTATTGATAAACTGCCCCTCTTTATATAGAGGGGTACAACTTGACTCTCAAGCAACTCTAACTTAACCTCTAAGCAATCTCTATAGATGGGATCTTATCAAATGATCTCATCCTTCCTAACTTACAATGACCCTTCCTAATCTAATCCTAGCCACTTTTAGAAGGTGGAGCCGCAGCCCCACCTAGCCGCCCTCCTGGCGGCGGCGCAGCAAGGGCGGCGGCAGCCCTAGCACGCCAAGCTGCCGCCCCCGGGCTGGGCTGGGCACATAAGCCCATGCTCATAACATCTCCTCCCCCATTGACATCCAGCGCGTCCTCGCGCTGGAAAAGATCGAAGTAGGGAGTCGATGTTGTTGGAGAAGAACAAAGCCCAATGTCGACCACCAGCACGCCAAGCATCATGTCGGCAAGAAGAATACGCCGAATGCCATCGACTTGTAGCAGGAAGTAGTCGCGAAGGTTGCCGATGAAGCCTGCGTTGATGAAGATGTGCGAGGAGGGGCGAGAGTCGTGCCCTTTCACTGTCGGCGTCCATGGGTAGAGGCGTCCATCGAAGAGAAGACACCCCTCGCGCAACGTCCAAGCGCAGGGGTCGTCTCCTGCCGCAACACGAGCAAAGAGCCCACCAAGCTCCTTGTCCTGACTCCTGTCGCGACGTAGGTCGGTGTAGAGGGTACTCGTCGAATTGAGGACGTCGAAGATGTGGTGCACGTGACGAGGTCCCCCCATGACAGCCAAGGTAGGCTGTGAAGCAGGAAGGGCGGGCGCCACCCCAGCCAGAGGCACAGGTGGGGGCAGCTCCAGCCAAGCCGTGTTGTCCTCCTCGAGCTCCTGCAGGGTGCTAGTTGGACGTGGTTTATGAAAAATAGATCCAATATCAACCAGTAAAATGTGGCGCCTCTCAAAGAAGCCCATGAAGAGTGCGGCGAATTTCCAAGTGGTCGCCCCCAGAGTTGGCAACCAAGGCGCAATAAGGATGATGTCGACGGTGTCGGGGAAATCGGCTATGAAGACGTCGATGTTATGCACCATGTCAAAGGACGGATAGCCAAGACCTTTGCTGCCATATCTTGTATCACCATGTGCATCGAGACCACCCGTCCCAAGAGATGCATCCAGGCTAGAGCCGCCTGCTCTAAGCCCAATGTCAGGGGTAGCCCATGGAAGACTAGAAGTCCAGATAATCTTCCAAGTGATTGGATCCGTGGTGTGGACGGAGGAAGCTGGCCAGAGTGAAAGTGCAAGCAAAAGAACAGGGAACAACAATGAAATAGACACACGTTGCTTACTATTCATGTTGTTCTTGTAGATGACTACCGTGGCACTGTCCAGAGTTGTTGCGTCGTCCTCTAGCTGGAGCACATGGTTGCTGGAGGTGTCATGGTGATCCAAATCCGTCGATGGTTGGGAATCCATAATGAACTCCATGGCATCAAAGAACTCCTCTTGACAGATGTCGGTGCAATAATCAAAGGAGATAGTGTCCTCAATGCATGGGTAGGCGGAAGGAGCTAAAACAATAGCACCAAGATTTGGTGGTAGAAATCCCACCAAAGCAATCATGTCGGAAACATGTGAGGTGACCATATTCTCAATGTGTGGAAGAGTAGAAGGAGTTGCAGCGAAATCACCCCATAGAATTTTCAACAGATCATTATAGCAAGTCATAGCAGAATGATTACTCTTGTGGAGCACAGCTTGAGAGAATATCTGTAAATTCAGAACTCCAAGTGAAAATTGCCAGCAATCTGAATCCATTGCGATTAGCCACAAAATCACCAATAAAAATGTCCAGAAATCCTTTTGAGGCTGAATGGACTGGCTCCTTTGAGATGTGTCCTGCTCACTGAAATTACCGAGAAACTCCAAACGAGACTCATCATCAATCCAAATTATATGTGGCAAAAAATCATCTGTTGAGAGTTGAGACCACATATCCTTGAGAAATTTGCATAGTCGCAATTTCTGCCCCCAAAATCTTTGGAAGACTTCCCCGTGCGAAAATTGCAACCGATGGTGCTATGATGTGTTGCGAAATTTTGTTGCGAAAAATCCTCAAAATGATATCGTCAAATCCAATCAAATTTTCTCCCAATTGTAACATGCATCCATAAGGCACTGCTCCCAAAGATTTCAGAGAACCGGAAGATGCAACACAAAATTCTTGAGAGATCGAATTGTTCAACCCGAAGACAATAGGTGAGAGAGAAGAAAAACCATCAACTCTGTTATAATCATTGCAAACCTGATTAGCAATTTCCTCCTTCGGCAGATTTTCCATTGGAGATCTCTTATTGTCGATGTCAAAGTCGATGATGGGAACGGTCTCCATGAGGATCATGGCATCGAGGTTGGCGGAGACGACCAAGGTGATCTCCTCCGCGGCACCCAAATCAGCCGTGGCGACAATATGAGCCGCGTGAGCAGTAGCAGCGTCGCTGTTCGTGAGGTTGATGATGATGGCCGGTGCAGTTGTAGTGGTCGAGTCGTCGTCCGGGGAGGTGTGGAGCGCCGAATTAACAGCCAGGGGTGTACAATTGCCTGTCGATGCAAGAACATCGGCTGATAATGCCGGGATGACGTTCCCGTCAGTAGGGGCCTCCAGATCTGATCTGTGAACAGTAGCGTGGGTACTGTTCGTCGCGTGAACAGTACCAATGCTGCTATTGTTGGAGACGGGGTTGTTGCTGCAGATGGCGATGGGAGAGTCCTCCGTGATATGCGGATCAGCCATGGCGATGGGATCTGCCGCCTGTGATGCAGATTCCTCCTCCTTGGCGAGCATCTTCTGAAAGAATGCGTCGGCCACGGCGAAGAACTCATCGAGACTTGTCTTCATGTTTCTCAAAAGGTCGGCACTGTCGGCATTGGATCGGTGGTGGTGGCGGCAACGTTGGTGGAGGCCATGGAAGAGAGGAGGCCGAGGATCAAGATGGACTCGTGATACCAGTTGTTATGATCAAGGAGGGCTGCTGCCCTCCTTGCGGCTGTGGTGGAGGGTGATGGCTGCTAGGGCAGAGAGGAGGAGGGGGCGCAGGCGCAGGAGAAGAGGAGGGAGGCGGCGGCTGTTGAGAGAGAGAGAGAGAGTTAGGGTTTAACCCTTAACTCTACTTGCCCTTTTATTGATAGACTGCCCCCCTTTATATAGAGGGGTACAACTTGACTCTCAAGCAACTC
This sequence comes from Eragrostis nindensis, assembly GCA_012490785.1. Taxonomy (NCBI): domain Eukaryota; kingdom Viridiplantae; phylum Streptophyta; class Magnoliopsida; order Poales; family Poaceae; genus Eragrostis; species Eragrostis nindensis. Next base: position 646,298 of record JAAXCT010000191.1, on the reverse strand, counting down.
TAACTTAACCTCTAAGCAATCTCTATAGATGGGATCTTATCAAATGATCTCATCCTTCCTAACTTACAATGACCCTTTCTAATCTAATCCTAGCCACTTTTAGAAGGTGGAGCTGCAGCCCCACCTAGCCGCCCTCCTGGCGGCGGCGCAGCAAGGGCGGCGGCAGCCCTAGCACGCCAGGCTGCCGCCCCCGGGCTGGGCTGGGCCCATAAGCCTATGCTCATAACAACTACACTGTTCCTTCAGGGACCACTTGTTTAACCGTTGGGAACCTAATATAACTTTCTGATGGAATGTTCTTGGTCTATTCTTGATCCTTCGTTTTCTATACTTATCGGTGATTGAGGGTTATATTTATTTTTTTTGCGAAAGGGGAAATATATTAAGAATCAAAACAGATTACATCTCCTATTACAACCAAAACCTTGTAGAAATAAGAACCTACAAACCATGTCTTGTCACTATTCATCTTCTTCCTCAGATCGAGGGTTATATTTGATACCGTGCACACTGTCTTATATGTATGCCTATTGGCGCTTGAGGTTGTTGTCTCTGAATTCAGCAGCCAGCTAAATGCTTGTCTGGCTTGTAATCCTGATCTTAAAAAAATGTTTCGTAGGATCGAATCCTATGAGTTCACTTATACAACGACCAATAAGCTTGTAATCTTGGTACTTCGGGGACAACGCAGATGGTTCAGAAGTTCTCATTTATTGGAAGCATTTCGGCCTCAACTTGCTGCGAAGTTGTGAGGTCCCACGTCAAATCAAGAGCCTAACTTGTCAAAGACAAAGAAAAGATGGATTTTTTTTAATGAAAAGAAAAGATGGATTTTGACTGTCCTTTGGTCCTTGTGACTGTCAATGTATCTTGCAATAAAATCGCCCTCACCATGAGTCGGCAGAGGCTCCACCTCTATACAACAATCTCTTTGCTTCCAAGGCAAAAGGTCACGGTAGCAGCCTCTTCTCCAGGTTGTAGGTTTGCTGAACGGGCCTACGTGTAGGAGGATGTTAAAATACTTTTTAATTATTATTTTTATATCATTTGGATGCATATATTGTCAGATGTTGTTAAACCATGTAAATAGTATCCAAAAAAATCTATCATAGGTTGTCATTTGATATTTCAACATGCAAAATTTGACCTTCAAATTCCATTTGTAGGTCTGGGAAACGAAAAAGAAAAACTTCAATAAGGTGTATATTGTACCGAATGGAATTGTTTATGGGAGTATAGTAAACCATCATTTTGTTTAGGATGTCAAATGGACAAAGTGAGTTATTCGGGAGAGTAAAATGGACTTTTTCCGAAGAGGTACCTACCTTTATTCCTTTCTTTCTGCTGGAACATGAAGACCATCGATTAGGATATAAATATGCATTGGGCTTGCTGGACAGATTTAATTTTTAGGGACGCATGGTTGCTGTGCGAAACGAAATCATTTGTTGGTTGAAGTTCCCTGCAACTTGTTCACTGGGCCGGGTTTTCAATGCCAGTGGCTAGTGCAACTACGTGGCAGGCCAGTCTCGTCATTCCCCGGAAGCATCTATTCGTTGCAGCGTTTGATGGCCAGAGCGAAATTTCAGAACGGTAAAATTATCTTCCTAGTTTCCAAGCCTCAAATTTATAGTCTCAAACATCACTGTTTGTCCGTGTTCTGGTAATAGTTTAATTTTCTCATAAATTAAGCCACCACATAGAACATTTTCCATCTGAAAACACTTAATACTAACCTTACACGCCATACTGGAAGTCCAATGGCTACGATCTGTATCTTTCGATACAAATCTGAGACTACCGGAGGAAAAATCTGGCATTTGCAAGAAGCCCCAATATATCCACATTCACCAAGCTGACTAAAAATTTGTATTGACAAACTATTAAAACTTCGAGTGCCAAAGGAAGCCGCAACCTACCCCACACGTCGTGCTTCAACTAACGCAAATTATTCACTAAATGTAACATCTTTCGGACATGCGCTTTCTCGTGAGTGATAATGTGACTCAAGATCCAATAAAAACGTTCTGAAAATCATCACTACGGGAGACATCTCATTTGCAGAGTGCCTGTTGCACTCGGCAAAGGCTAGTATGCACTCGGCAAAGCCTTTGCCGAGTGCAACACTCGGCAAAAGATTGTCGGCAAAGCAATCTTTGTCGAGTGTCATTTATTGGGCACTTAGCAAAGATTTTGCCGAGTGCCTAGCGTGGCACTCGGCAAAAAAAAGATGAAATATTCCGTCACCCTGACGGAGACGTTTGCCGAGTGCCAGGGACTGGCACTGGGCAAACATTGGCTCTTTGTCGAGTGCCACGTGGCAGGGCACTCGGCAAATCCAAGGGCACTCGGCAAACAGGCTGTTTCCCGTAGTGCATGTTGCACTTTACTTTGTAAACAATTAATACCAAATTAGTTTGACTTATTCGAAAACTGCAATATATAGTTTCTGATCTGCACTGCAAGCTATTAACCTAGGTATCTCTTCCTCCAAGGACTTGTAGATTTCAGTTGCAACATATGCTGCATGATCTGAAGCACATTAGCTGTGCGAAATGAAATATTTTCCTTTCGTCTGAAGTTCCATGCAACTAGTTCACTGCCCCCTGTTTCAATGCCTATAACTTCAGGCAAGCACCTGTTCTGAATTGTTTGTTGACAAGAAAAATAACTGACATAATTACAAATAACTTCAAAATAACTTACATAATTACACAGCTAACTCCTTCGCCTCTATTGGAAGAGAGGAGCGTAAGGGACGACTGCGGGCAGAAAACCAGAGACAATCCACGGCATGAAACAGAGGAGTTTCGTATCAGTTATGTTATCACCACTGCACGTTCAGGGTCTCCAGTGCACGTTATGGGTCTCTTGATGCAATGCAGAAAAGCATTACATATTTGATTGAAGACATGTAGTCGACCCAGGTGAATTTCAGGATATGTACATAACTCTATAACTTAACTGCACTCCCTGCTTCCGTGTAAAAAGAGTTGGCACTCCTGATGACTCAAGGGTCACAACACAGCTCGTGCAGACACATTCTCCCTTCGAGCAGGTCCCAGCACTGCTGCTCGTGTGATCCTGGTGCCTCCTAGGCCTGTGTGAACAACTCTAGACATAGTGACCCTCCCTTTTGAATCAGCAACGATAATAGCATCAGAATTGTCTACTGTCTACATGGATCGTCTGATTCACTTGAGTCTAGGCTGAGACTGCTCTTCTGCTTTCCCCATTTGCTATATATAGGAAGGTCATCTCATTTTTTCTGAGACTGCTCTTCTGCTTTTTTTCTGAGAATTTCTAGCCTATTTTTCTTTTTTCCTAGGCACCGTGGTAGGAAGGTCATCTCCTTTTATTTATAAATGGATCTTCTCTTAGCAATCTAATATAATAGTCAATATATCTATCTATTATATGAGGTGGCTACTCTATAGGCTCTATGTGACACGGCATTTGCATTTAGCTAGCCAGCAGCAGGCTTCTAAATCATTAGCCTTGCTCTAATTAAGCTACAATTAAGCGCGGCCACACCGAACACGATATTGGCTTGGTTCTCCTGCAAAACCAAACAATTGCATGCAACTAGTAATATCGAAAAGGCAAACTACTAGCTAGTCTAGTATTAATTAAAACTCGTGCAGAGGACATGGTGGGAAATACGCACACAAAATTTCAGATTAAAACTCGTTTTCTATTTAAAGATATAAAAATAACAAATCATGATGGAAGAGGACAAAAATATTGCACAATCATTGTTTTGTCCTTTTCCTCCTCTTTCTTCATGATTTGTTATTTTTGTATCTTTTAGTAGAAGTTGAATTTGGATATGAAATTTCGTGTGCATGTTTCCCACCATGTCCTCTACATGTATGCCAAGTTTCATAATTTTTCAAATCTTCTAAATAGGTATTTCGAGAGGGTTTTTACGATTCCACCGAATTTGTGGTTTCCACTGAATATTTTCCGAAACTTGCTAAAGTGTGTCATCTAGGTCCAAAGTATCGAAAATACTCTTATGGCTGCTAACATGCTACTGATTCAAAATAAAGTGTTATACTCTTTCTCTCCAAATTATTGATGCCATTACAATTCATGCTAAAGACATAATTTACACTTATGGCTCCTAATGAGCCATTATTAGAAAATATTTTTTATTCTATTTATTTCTCTAAATTATTGTTTTCATTACAATTCATGCTAAAGGACATAATCAGACCATGTGGGCAATGATAATAAATAAGCAGATCACAAATCATGGTTATATGTGGCCACGTCAGGAACAAGAGGGGTAGTTTCAGAATATTGGACCTACATGACAGTCTTTAGCAAGTTTAAGGACCCGAATATGCATTTTGAGAGTTTGAGGACCTAGATGACACCCTAGGACAAGTTTAGTGACCGCCCATGTATTTTACTCTTTTCTTTTTTTTTTTTTTCTCTTTCCTTTACTTCCCTGTATTATTAGGAGAAACGAATCCCTCTTCTTCCAATAGTGAATTGAGAATGTTTGGTTCATGAACTATTTTCCCTGGTAAAGATTAGATGAAGTTACTACTATGTTATTTGATAAATTTGCAACAGGAGATGATTTGCAAATGCAAACATTAAAACTTGAAATATTATTATAATCTTCTCTTAGCAATCTAATATGATAGTCAATATATCTATCTATTAATGAGGTGGCTATTCTATTGGCTCTATGTGACATGGCATTTGCATTTAGCTAGCCAGCAGCAGGCGGCTAAATCGTTATCCTTGCTCTAAGCTACAAGGGCCGCTACACAGAAGACGATATATACAAGACCAAGTCTTGGTGCTGTCCACAACGCCTGGAAGCTACAGGAGTCACACCCCTATGTGTATGTCCACCAAACCATCAGACGTTAGCTAGGAAACGCCTTCAATCACCGATGTGGCAGCTTTCTAGCCTTGCTCGGGTGGTGTTGTGGCTTGGTTCTCCTGCAAAACAAACAATTGCATATGCAACTAGTAGTATCGAAAAGGCAAACTACTAGCTATAGTCTAGTACTACCTCCATCTCAAAATATAAGCATTCCAGAGTTTGGTCAAAGTCAATCATTTTCAAGTTTGACTCTTAATATCTATAAAAAATATATTATGTTGAGTATGAAAAATTACATATTATGATAATTGGTATCATAATGAATCTAACAACATTATTTATACTTTGCCAAACGTTGTGATTTTTTTGTTGTTGACAGTCAAAGTTGGAATAGATTGACTTTGACCAAACTCTGGAATGCTTAAATTGTGAGATGGAGGTAATATTAATTAAGCTGGGGCATGTACGTACCTACTAGTATAGTGGTGGGAAGCTGGGTGGCCAGACCGTCTGACGGGAAAGATCTCAAGGCGCTCATCCCTGTACCGATCGTGCCAGTTGGCCACCTTGGTCGCCCTTCTAGTCCGGAGATCCAGGTAGATAACATCGTGGATTATGACCAAGAAGGCGAAGTCGGCGTTGTCCCCGACTCCGACCACGGTGGCGGGCTTGTAAGCGCCTTTCTTGTACGTCCACCGTCCATATCTCAGAAGATGACCGCAAGTCTCGTGGACGGGGACGCTGTCCTTGAGCACCCACTCGCCGGCTCGGTAGAGCCGCCAGACGTTGAGCTCGTTTCCGTCGACGTGCAAGAGGTGGAGAGCGTCGTCTCCCCTGGCAAGGGCAATGTTGTTGTAGTCGTCATCGACGTCGCAGTCGCCAAAGATGAACGCCACGCCTTCCGGGAGCTCGACGGTGGAGAGGCTCGCCGCGGCAAAGTCCACTACGATGATGTACCCTGCCGTGGCTAGCATGAAGATCTTGCCGCCCATGAGCAGGGCCCTGGGCTCCAGTATGGTCATCGGTAGGGGTGAAAACTAACTATCCTTAGGGTCACCTCCGACCCTCTTTAGATCAAACAAATGAACTAGATTTCCAAAATGAGCTCTTATTTTGGAAATCTAGTTCATTTATTTGAACTAAGGAGGGTCGGAGGTTACCCTTAGGAGCACCTATTTACACCTCTAGTCATCGGATTCCTAGGCAGCTCGATAGCATTGACCGAGCTGTGGGTGGCCCAGGCGGCGCCGCGCCGCAGGACTGACACCTCAACGGAGATGGTCGTATTCCAGTCCCAGTCGACTCCCACATGGTAGCACGTGGCGTCACAGTCGTCTTCTTCGGGGAGGAACATGTTGTGCCAGTGCCAGTGGCTGCTCGAGATCATGGCGGGCGCAAGCGGCAGCTCGGTCACCATCATGGCGTTTCCTGATTTCCCCAATACGAGCGTCCTGCGCGGGTCCTCATTTTGGCTATACCGTGTGAACTGGAGGAGTGTACGGCCGTTACGGGCGTCGAAGAGATGGCACGAGGCCCCAGGGAAGGCGTCGCCGAACGGAGATTCCGTGCGACGGAGGGCCGGGTCCAGACAGTCCGGCATCGGGATGAACTCCGGGTCCCGGCTGCATTGGGAGCAATGTTTTAAAAAGTGGGCTAAGTGGTTTAGCGGCATGTCTCTAAAACAGCTAATAGCGGAGCTAAATCGGGCTATAGTATAGCGGTACAATGCCGAAAACAGCTATTGCGGGAGATTTAAAACCTTGACTGCCAGTCGATGTAGAAGCCCAAGAGACAGGGCGGGTGGCGCCCGTGGAGGCGGCGGAGGAGGGCGCGGTCCGAGGAGCACTGGAGCCAGCGCTTGGAGACCAGCGAGGCGAGGACGAGCGTGGTGGGGGAGTCCACCTGGCTCAGGATCTCGCGGATGAGATCGTCGTTGCCCAACACCTCAGTCATGGAGTCATTCGCCAGCATCTCTCCCTTTCCTCCTCCTCCGCCTCCGCGACCCGCCGGCTGCTGGTGGTGCTTCATGTTCCCGAATCCCGCTTCGTCTTTGTGCTTCACTCCCACTCGCACACTGTTGTTGGCCTTGTGCTAGTGGCAATGGGTACCAGTAGTGCTTGTTCCGCACATGAACTTCATCTTTCTTTTATAACAACAACTTTATAGTAGTAGTACATATACAAATGTTTTAGTCTTTTGTCAGACCAAGCCTTTTGTCAACTTTATACATAGTCTTTTGTCACACCAGTGGTGGTGCTCCATGTTCCTCTTTCTTTCGACTTAAAGTGCCCACCTGATGTTGTCGGGCTGGTGCGGTAGTGGTACTGGCTGGTTTCTTTTTTTTTTTTTTTTTTTGCCACCCTGCATGCACAGCCGCTAGCGCCTATTCTCCTTTTGTTCAAGATCTATTGGTACTCCCATGATCAAAGAGACGCACATGCACTTCATCTTCCTTTTACAGCTTTATACATATACAAATGTTTCAGCGTGCCAACAAGCCTTTTGTCAGACAAAACCTTTTGTCAGATTGGATTATTTCGTGCAAGCCATTTGTCATATAAAGATTCCCTATATCATGGCTTTGTAATTTTTCTGAGTTGTCTTTATCATTGATGACTTTATTAATCACGTGCGCAACACCTTGATTTTTTCGATACCCTTTTTGTTTGAGGGCTAATCACAGAAGCTTATATTAATACTTTTTTGTTTGAAGGTTTAAAGTATTTTTCTTCCACTCAATAACTCACTTCGAATCCGTTTCAACCAATCTTTTGTTCAGAATTAGTTTTACACAAATACGATTCCAACGTCGTAGATGAAAGATACCTACGTCGAACAGGTAAATTGGCTTGATTTATGCAAGAGATCATGCATGTGCGTCTCTTTGATCACTTCATGGATATGTTTCAACCGAAGGTCTTGCAGATGGCCGGTGCCGAGAATCACGCACAAATTCATGCTAAGCTCCACTTGCCGTCACAAATGGGCAAATATGGAGTTTACGCGTGAAGGAGAGGTCGCGGGTTTGAATCCCACCGGACGCTCAGGGCGCAAAAAAAAAAAAAAACTTGCGACTTGCGATGATGATGGGGTCGGGCGGGGCTAGCCGGTGGGGGCTTCTCCCAAATAACTCCCAAATAAAAAAATTGCTATTTTTTTCATTTTTTTTCAATTTACACTTTACCGAGTGTAAAAAATGACAATCGGCGAAGCTTTACCGAGTATCCGATAAAAAACACTCGGCAAAGAGCTCTTTGCCGAGTATTTTTTTTACCGAGTGTTGTTTGACACTATGCCGAGTTTTTTTAAGGCTGGCACTCAGCAAAGCATGGATTTGTGATTACTTTGTTGTTGGAACAATTTGATTTCTTTGTCAGAACAATTTGATTTCGTTGTTGGAACAATTTGATTTCTTAAAGGGAACAATTTGATTAATTTGTTGGAACAATTTCCGGCCTATGGAACAGCTTGATTTCTTTGCTGGAACAAATGTTTTCTTTGCATGGAACTATTCGATTTCGTTGCTGGAACAAATATTTTCTTTGCTTGGAACAATTCGATTTCTTTGCTGGAACAAATGTTTCCTGTGCTTGGAACAATTCAATATCTTTGCTGGAACAAATGATTTTTGTGGTTGGAACAATTCGAATTCTTTGTTGGAACAAATAATTCCTGTAGTGATTACTTCGTTATTGGAATAATTCGATTTATTTGTCAAAACAATTTGATTTCGTTGTTGGAACAATTTGATTTCTTCCAGGAACAATTTGATTAATTTGTTGGAACAATTTTCTGGCCTATGGAACAGTTTGATTTCTTTGCTGGAACAAATGTTTTCTTTGCATGGAACAATTATTTTTCGTTGCTGGAACAAATGTTTTCTGTGCTCGGAACAATTCGATTTCTTTGCTGGAACAAATGTGTCCTGTGCTTGGAACAATTCGATATCTTTGCTGGAACAAATGATCTTTGTGCTTGGAATAATTCGAATTCTTTGTTGGAACAAATGATCTTTGTGCTTGGAATAATTCGAATTCTTTGTTGGAACAAATAACTCGAATGGGGATGCTTGGAACAAGTAACAATAAACAGTGGAAAAATTTAATTTGAGGGAGTTGCCACCTGCTCTGGGCACCGACGAACAGTGCGACGGCATCTTCTTCCTCTGTGGGCAACACTAGATGGTTCTACAAAGCGGAATCGTCGTATGTGAATTGAGCTGTGCTGACTTGCAGTGGGCCGTAGATGGGCTTGAAGAGGGTGGTCGAACGGCTGCTACAGAGACAAATATGGAGTGACGAGCTTGAGGTGGTGTGGGTGGAAACAACACAAAACACACGATTATGAAGAAAAATAGCATTTTTAAGCATCTAATAAGACAAAAATTAATGGAAATGAACCAGTAGAATTACCAGTACGCTAGAACATGTCCCATGTCAAAAAAAAAAAAAGTGCATAAAGGGAACTAGAAATGGATAATTACATGCACAATGAAAAGAAGCATCAGATCTATAAAGACTTCTAATCGTGTAGAAGTCCCCGTCTCACTGTAGCGCTACAGTCAAGCGAAGCCAAGACTCAGATCACTGTTCATCCACAGTAAACGAGCATGAGTCGTTGGATCCTCCGCTCGCCCTCCGCACGCCTTCGGATCCCTGTCTGACGGGCCCGGGTTCGAGAAGCACCCAGCGATGACCAGAGCAAAAGGCGTCGCCTACCTCCCGGACCCTCCCAATCCATCCCGATCCAGATGGCTCCCCTCGCCACCCGTGCTCCAGCTCCCCCGCACCAGCTCCAGCCTTCGCGTGTCCTCACGCCGCCGGCGCCATGCGCAGCCTACTCTTTCCAATGCCCGCAGCTGCCGGTCCCCAACCATCGCCGCCGCTGCCGGTCCCCAACGCACATCGTCTCCGTGGTCATCCCTCCCCGCACTCCTGTTGTCGCTGCCCTCTCCACACCACGCAGTACCTTCCCACAGCCGCCGTGTACGTAGTCATCGACCTCCGTTGGTGGTCGTTCAACATCAGCAAAGAGGGGCGCTCATAGGTGCAGCAAATCGACACCAATCTTCTTCTCCCTAACAGCAATCTTGCTGGGCCGCACGAGATGAAATATGGCTTGGACTGCTTCCATCTCCGACCTTCCCACAGGTGCGCCAATTTCTGGGATGTGGAATGCAGATCCCGGCTCTGCAGTACGAGATGAGGTAATTCTTACACTCCATAACCCACTTCGATCTGAACAGCGCTGTCCTTTTGCAGATTTTGGCGTAGGTGGAGTATGTGGGATACAAACCAAGCTGCAAGACTCGCCCCTTGATTGCCTAGAGACCAACCCCTTCAGCTGCAGCCGTGAAGGTACTCCCCCCTTCCTCTTTTTTTTTTTCACTCATTTTTCCATCTCCTCTTCTATGTTTTGCCGCATGCTGCAATATGTTTTCTATCCCCTTTTCTATTTAGCATTTTACTCTATTATATTACTTTGTGCTTCCTTGCCATGTGAGAATATGTAACAGTTAATGTGTGCCTGTGTTTCTGCTAATCTGATTGATCAATGCTTTCTCTTCATGAAAGCAGCTGTTTTTTCCTTCTCAACAACTCAACACAGGAGCAAGGCACAAAAACACGATGAGCACCCATGTTTCAAAAGTAATATATGAGCTGCTCATGTTTTTGTATTTTGTAATCGGCACAGATGTCTCCTGCTGCTGGCAACTTGGAGTAGTATGAAAATCCCTTATAGCTAAGGTATTTTGCAATCAACTGAAATGGCAAATATGCTATTTCCGAAATTACACATTGGTGGCTAATCCCCTTGGCTGTGAATCTGTGATATAGGTAGGTTCACTGCCAGCCTGGACTTAGCCTTACTTTGGCATGTCTTCATCGGCATGATCAGGTATTGCATTGCCCCCAACATACTCTCGATTTAGCTCAGCAATCTACATTCTAATACGGCCCATCTAACTGTCCATTGTGCAATAAACAATTTTGATAAATAGCATGAGGATCATTAGCTATCCTGGAAAAATTCTACAAGCAACTAGCTGCCAATTTTGTTCGCAGGTGAGTGACTCATACCATACTCCATTTTTTATCTAATTGAATGCAAATGCATGTGTTTTCATGCTTGAGGGGCTTGATTACCAAAAAAGAAAAAAAGGTTAATTAGTTGTAAAGTGAGTAAACAACACTCTTATCTTTTCTAATTCTTTTTTTTACTATTTTTGTTGCATATCCTACCAACTGAAGCTTGCTTCAGCCATGCATGATCTAAAAACTTTGTTGACAAATGGATAGTGGTGGCTTTTCTTAGATTTTTACGATTCTATTGCCCTTTCACACACCCGAGATCTGAAACTTTTGCCACTTTGTGCTTCAATGCTATAGCATTGACTATGTAGGAGATTTTTATTCCCCTAAATAATTCTAATGCAGAAGTATCCATGATTAACAAAAGAATGGTATATGACCATTTCATTCATTTATATAATGATGGTGTTCGCAGGGTCCTCCCATTCGGACGGTCTACCAAGTGCTCAAAAAATGCTTGGATACAAGGTACTTCCATTCGTCTCCCTGTACCGACCTCCCTGTTCTTTTTTCTTATAGAAGTTGCATCCATATAATCTTCCATGCAGAATATGTTTGGTTCAGTCAAGTTACACCCTGCCTGACGCCTGTCCTTCGTATGCACAAAATCAACTTTTTATTAGACTTTAGATGTGCATAATTAGTATATAGTGACATGATCGCTTTTGTATATCTCATTCGTGGCAAACTTTCACCCTGGAACGACAGACTATTCTGAAATTTCAACTAATGTCAAAAGAAATATTAAAAGAGTTAAGACGCTAACATGTAATTGTTCTACTTATACTCCTTGAGTGAAAATCTGAATATGTTTGACCAATTGAAGCTAACAAAAATGATCGGGTCTCATTATTTTAAAATGACTACTACCTGTTGCGTTGGTATTCAGTATAACCATATGGATGTTTAGCACTGTCCCTGAAGCATTGCATGGTCACCTTCGATGATTCTCTCTTTCAGTTTCCCAGTGAAACCCATGCCTTTTTTTCTGACTGACTACAATGTAGTTCTATTTTGAATAAAATAATCAAACAGTCAATGGGCCTCTGAAAAGTACTGATCACCAATTTTCTGAATTGTTGAGTTTAATTTGTTGATCGCTTTATTTTCAATGGAACCGGCATAAAAGTTACAGTTTTGTCCACTACATGATGCCTATGCTTTTTGTAGGAGTAACCACACATGCAATTTAGTAATTAACCATGATTCTACTACCATCTTTTAGTCAGAGATCAGCCCACTGGCACTGGACTTTTAGCTCTCTCTCATATCCTTTGTGGAAAATAAAGTTTCCCTTGATTCAGTTTTAGGTTATCTTGCTCCTATATACCATGAAGTGTGGTCTTGCGCACATGCATTTTTTGTTTATGATTCAAGATTACATCTTCTTGATAATAGGGTATTGTTGTTTCACACAAACAAAGAAATATATCCAAGTCCAGTTCTGATAATTGTTCATGTTTTATGCCAATGCACAGTTCCTTATTTCCTTCCAAGTTTAGCTGCTTTTACATGGGATTATTGAAAGCTTCTCTTAGTTTGTTAATCTATATTCTGTATCCACATCCAGCAACAGACAGATAACACAAGCGCCAAGCTGCGTGTGGAGCAATAGCATCGCACCTGCTGTGATGATGTGACGGCGTTTGTTGTTGCCGGATGGTGCACACCTAAACAGTCCAGCCTAGATTCATTACAATTCAGCAGATGCAATTTTCCATAGATTTTTTGCTTCGCTTCAGCTGTACAAGAACAATGTAAAGCAAATGACACTTGAGACAGATGGTCACTATCTTGGTTTGTATATATATAACAATATTGGTTGTATGCATGCTCTTCTATTCAGTTGCAAAAATGAGTAATCCTATAGAACTACTACCGTTTCAAGTTCCAATGCTGCTAGCGTGCTACAGCACCATCATTCGTCGCTCACTTCGCTCGATTAAGAAAATGTCATAGATATACATCAAATGTAAATACATACACAAGCAATACGTGATGCAACAGCCCAGGTTACAGTGCCCGCGGCGTGCCGCGGGGGTACCAGCTAGTTCTTTTATGTTTCCCTTGGAGCAGTCGAGCATAACTGCAGAACCGCAGCTCTAGAGGCATCACATCAGCAGGTTCAATTCTGTGTATGGCCCCGGACCAACAATTGGACAACAATTCAGGCCCCATGGTCGATCGTGCAGTTCATTACTCTGTAACAGCAGCAATCATTTGAAATTATTTTTTTCTGGAAAAGTTACAAACATCATTTATGAGAAGATTTGCTAATATCTGGTCGAAGCCACATGCATGGAACTCTCTCTATTTGCAAGTAACTTTCCTTGGATGCAAATTGAATAGGACTCCAACTCTGCCGTGTTCTCTATTTGCAAGAAACTTTCAGGGGGTGGCCATTTCCCCTTTATGCAGTTTGTTTTCAGAAGGGATTTGAGATGCTGCCCTGTATTCAGCAAGTTAAAGACATTATTGCTCAATGACTGGTGCTTAACTGAAAATCTTGATGCATTAGTCTGCTTTCTCCTGCACTCCCCAACTCTAGAGAAACTCATTCTTCAGTTATCTGAGGTGCGTGTTTTGCACATGTCAAACTATTGGAACTTATCTTGCATGGTGGCTTTAACTTAGTTTACACATTCTGAAAGGTTCCTGAAGATTTAGTGAAAAAGGTTGGCATCTATGGTGTGAACGAGCAACCCTTCACGATGAAGCACCTAACTGTTGAAGTTAAATGTTACAAGCGTGATGAGCGGATTGACCAGATTGTTCAAGTCCTGGGTTCTTTTGGCATACCTCCTAAGCAAATCGAGATTCTGGAACCTCCAGAGCAGGTTACATCCCGAATTGGTAACTTTTGGCCTCCTGGAAGTAAGTTAAATGTTGAATTTTTTCTCTATTTATGTTTCTGCAGTCTGTTTGTATGTGCATAAAACATTACGTTGGGATTGATTCAACGTGGAAAAGTAGGGGCATCAAACAAAATTTATCATTTATTTGAAAAATATATATTTCTTGAAACCTAAGTGATGAAGAGGGACAAGATCATAGAAGGTCGTTGTGGAGGATTTTTAGGATGTGGTCCTGGATCCCTACTGTCCAAAATTAAGAGTGTGTTTGGCCGTCGTGCCTCAAGGACGTGATGGTAGGATTCCTGCTTGATTCAAGAGTTTAAATGTCTTTCGGAGGAAGAAATTGCATTGGAGGTATAACAAATTGCTCAGGTTGGTGCGAATTAGTTGTGGATTTATGTAATCACTCGCTTTGGTTCTTATACAAGATTTGTGGGTAGAACTGTGATTAGACTGTGCCAGGGTAGAAAGTTACACTTCTATGGAGCGGTTAGCTCTAGCAGTCCTGCATGGCCTGAACAAGCTTGTAACACAACTGACTTGCTATAGTTGTACTAATGTTTTTCTAGTAAGAAACAGAGGATCTGTAGCATAACTTTTTTTTTTTTGACCGAAACAGGAGGGGAGGCCCCTACTGATTTCATTTTCCATTAATATGTACAAATAATTGTACAGAAACAAAAGGAAAGATTACAAGTGCCGCAAGCCCCAAATAACTGAGAACCGATGATGTGGAATGCAGTAGCTGCAGGTTATGATTTTCAAAAATGATTTCAGCTGGTCTCTATTTAGCACTCATAACTGATATAGCTGTATGGAAATAATGTTTATCCAATTTAGTACTGATATCCAAAAGACTATTACTGAACAATCTCCTTTGGTCCATCAAATTTATTTCACCTAACAGTAAATAAACCAACATTTAGTCATCTGATTTGTTAGTACGATCCAAACAGTACTTGTATAAACCAATAGTTAGTCATATCTTATGTTGTACTTTGACTGAATTTTTTTTTCCAATTCATATCATACCAGTTAATAAATATAATGCTATTCTCTTGCTATAATTGAAGAAAGTCTTCAACCTATAGGGCTATTATGTATACTTAGAGACCAGTTTAGGCTGTTGGAGCAGGTGAGCGGTGAGCCCATAGGAGAACGGAGATATCCGTGCCATCCCTCACAGCCTGATTGCCACAGTTGCTAGGGTCACAATCATTCTTCACCTAGCATCAGCAACCATTGCTGCTGGTAACATGGATTTGGGCCTCGTCCACTAGATTATTGGATACACTGCTGCAACAAGAGACATGGAGTGCCAAATAGATGAAATGGCAATAAAAGGTGTTTTGACAACATCCTAGGAGCCCTTTAACCATCTGGATGCACAACAAACCTTGCACACGTAGCTCTGTAGGAAAATATAGACGCACATTAAACTGGATGTGTTGTGTGTTGCATTAGACGTGACCTGCCGTCCAGCAAATGATGTTTAATGACCATTAGAGCACTTTCCAAGATCTATAATTTATGTTGTATTCACCATGAAAGTTCTGAGTTTTCCTTTTATGAACATATTATTGTGATAATAATCACAGTATTAGTGTTTGTCAATCTAAGTGATGGAATGCCTTATCAATAGTGTTATATCTAGTTGGCAAAAAAATTTAGATTAGGGATATACAATGGTTCAATCGGTATTTTATTTGGAGATAGGACATGTTGATATCCGAATGGTTGATATATTCTATCAGCATTTTAGCTGGGGATAGGACCTTTCTGTAATTAAATTACTGATGAGCTCTATCGACATTGTGCATACTGATAAGACCTAAAGGGCTTGTGTTCCGAAGCAATACACAACAACCTTTCGACGTGCCAGCTAGTGCATAGGATGGCATCACACCTGCAATGAATATCCTATCGGACAATACTGATAGCCTAGATCTATGCGACGTAGCATTGGCCTTAATTCATGCAGTACTGTACTACCTACTGGGACTATTCAGTACCTAAGATGCCAATAGGCCTCACTCAGTAAAGGCAACTACTACGTTCTTATAAAAAGGGTACCAATACTGTGATAAGTCACCAAAACAATATTATTTCCAAACACCGTTAGTGTACCTCCAATGTAATCAATTCTTGTATCTAGGACTTTTTGGGTGGGATCCAGACTCTGTTGGGAATTCTTCATCGTAGCAACAAAGAATCCCCACACGGACAATCAAATGACACTCAAGGAACAACGGAGCAGCATTTCATTACAAGGGTGTAATCTCTCCTGTTCCGTCCTGTTCTACGGAGCCCAGAGGCGGGTATTTATAGGGAAGGCCAAGGGTTATTTCGACATGACCAAATTACCCTTGGCCACCCACTATATTCGCGAAATATTCTGTACAACATCGTCATAAGGGTACAAATGACATTTCCGTTCGACGACGGAAACCCTAGCTAGGTGACGTCATTCGCCGGCCTGACTCTCGGACGTCGTCATGCCGGGCTTCATCTCCTTCAGGGATTGCCGCCATTCTTGGTCGCCATTCCTGGTCGCCGCCAATTCCGACGCAGCGGCTGGGGAGACTGCGTTCTCCTCGAACAATGTCGGCAACCCGATGTTGCAGCTCCCTGGACTGTCGCCAATTCTCGGCCGGGAACTCGAAACGTCGGCAGCTAGGGCACATGCAGTCAAAAAACCAAAGGCAAAAAGGGGGTGTCGCTATTATCGTAAATACCGATCCCCAACAGTAGCCCCTCGCGGTTGAGGGCCAACTTCGATGGGCGGAAACCGCGACACAGGATAGGAAATTTACGAACGTCACCCCAACGTCACCCCCCCCCCCAAGTTTCCCTAGGGAAAGTTTTTTTTTTGCGAGAATCGAGGCAACGCAATAAGTGCGGCGCCGAGGCCTATATATATGGAGGGAGAGGGGCCGGAGAGCCCCGTGCTTCCGTTGCTCGAGTCGGATTACTGCCGCGTTTTCTTTTGAAAATTTCGCGTCGCACTTGTTGCTTTCCGGAATTTGTGTCGAGCTGCAGCGCGTTTTTTGGTGTCGCTGATTTCCTTTGTCGTCATTTCCTTGCTGGAAGGTGAGTTCGTTTATGAGCTTTCTGGTGTATGATTCTCTTTTTGTGGTTATTTACAATGTTATGCTTTTCATTTTAGATGCCTCGCGTTAAGCAAACCGCTCGTCTTGACGAATCCGACGAGGAGTTCCTTGCCAATTCGCCTGTTGCTAATGTTGAGGGAGACGCCGACGTTGGCGGAGCGAGCAAACCTGTTGAGGTTGATTCTGACGTTGCCGCGACTCCCAAGGGTTCCCAGGAGGAACAAAACCCCGCCGCAGATCTGGAGGTTTTAGCGACAGCTGCCTCCAAAGCTGCCGGAGTTTCTGGCGCCAGCGGAGGTACTAAATCTGCCGCTTTTTTAGGTAAGGGTTTGGGGGAGTCGTGTTATTTTGTTGCATATCGTGAGTCTGCTCTTGCTGGGTCTGCAGCCAGAAGAGCGAGAGGCGCGGTAGATATTGGCTCTAGTGAAAAGGAAGCCTTTGGTAACATCGACGACGAAGGCGAAGATCTTTCTGGGGTGCCGGCCTCTCCTAGTGAGCTGGTAGGGGAAGACTCCTGGGAGAAAAGCGGCATCGAGCCAACTTTTCGGTTTGGGCCGTCTAAAGTCACTCCCGCTGATATCGAGAGGTTTGTTGCCTTGGGGTACTTTGAATCTGGAAAGGCTCGTGCTCCTGATGGAGAGCAGATTCCCCGGCCCGAAAACAATGAAGCCATAGTTTATCGTGACTTCTATGAAGCTAGCCTTAGGCTGCCGTCTTTTGGTTTTCTAGCTCGTGTACTGGAAAGATATGGACTGGACCTGCACCACTTGACTCCCAACGCCGTCGCCACGGTGTCGAAGTTTATATGGGCTGTTCGCAGTTATGGCTCGGCTCTACATTCTGATGCCTTCTGCCGCTTTTATGATCTGAGGCATGATGTGAAACCCGTGAGTTTCGATGGGGTGCAGTATTATCCCCAGTATGGCTGTTGCAGCTTTCAGCCCCGCACTTTCGTGAAGAAATCAAAGTATGAAAATGTTGAGCTTGTTGGTGGCCGCCGGAATAAATGGCCTGGAGATTGGCGGAACCATTGGTTTTATGCTGAGGTTCCCGAGGAGAAAAAAGACGATGGTAGCTCGTACTTTCCTCTGTTTAGTCGCTCTTGTGCCCTACGGCCGGTGCTGTCGCCGGAATTCGTGGAGTCGGAAGGTTTCACGAAGTGTTGTGACGCCTTTCAGACCGCAATCAAGATGAGTAGCGCTAGAGATTTGGTGGAGGAGTTTGTGGCCTGTCGCATTTGGCCCATTCGGAAAGGTTGGAGCCCGCTGAAAATGAAGGCCAAGCGGCTTGCTATACTGAACCTTAGCTACCAGGTGCCGTCTTTTGGTGTGAAGAAACCCGACGGGATATCGGATAAGGACTTCGTTCGCTACGTTGAGCTGACTGCCGCAGTTATCTGCGGACCTTATACAGTGCTGGAGAAGCAAGAGTGCGAGACCATGCTGATTTTCCCTCAGCGTGTGAATCGTATTTTTGATGAGATGCAAGTGAAATACGGTCGTCGTGCTGTGATGTCCGTTAAGAAAGGGCGGCGAAAGAAAGGCGAGCTTGTTATCGGAGCAACGTTCGTTGAGAAACGTGGTTGGGAAGCAGGTTTCGCCCAATACTTTATACCTGATGCGCCAGCCCCGACAGCTGCGGTCGGCTCTTCAGCCGCGGCCGCCGCCAAGAAATCTGCGGCAGCCCCAAAAACGGTGGCTGGTTCCTCATCTAAGGGTGCCGCCAAAAAATCTGCGGCGTCCGGCAAGACTGCCGGGATAATAAAGACGCCTGCTGGGACTTCGAAGGCTGCAGAAAAAGCTAAGCGCCAGAGCCTGCGGAAGATGCCTGCTTCTCGGGCCGCCGCCGAACAGCGTGCCGATGCCGCTGTAAAACGGCGGCGGGGTGACATGGAACAAAGCCCTGTTGCTGAGCAAATGGAGACTGGTTCCAGTGCGGCGGGTGCCGCTGATTTTGCTGTAGAGGTGTCAGTGCGGGAAGAATGTAAACGGCGCCGGAAGTTACTAGCTTCAGCACTCGGCGATTCTGATGATGAATTTCTTGACGACGAGCCTGAAGAGCGTGACTCGGGGAACACACGGGAGCAGCCTTCGCCATTACGTGAAGCTGAAGTTGATAGTACCGCTGCTCCTTCTGGCGGATTTGATTTGCCACGGAGCCCTGCTGTTACTTCTACGCCGATGAAGCGGAAGCCACTCCTGCCGGCTTTGTCGGATGATGAAGAACTTGAGTTGCTGGACGACTCCGTGGATTCGCGCGTCGAGCTTGGTCATGAGCTAGATGCCGCATTTGCGGAGATGAGTGGCTCCGATAAAGGTGCCGACTATTCCCTGAGCGAGACAGAATCTGCGGCAGCTTCCTCTCCCTTGACTAGAATCGATGATAATATTTCTAGTTCATCGGTTAATGGGAGTATGTCTAGCGGTTCTTCTGAGACTAGCTCCTCTGACGCAGGTGAAAAATCTCCTGGTGCAGGGATGCAAGGAAGCGAGGCCGGCGATCCGTCCTTGGCCGCTTTTGTTGAGATGACGAAGGCGGTGGATCCTCAAGGTTCTTTGACCTTGCCGCTATTTCTCATTTAATTAATACCTGACAATCGATCTGACTTCGCATAACTTGCAGAGCTTTATGACTTCTTGGCCAGAGCCGATAATGCTTCGGTCGCTGAGGTTCTGGACAAAAATGCGACGATGGTAATTTTCGCTTTTATGTCTGTGTCGCTTTTTATTGTATCTTTGAATGGGTTTGCCGCTAACGCGTGAATTTGCTGCTCTTGTGCAGACTCTTGCGGCGGCTCGCGCTCTGAGTCGGCGCTTTTATGGGTCCGAGGCCGCATCTTCGTCCGGTGATGCATTAGAACTGCGGCGGGCGTTAAAGGAGGAACGCGCGTCTTTCGACGCTGTCAAGGCTGATCTCAATGATCAGATTCAACAGAAAAATGAAGCGTTAGGAGTGCTCCAGGAAGTCATCCAGAGCAACGAGGATGAGATTGCCCGCTTGAAACGGGAATTGAAAAATGCGGGGGATAAGCTTACTGCGGCGGAGGCGAGTGCCAAGAGTGCCAAGGAAACTGCCCGCAATTTTGCCCGCAGTTTTTCCAGCGGCGCTGGTAGTGCACACGCTTCTTTTGGAGCAGCCCTAGCTACAATTGGCGGTGAGCCTAATCCTCTTCCGGCCACTCAAGGTTCGCTGACACCGGAAGTGTTCTTCAATTTCCTGAAAGGGGAGTTTGGCGACCTCCCGGAGGCTTTTGAGCAGTTCGGCCAATTTGCGGCTCGCACGGCGTGCTCTGCACTTCTGGACCTGCTTGAAAAGCGGCAGTGCAAGCACTTCAGCGATTTGGCGCGCACCACTTACTCTGATTCTAATTTTGATGGAGCCAACGCAGCGAGCGAAAGCAAAGGCGTTCGTTTGGCTGTGAAGCGCTTTGTGAAAAGGTATTGGGGGGTGCACGGGATGGAGGCGTGCCGCCAATATGCGAGGAGCAAGCTTGAGGAGGTGATGCGTACTTTCTTCGGACTCTTTATCTTGCGAGAAATGATTTACTAAACTCTTGTTTGTTTTAGATGAAGGCGGCGACTGGCGCCGGAATTGCGGCGACTGGCGCCGGAATTACGGCGGAGGGCTCAAAGAAGCGGGCGGCTACTCCTGCTGGCGAGACGCCGCCGGCGAAAGTTGCCCGCACTGAAGATGCTGCAGAGACTGAGAAGGCTGCCGCGAAAGCTGACGCGCCTGCCTGGTTGAAGTTCCTGCTCCCACCGCGGCTCCCGCGGGTGCTTCGTCTTCAGCGGCGGCCGAACCGGAAAACGCGACGGGTTCCGCCGCACCTGGTGCTACGTCTGCCGCTCCTGCTGCGCCGCCAATTGAAGAGGTTTAGGCTTTTTTAGGTGTGAAGGGAGAGAGCTTGAAAACACTTGGCTTGTAATAATGTACGTTTCAATACACTTTGTGCGCAGGATTATTTTTGCGGCACCGCATTGAACATTGCGCCTTTGAAGTACGAACATGATGGCTTGCGCGTTTCTGGCGAAGCGCATTTGTGTTATGTTTCGCGATATCCGCGTCATGATTTCGGGCATTTTTGGAGGGAAATGATGGCTCAATATTTTCAAGGGCGGGAATGCTTGATTCGTTGCTTTCACCGCCGGCATTCTTCTTCCATAGCGGTCGTGAAGGCAGAAAGCGTTGAAGACCTTAGCTTTGATCCTTATTTGGATCGTTTTAGGTGTGTTTACGATAGTGCGGACCCGAGTGATGGTCCCGGGTTTGTAATAGAAGTTGATCTCGATTTGTAGCTGGGCAGTCGACTTTGACAAAAGGCGCCCGGATAAAACGTTCTTTGATTTGCTTTTTATTTGCGAAGGTGACTTCGGCGATAACTGTCATTTTTTCACAAGTTAAAGCCGCCTCCGCTTTTTCGCTTAGTGAAGGGCGCTCACCGTTACTCGGTTGCCGAAATAAGATGAACGTCACCCCCCTCCCCCTGGCGATCGAGGGACGGAGGGCGCACTGAATTTGAGACGCACAGATCGTACGGCGTTCTTGTATGCAAATTGCGGAGCATGCACCAGTTGCCGCTATTTTTGGTTGGCTCTGGTGCTTGTCAGATGTTTCGTAGTTGCCGTTATTTTGGTTTAAAAAACGTTGTTTGACGATATGGGCCCTTGGGGCCTTTATTTTTTACAAGTTAAAAGCATTTTCGCATTTTGTTTAATGCACGGCGCTCATTGTTGCTCGATTGTTTGAATGAAACGAACGTCACCCCCCCCCCCCTCCCCTAGCAATCGAGGGACGAGAAGCGCGTTGAAATTACGGGGCAGGACTTGTGCGGTGGTACCTCTGGAGAATATTGCGAGTGGGGCATTTTCTCGCCGCAATTTTGCGGTCGGCTCCTTCGTTAGTCGGATATTGAACATTTGCCGCTATTCTTGCTGAAATAGCGGCACTTGATAATATGTTGCCTTTTGGCTTCTCGCTTTTGCTTTGCAAGATTGTATTAGTTCTATGGTCTTAAGTCCCGTCCTTGGATGGGTGTTTGTGTTGAGTCCCTTAAGACTTCGATCTTTATGATCTATTTTTGTTGTGTCAGATTTTGTCCGGAGCCCCTTGGGGGTTGAAATCTATCTGCCTCTTTCCTTTAAGGAAATATATGTCTGAGCCCTTGGGTTGCTAGCGTGCTGCTTTTTCTCAATTTAGAAGAAAAATCGAAGAGATGGCCTCTTGAGGCGCTTTTTTCTCTAATGCCGCTATTTCTCAATTTTGTGAGAAAGATTGGAGGTATGGCCCCTTGGGGCGCTCTGTTCTCTTGAGTGCTTTATAGAGAAGGAAGCCTGGGAGAAAGGAGCGGAAATTTTTGCTTCCTTTCGAGTGGCTTTGGCTCAGGAGTCAAATTCTCCTGCGTCGATGTGGCGATATTTTTGCGAATATAGCATCGACTACTTAGGAAATGGAAAGTTTAGTTTTTCTGGGGAAGATAGCATTATATTAAACTGCAAGGGTTACAAAGGTCCCACCTCGTTAAAAAGCTCACCCCCGATGTGGGGTTCTCCTGTGAGGAAAAGAGTATGGGCCTTGAAGTAAGAAAGAAAAATTACAACTTAGGTGCCGACTAAAGGCTCCGCTTATAACTGCGTGTTGCCATTAGCCCTTACATTTTAGGTGAAGTACCTCTTGAGGTTGTCCACATTCCAGGCATGTGGAAGCTCATTGCCTTCATTGTCTGCCAAGTGATAAGATCCCGGACGATTGCTCCTGACGACAATGAAAGGGCCCTGCCACTTGGAGTTGAGTTTTCCAGTGTTTTCTGTTTTTGGGCTTCGCAGGAGGACAAGGTCGCCGGCTTTAAATGCTCTTGGCACTACTCTGGCGTCCCGCCATTTCCTTGTTTCTTCCTGATACTTCTCCAAGTTAAGGATGGCTTGGTCTTTGTCTAATTCCGACATGTCCTTTGAAACGGCGTCGAACTCGTGGCAATTTCGCCCGAGAGTTGCCCTCATGCTGCGGTACTTTATCTCTTCTGGTGACATGGCCTCTTCGCCATACAGGAGCCTAAAGGGTGTGAACTTGGTGGTTCTTGAAGCCGTTGTGTTATGCGACCAGATCACTTTATGTAATTCATCCATCCAGTTTCCTTTTCTCTGCCCTTCCAGGCATTTCTTGATGCTTTCGAAGATTTGCTTGTTCGCGTTTTCAACGGCGCCATTTGACTCTGGATGATAAACAGATGTAAAATTGTAACGCCCTGAAAATTCACCATAAAAATTCACAAATCAAATTGAAACCATAATCGGAAGTTTTCAAAATCCTTTCAAAACTTTTCTCTCCCTCTCATTCTTCCTCCTCCTTGGCGCAGCACGTATGCGTGCTGACTACCATTTACCTTTCACCGTGCCTTCACTCCTCTGCCTGTCTCGTCGCGTCGAGTCGTCTCGTCACTCGAGTCGTCTCGTCAATCCAAAACCACACGCCAAAGTCATCCTGAGCCATCTCGTCACATTAATTATCTCGAATGACCTGACGACACTATGCACTATGCTTGAGTCGTCTCGTCATCTCAAACCACGTGACGACACTATGCACTATGCTTGAGTCGTCTCGTCGTCTTGAACCTTGTGCCAACACTATGCACTATGCTTGAGTCGTCTCATCACCTCAAACCACGTGACGACACTATACACTATGCTTGTGTTGTCTCGTCGCGTCTCGTCGTTGTCTCATCAGCCCAAATCCACACCAACCTCCAGACAAGTCATCACTCCCGAGCCACCCGCCTACCACCATCACTCCACCTGCACGAGCCATCGCGTCGCTCCGCGTCGTCCAGGAGCTAGGCGACGCACCGCCCTGGCCCCTCTCCTCTCTGCAGCTTGCGTCTACTCAGACCAAAGCCGCACGCTGCGCCGAGCCATGCCCACTTGCGAGCACGCGCGCACCTCGCTCAAGCACCTTTACTCCACCTACATGAGCCGTCTCGTCACCCCAAAGCTACACGTCAATGCCACCATGCCCACTTGCATGCTGCACCTGCCACTTGCTTGAGCCGTCTCGTCGCACTATCACCCGGCCCCCGCTTGCATATGCCACTTGCATGAGCCGTCTCGTCGCACTATTACCTGGCCCCACTTGCATGTGCCACTTGCATGAGCTGTCTTGTTGCACTTTTACCCCGCACGCCAACGCATGACCACTTGCATGCGCTACTGCCTGAGCCATCCCATCACCGCCCCACACCGCGCATGCGCATCCGCGCCGCAAGTGGCCAAGTTGCCTGACGCTCGCGTCCCGTCGCTCCAAAGCCGCACGCTACGACGTCGGCCCCGCTGTCCCGTCCTTGCCGGCAAGCTCCCGCCTCGCCGCGCGCCTATAAATAGCCTTTCTCCGCAGCCCTTCGCCACCGCGCTGCCCAGACCAGTCGCAGGTGAGCCTCTGCCATTCTTCTCTCTGTTCCTCCACCCGACCGAGCGCCGCTCCGTCAATCTCCACCTCCCCGGCCCACTTAATCTACCCTTTTCCTTTGTCAACCGAGCACCACCAGCAGCCCAAGCACTCGTGTGCTGCTCGACTTGAAATATTCCCACGAATTTATTTTCGGATTAATCCAAAGCCTCCACTGTAAAATCCGTATCTCCCTCGTCCGAGCTCCGATTGACCTCATTCTTCCTCCTAAATTCATCTAAAATCGAGCTCTATCCATTTCTACCAGTTTCATCTTTTATAGAGCTCATCTTCTATTTCTTTTGTATTTACTTGTGTTTGTTTGCTTGTTTGCTTGTATGCCGGTTTCGCGTACCGTAGCTGACGGAGTGTGCGAGCACGAGTGTGCGGAGGAGGAGGAGCAGGAACCAGGAGCCGGAGACTTCGAGGAGGATCTCCCCGAGGACGTCAACGAAGGCAAGTCACAATCCGTTTTCCCTTTGATCATACTGCTCCTATGTTTTATAAACACAACCCGTAGCAGCCGTTTTATTGCATGAAATGATTGCCCTGATGTTTGCAAAACCTTTGTGTAGTATGACCAAGACCACTGAGCCTTATATTACCTGTCCTAATTTATTCCCTATGAAACTTAGGATATCCATGTATGACATTATTTACGCATGGATGATTTCCTTGTTATAGAAATGCTTAGGACTGTGTATCACTAAATGCTCTACTTATACTTAGCTTTTGCAAATGTGAAAACCGTGATTGGTGTTGTGTGGTAGTAGTAAGGTTGGGTGATAACTAAAGAAAGATGAATGAATGAACTTGGGTTAGAGCTGAGGTGATCCTGATGATATTTATGGAAGATTAAGCGTCGCCTCTGTGGTGTGCTTATGACAAGTGATATGGGAGATGAATGCCGCCTCTGTGGTGGGTTCATATATGTGGAGATGATTGCCTTGGCTCGTATAAGGACCGAGTTGCTTGTGACATCCTACCTAGCCGTTTATTCAGTGCGACCACACTACCGTGTATGCGGCACGGCTTAGTCTAAATCCCGCCAGCTAGTCTGTTAATCGCCTGGAGGCTGGAGATGCAATGGGAGCCCATGGAGCAGGTGGACGTGATGCAGACGTGTGCGACCCGGTCGAAGGCCTAGATCAGAGGCTAGACCCCTGGACAACTCCCATGGCGATTAGTCGGGACGATGCTGTGATGGGTAATGGCTTTGTGAGTCTTCACACCACCCGCGCAGTGGCTCGTGATGCACTCAGATTGTGGGTACAGCGTACAACCTCTGCAGAGTGTTAAAATCTATTCGAATAGCCGAGTCCACGGTCACGGACATGGCTTTGGTTCGGTCCAAGAACTAGCATGGGATGGGTGCTTATCTCCTTGATGCGTGAGTTGTTTTTGAGAATAGGTCCGGCCTCCCGCCGAAGGTTGTCGTGGACGGGGTGTCCGGCAACGTAAAACTTGACCAACCCCTTAATATCTTAATTTGATGCTTTTGCTAAAATGCTTTATAAACTGAACCCCTGCATGTGTAAAACTTGCTTTATTGCAATGTTAAACCTGATGGCCTTTACCTTGCTACTGCCAATTGCATACCTTTATCCATTGACGGTAGGGTAAGGGTTGCGACTTGCTGAGTACTTTTGTACTCATTCTTGCTTGCTGATTACAGAGGAAGATCCAGACTTCGTCGACGCCGACGGTGAGGAAGACGATTGAGCTTGGTCTCGTCCGCACCCGAGCTGCCTGTGGCATTAG
This sequence comes from Eragrostis nindensis, assembly GCA_012490785.1. NCBI lineage: Eukaryota > Viridiplantae > Streptophyta > Magnoliopsida > Poales > Poaceae > Eragrostis > Eragrostis nindensis. Next base: position 620,200 of record JAAXCT010000191.1, on the reverse strand, counting down.
TCTACCGCTTAGATGCTTCCGCTGGTTGAGGACCTAGATGTTATCATCGGGGTCTGGCTTGTGCTGGTTGTTTGTCATCTTTTAATATTCTTGTTGCTTATCGATCGACCCTAGCCAGGTCGCGACTTGTAATATCACCTGTTGTAAGACTTGATTGTACCAGCGACTGATCCAGGGACTGGTATAATAAAGTGTTCTAGCTCCTGGGATAACCGGGGTGCTTCAGGTGGTATCAGAGCCGTGCTTGGCTGTAGGACGTGACCATTAGGCTTGGACGCTAAAATTATTTGCAAAAACTATTTTGGAAAACTCCTTAGCTCTTTCCCTCTCTTTTGCAAAACTCTTATTTAATCCCTCCTCTACAGATGGAAGAAGATGGATGGGTGACCGACTACTGCTTGGAGACCCCTGGCTTTCCAAAGGTGCTACGTGATGCCATGATCAGACTTGGCATTATGGAGCCTGCTGAGTATGTTGGAAGAGAGTATGAAGAGTTTGGCACTGAGCGCTGTGAAGTTACCATTCACATTGGAGCCAGTGATGACCACCCAGAGATGAAGCCCTGGAACGTGACTACTACTGGGTCACGCTTCGCAGACACCTACCAAGCTGTGGCACGCAAGGCCTTTTGGTACTTGTGCCAGATGTATGAGAGGCCTATCGGTCGCTCGCCAATGAGGTTTTTCCCTCCCATGGAGAGAAACCGCCCCACTTGGCTTGCAAGGATGAGGACAATAGAAGGCCTCAGAATGGCTGAAAGAGATCCCACAGTGGTTGCCATGACCCGTTATCTGCTCGCCTTGGATGAGCTGTATGACGGAACCGCAGCCAGACTGCGAAGGTGCATCACTCAAGCTGAAGAAGCTGAGACACGAGTTAGGACCCTACGTGTTCAGCTCGCTGAAGCCAAAGCTCGTGAAGCAGAAGCAGAAAGCCGTGTTGTTGCTGCCTCAGAAGCCTTGAAGTCCGCAGAAGACCGCTACAACAAGCTAGTTGGCACTGCCTATCTCACTGGGCGTGCCCACTGCAGGACTCTCCATATTCCCGGAGTAGGAGAACGTCCCGTTTTGGATGGGACTCCTATGTGCTCTGTGGGAAGCAACATCAAGAGGAAGTACGCAGAAGATCTTCCTGCACCACCGCCCTCTCAAGCAGACGGTAAAGAAGAAGTCGTCGAAGAAGAAGAAGAGCCCCTCCCTTTGACCCAGCCTTTTCCAAAGGAGAATGAAGATCGCCTCCCCATTGCTTCGGATGAAGATTCCCCAGTTAGAGGCCTGGAAGATGCCTCCAACCTCATGGATGCCCAGGACCCCTGAGTGTCTACCGAGATGAAGATCCAATCATCATGGGATGAAGCTACCGGTCCAAGTTCAAGGAAGTGTCTGTGGAAGACTGTACCCCCGAAGTCTTAGTTTGTCCCTTGTAGTCGCAGTATAGCCGCTAGTAGCTCTTCGCTAGTGTTGTACCCCTTGTTGTTTTAATGAATCTGTGAGTGCCGCTTGTTTGTGTGAATTGCTTGTTGTGTGTGCCAGCAAGGCCTTTGTGCCCTGCTCCCCTTTTATAAAAAGAAAAACGTAATAACAAAGAGAATTAAATGATAACATGAAGAAGATCTTAGGTTCTTTTCTCATCTTATGCTCTTCCCCTTGGGGAGCACCAGTTTTGTTTGTCAAGAAGAAGGATGGAAGTATGAGGATGTGTGTAGACTACCGATCCTTGAATGAAGTAACCATCAAGAACAAGTATCCTCTGCCCAGGATCGATGACCTGTTTGATCAGTTAAAAGGAGCTGAGTACTTCTCCAAGATTGACTTGAGGTCTGGGTACTATCAACTGAAGATCAGAGAAGCAGATATCCCAAAGATAGCCTTTGTATCCAGATATGGTCAGTATGAGTTCACAGTTATGTCCTTTGGACTAACCAATGCACCTGCATACTTCATGAATCTCATGAACAAGGTGTTTATAGAAGAATTAGATAAGTTTGTCGTTGTCTTCATTGACGACATACTGATCTATTCAAAGAGTGCAGAAGAGCACGAGCAGCATCTGAGAGTAATTTTGGAAAAGCTCAGAGCCCACAAGTTGTACGCCAAGTTCAGTAAATGTGAGTTTTGGCTTGAGAAAGTTGCCTTCCTTGGCCACATTCTGACAGCAGAAGGAGTTGCTGTAGACCCTGAGAAAGTTGAAGCAGTTACTCATTGGCCTCAGCCGACAAATGTGTCAGAGATCAGAAGCTTTCTTGGATTAGCGGGTTATTACCGCCGATTCATTGAAGGATTTTCCAAGATAGTCAGACCAATGACAGAACTTCTCAGGAAAGATAAGAAGTTTGAATGGACCCAGTCTTGTGAAAGAAGCTTTCAAGAGTTGAAGAGAAGACTAACAACAGCACCAGTGCTAGTCCTGCCTGACATTCACAGAGATTTTGTTGTCTACTGTGATGCATCAAGACAAGGCTTGGGATGTGTCCTAATGCAAGATGGTAGAGTTGTTGCCTATGCATCAAGGCAACTGAAGACACATGAGCAGAATTATCCCACTCATGATCTGGAGTTAGCAGCAGTAGTGCATGCCCTCAAGATTTGGAGGCACTACTTAATTGGAAATAAGTGTGAGATCTATACGGATCATAAGAGTTTGAAGTACATCTTTACTCAGCCAGATCTGAATCTGAGACAACGAAGATGGCTAGAGTTAATCAAGGACTATGATTTGGAAATCCACTACCATCCCGGAAAAGCAAATGTTGTGGCAGATGCCTTAAGTAGAAAAGCCTACTGCAACTATCTCATGAACCACAATGATCACCTGTCGACCGAGATAAAGAAGCTTAATCTGGAGATAGTGCCTCGAGCTTGTGTGAATAATCTAAGTGTGCAACCAACACTAGATGAACAGATCAGACAAGCCCAGCTCAAGGATCAAGAGTTAATGAAGATCCGCAGCCACACTGGAGAAAACAAAGCCCCAAACTTCAGAGTAGATGATAAAGGAACTCTGTGGTATAAAGACAGAATTTGTGTACCACAGGAAGGAAAGTTCCGAGAAATAATCATGGATGAAGCCCACAACTCAGCTTATTCCATCCACCCAGGATCTACCAAGATGTACCTTGATTTAAAGGAAAGGTACTGGTGGAATGGAATGAAGGCAGATATAGCCAAGTTTGTTGCAGAATGTGATGTCTGTCAGAGAGTCAAGGCAGAACACCAGAAGCTGGCAGGATTACTCCAGCCCTTACCAATCCCTGTGTGGAAATGGGACGAAGTAGGCATGGATTTTATAGTTGGTTTTCCTAAAACAAAGAAGGGATATAACTCTGTATGGGTAATAGTGGACCGACTCACCAAGGTCGCTCACTTTATTCCTGTACGAACCAACTATAGAGGAGACAAGTTAGCCCAGTTGTACGTTGACAACATAGTGAAGCTACATGGAGTACCGAGCAGAATTGTCTCTGATAGAGGTACCCAATTTACCTCTAGGTTTTGGAAAAGCTTACACACTGCTCTGGGAACTAAGTTAGATTTCAGCACTGCTTATCACCCTCAGACAGATGGTCAGACAGAAAGGATCAACCAAATCCTTGAAGATATGTTGAGAGCTTGTGCACTGACCTATGGCAAAGACTGGGAGAAGAGTCTAGCTTATGCTGAGTTCTCATACAACAACAGTTACCAAGCTAGCCTCAAGATGTCGCCTTTTGAAGTGTTATATGGCAGAAAATGCAAAACCCCTCTGATGTGGTCAGAAGTTGGAGAGCGTTCCCTTACAGGACCCTCCATTGTTAAAGAGGCAGAAGAAAAGGTTGCAGAAATAAGAGAGAAGTTGAAGGAAGCACAGTCTCGGCAGAAGAGTTATTCAGACAAAAGACGAAGGGATTTAAGTTTCCAAGTTGGAGACTATGTGTACCTTAAAGTTTCCCCAATTAGAGGTACACGTCGTTTCCAAGTCCGTGGCAAGTTAGCACCGCGCTACATCAGACCGTACCGAGTGCTGAAGGAGATCGGTACAGTGGCATACAGGATTGAGCTACCACCAGAGTTGGCAGATGTGCACAATGTCTTTCACGTGTCCCAGCTCAAGAAGTGCTTGAGGATCCCTGAAGAGCATGTCTCTGTAGAAACCTTGGACTTGCAAGATGACCTCCGATATCGGGAAGTGCCGATTAAGATTTTGGATGTAACCACCCGTCAGACCAGAGGATCAACAGTCCGTCTGTACCGTGTTCAGTGGAGCCGGCACACAGAAGCAGAAGCTACATGGGAAAGAGAAGATGCTTTGAGGAAGGAGTATCCCCATCTCTTCGAGGATCAGCTTGAATCTCGAGGACGAGATTCTTTTAAGGGGGGTAGGTTTGTAACGCCCTGAAAATTCACCATAAAAATTCACAAATCAAATTGAAACCATAATCGGAAGTTTTCAAAATCCTTTCAAAACTTTTCTCTCCCTCTCATTCTTCCTCCTCCTTGGCGCAGCACGTATGCGTGCTGACTACCATTTACCTTTCACCGTGCCTTCACTCCTCTGCCTGTCTCGTCGCGTCGAGTCGTCTCGTCACTCGAGTCGTCTCGTCAATCCAAAACCACACGCCAAAGTCATCCTGAGCCATCTCGTCACATTAATTATCTCGAATGACCTGACGACACTATGCACTATGCTTGAGTCGTCTCGTCATCTCAAACCACGTGACGACACTATGCACTATGCTTGAGTCGTCTCGTCGTCTTGAACCTTGTGCCAACACTATGCACTATGCTTGAGTCGTCTCATCACCTCAAACCACGTGACGACACTATACACTATGCTTGTGTTGTCTCGTCGCGTCTCGTCGTTGTCTCATCAGCCCAAATCCACACCAACCTCCAGACAAGTCATCACTCCCGAGCCACCCGCCTACCACCATCACTCCACCTGCACGAGCCATCGCGTCGCTCCGCGTCGTCCAGGAGCTAGGCGACGCACCGCCCTGGCCCCTCTCCTCTCTGCAGCTTGCGTCTACTCAGACCAAAGCCGCACGCTGCGCCGAGCCATGCCCACTTGCGAGCACGCGCGCACCTCGCTCAAGCACCTTTACTCCACCTACATGAGCCGTCTCGTCACCCCAAAGCTACACGTCAATGCCACCATGCCCACTTGCATGCTGCACCTGCCACTTGCTTGAGCCGTCTCGTCGCACTATCACCCGGCCCCCGCTTGCATATGCCACTTGCATGAGCCGTCTCGTCGCACTATTACCTGGCCCCACTTGCATGTGCCACTTGCATGAGCTGTCTTGTTGCACTTTTACCCCGCACGCCAACGCATGACCACTTGCATGCGCTACTGCCTGAGCCATCCCATCACCGCCCCACACCGCGCATGCGCATCCGCGCCGCAAGTGGCCAAGTTGCCTGACGCTCGCGTCCCGTCGCTCCAAAGCCGCACGCTACGACGTCGGCCCCGCTGTCCCGTCCTTGCCGGCAAGCTCCCGCCTCGCCGCGCGCCTATAAATAGCCTTTCTCCGCAGCCCTTCCGCCACCGCGCTGCCCAGACCAGTCGCAGGTGAGCCTCTGCCATTCTTCTCTCTGTTCCTCCACCCGACCGAGCGCCGCTCCGTCAATCTCCACCTCCCCGGCCCACTTAATCTACCCTTTTCCTTTGTCAACCGAGCACCACCAGCAGCCCAAGCACTCGTGTGCTGCTCGACTTGAAATATTCCCACGAATTTATTTTCGGATTAATCCAAAGCCTCCACTGTAAAATCCGTATCTCCCTCGTCCGAGCTCCGATTGACCTCATTCTTCCTCCTAAATTCATCTAAAATCGAGCTCTATCCATTTCTACCAGTTTCATCTTTTATAGAGCTCATCTTCTATTTCTTTTGTATTTACTTGTGTTTGTTTGCTTGTTTGCTTGTATGCCGGTTTCGCGTACCGTAGCTGACGGAGTGTGCGAGCACGAGTGTGCGGAGGAGGAGGAGCAGGAACCAGGAGCCGGAGACTTCGAGGAGGATCTCCCCGAGGACGTCAACGAAGGCAAGTCACAATCCGTTTTCCCTTTGATCATACTGCTCCTATGTTTTATAAACACAACCCGTAGCAGCCGTTTTATTGCATGAAATGATTGCCCTGATGTTTGCAAAACCTTTGTGTAGTATGACCAAGACCACTGAGCCTTATATTACCTGTCCTAATTTATTCCCTATGAAACTTAGGATATCCATGTATGAATATTATTTACGCATGGATGATTTCCTTGTTATAGAAATGCTTAGGACTGTGTATCACTAAATGCTCTACTTATACTTAGCTTTTGCAAATGTGAAAACCGTGATTGGTGTTGTGTGGTAGTAGTAAGGTTGGGTGATAACTAAAGAAAGATGAATGAATGAACTTGGGTTAGAGCTGAGGTGATCCTGATGATATTTATGGAAGATTAAGCGTCGCCTCTGTGGTGTGCTTATGACAAGTGATATGGGAGATGAATGCCGCCTCTGTGGTAGGTTCATATATGTGGAGATGATTGCCTTGGCTCGTATAAGGACCGAGTTGCTTGTGACATCCTACCTAGCCGTTTATTCAGTGCGACCACACTACCGTGTATGCGGCACGGCTTAGTCTAAATCCCGCCAGCTAGTCTGTTAATCGCCTGGAGGCTGGAGATGCAATGGGAGCCCATGGAGCAGGTGGACGTGATGCAGACGTGTGCGACCCGGTCGAAGGCCTAGATCAGAGGCTAGACCCCTGGACAACTCCCATGGCGATTAGTCGGGACGATGCTGTGATGGGTAATGGCTTTGTGAGTCTTCACACCACCCGCGCAGTGGCTCGTGATGCACTCAGATTGTGGGTACAGCGTACAACCTCTGCAGAGTGTTAAAATCTATTCGAATAGCCGAGTCCACGGTCACGGACATGGCTTTGGTTCGGTCCAAGAACTAGCATGGGATGGGTGCTTATCTCCTTGATGCGTGAGTTGTTTTTGAGAATAGGTCCGGCCTCCCGCCGAAGGTTGTCGTGGACGGGGTGTCCGGCAACGTAAAACTTGACCAACCCCTTAATATCTTAATTTGATGCTTTTGCTAAAATGCTTTATAAACTGAACCCCTGCATGTGTAAAACTTGCTTTATTGCAATGTTAAACCTGATGGCCTTTACCTTGCTACTGCCAATTGCATACCTTTATCCATTGACGGTAGGGTAAGGGTTGCGACTTGCTGAGTACTTTTGTACTCATTCTTGCTTGCTGATTACAGAGGAAGATCCAGACTTCGTCGACGCCGACGGTGAGGAAGACGATTGAGCTTGGTCTCGTCCGCACCCGAGCTGCCTGTGGCATTAGTCTACCGCTTAGATGCTTCCGCTGGTTGAGGACCTAGATGTTATCATCGGGGTCTGGCTTGTGCTGGTTGTTTGTCATCTTTTAATATTCTTGTTGCTTATCGATCGACCCTAGCCAGGTCGCGACTTGTAATATCACCTGTTGTAAGACTTGATTGTACCAGCGACTGATCCAGGGACTGGTATAATAAAGTGTTCTAGCTCCTGGGATAACCGGGGTGCTTCAAAAATTCACTTTGGTGCCTATGGAGTGACAGAATTCGCGGAACTCTTGGTTGTCAAACTGTTTTCCATTGTCCAGGGTAATTTCGGCAGGGAACCGAATCTACATACTATGTTCTGCCAGAAAAATTTCTTGATTGCTGGGCCAGTGATGTTGATCAGTGGCTTGGCCTCTATCCATTTGGTGAAATAGTCAAGGGCGACCACGGCATGTGTGTAATTTCCGGCAGCCGTAGGTAGGGGACCGACTATGTCGATTCCCCACAGCTGAAGTGGCCACACTGGCTTGATGAGCTGAGTGAGCTGAGCTGGGTTGTTGATTTTTCTTGAGAATTTCTGACATGCTTCGCATGTTTTGACAAGGTGTTGGGCGTCCTGAAGTGCGGAGGGCCAGTAAAAACCTTGCCGAAAAGCTTTGCCGACTAAAGCTCTGCTGGATATGTGGGAGCCGCAGATTCCCTCGTGAATCTCGCTGAGGAGCTTTTTCCCTTCTTCTTGATCAATGCATCTCAAGAATGGAGTGGATGTGCCGAATTTGTATAGGAACTCATCGACAAACGCATAGTTTCTTGCTCTTTGTTTCATGCGCTTGGCTTCTAATTCCGACTCCGGTTCATAAAAATCTCGGAGATACGCCATGATGGGGGCGCGCCAATCTTCGCTTGAGATGGCATGTATCATCTTGGGTTCTTTCTCTGCCGCTTTTATGGTTGGAGAACTCAGTGTTTCAAAAAAGACGTCTGGTGGCAAAGGATCTTTCCTAGCTGCCGCTTTTGCTAGCTGATCTGCTTCACTATTTAGGTTTCTGTCAATATATTGACAAGTGAAACCCTTGAAGTACTTTTCCAAGCCCCGTACATGTTCCAGATATCTGGCCAATAGTTCATCTCTGGCTTTATAGGTTTTATCAACATGCCCGGCAATGACCTGAGAGTCTGTCTTGATGATGAAGTTTTTGACACCTAATGCTCTTAGCTTTCTTATGGCGAGCAAAAGGCCCTCATACTCTGCAACATTGTTTGTGCATTTGTCAGTGTCATGATTGAACTGCAATCTGATTGCGTACCGCAATTTGATACCAGATGGTGAGGTCAAAATTGCGGCAGCTCCAGCGCCGAGATGGCACCATGCGCCGTCGCAATGGATCTCCCATGGGACTTCAAAGACTGGACCCTCGGTGTACGATGAAGGCTCAGTGCAATCTGCGATAAAATCGGCCAACACCTGAGAATTTGCGGCACTTCTTGACTCGAAGTCAACAACGTGTTCTGATAATTCCGAAGCCTATTTTGTGATTCTTCCAGATGCTTCTCTATTTCTGAAGATGTCATTCAGTGGTTGATTTGTCAGCACTCGGATGGTGTAAGCTTCAAAGTAATGCCTCAATTTTCTTGATGCCATTAAGACTCCATAAGCTATCTTTTCCAGTTCGGAATAGAATCTTTTTGATCCTGAAAGAGCTTCAGATACATAGTATACTGGCACTTGAACTTTCATCACTTTGCCCTTCTTCTCAATTTGCTGTTCTTGCACAAGTGCGGCACATACTGCTGAGTGCGATGCTGATACATACATTAGCAGAGTTTCATTTTGTTTGGGACTTGCGAAGGCAGTCATTTCCTTGAGATACTCTTTCAATTCTGCGAATGCTTTTTTCTGCTCTTGACCCCATTGAAAGTTATTTGCGTTTCTGAGGACTTTGAAAAAAGGAAGGCTTCTTTCGGCTGATCTGGAAATAAATCTGTTGAGTGCTGCAATTTTACCGGTTAGCTTCTGCACATCTTTGAGGCATTGGGGCTCTCGCATATTGATGAGTGCACTTATCATGTCAGGATTGGCTTCGATGCCTTTGATTGACACTAAGCATCCCAAAACCTTTCCCTTGCGAATTCCGAAAACACATTTTTCAGGGTTGAGCTTGAGGTTTGCCTTTCTGAGGTTTGCAAATGTTTCGGCCAAGTCAGAAATATGATCTTCTTTCTTGCCGTTTCTTACCACTATGTCGTCGACATAGGCTGACAAGTTCTTGCCTAACTGATTCTCAAAGGCGATAGATGTCATTCTGCAGAAAGTCGGTCCCGCATTTTTTAGACCTTCTGGCATTCTGACAAAACAATAAGTTCCAAAAGGGGTGATGAAACTTGTTTTCTCTTCATCCTCTTTGTACATGAAGATTTGGTGATATCCGGAGAAACAATCCAGCAGTGATAGGAGTTCTGAGCATGCCGCTGCGTCGACAATTTTGTCGATTCTGGGCAGTGGGAAATCGTCTTTGGGACAGGCCTTGTTGAGATCAGTGAAATCAATGCACATTCGCCACTTTCCGTTCTTTTTCTTTACTGGTACTGTGTTAGCCAGCCAGGTTGGATATTTCACCTCCCTAATAACATTTGCGTCAAGCAACCTTTGCACCTCCGCTTTGATTGCCTCGACCCTGTCGTCGGACATTTTTCGGAGTTTTCTGTTTCTTTGGCCTGATGTTTTTATCAATTCGCAACTTGTGCTCTATTACGTCCCGACTGACGCCTTTTAGGTCACTTGCGGACCAGGCAAATACATCTTTGTTTTTGCGAAGGAACTGGATGAAAGCTTTTTCCATGTCCTTCGGCATACCTGCCGCAATTATCACTTCCTGTCCTAAGACATGCGTGTCCAATGGAACTCTCTTTGTTTCCTCATTAGCCGCAATTGCTGGTTCTTCCTTGTCCATTTCTTTTTCCAACTGGAGGACTTCTTTCCCAGGCTTTTTTTCTGCCGGGTACAAGACATGCACATTCGGGTGAGCATACAAAAAGTGAACATTCTTCTGGCCGGGGGCTGCCGCCCTTTCAATATTTCTGGCTTCTTGCTGATCGCCAAAAACTGAGATGACCTCCTTATGTGCCGGTTGTTGACACCGGATTTTGGAAGTCCTCTGACACGCGGCGAAGAGATAAGGCAAGGGGAGATAGTATCTGGAGAAGACGCCGCGTTGACCGGAACAAAAGGAAGATTTTGATTGTTACGATCAGAGGATTAGTTAAGATAGGAATAAAATATTTTCTTGTAACGAAAGTTAGGAGGAGTCGTGTTTGTTTCAAAGTCGGTGGCCTCGGGTGTATAAATATAAACCTAGGTGCTTGTAATCAGAATAATACACAATTCAATACAACTCTCGGCGCATCGCCAACCTGTTTTTTCTCGACGGGTTTCTTGTTCGAGCGGGCTGCATCGGCACGATCTCCGCTAGGGCAGGGAATTCGTCACCCCACGGTAATTATCTCGACTATCTAGTAACCTTCTCGTCTCGTGCTTTGATCGAATTATCTCACTGCATTGAGTTGATCGAATCTGCTAGTGGTGTTGGTTTAATTATCAGTTATCCGGTATATGAGATCTATCTAGAACTGTTAGCAAGATCGGCGTCGTTATTGCTGTCTCGGTTAGGTCCGATCCTACGCGACGTTTGTCTGATGAACATAGTACAGATAGATTAAATATATTCGAGTCATCTTAGATCGATTTATTGGTTGGTCTTCCACCTAATTATCTCCGATAGAACCTTATTGCTGTCTCGGTTAAGTCCGATCCTACCGGTTTTATTGGAATAGTTTTGTGACGCGTCTGGCTGATAGATTGATCTAGGGTTCGATCGGGACGTTTAGCCGATTAGTTACCATAATCACTTTGGATTTGTTTATTGGTCGATCTTCCACCTAATTGCTTTAGCAAAACCTTATTGCTGTCTCGGTTAGGTCCGATCCTACGGGTTTTTGCCAGAGTAATTCCGTGACGTGGTTAGCCGATAGGCCGATTTGAAGTTTGATCGGAGTGTTTAGCCGATTAGTTATCACACAGATCTTTCCTTCCTGAAACCTTTATATTCTTTATTGCACTGTTTGGCTGGTTACGAAGTATTTATTTAATTATCTAAATCTAGCCGATAGTTTACTGTGGTTTGTTAGATCTGTTCCTTTACTGTTCAATAGCCGATGATAGGGAGCCGATAGGGCATAGCCGATAGCAACGGTCGATTGTTCTATTTGTCTTTATTTGCATCATCGACTGTTTCCATGACATTCAGTTGTCGGCTATACATCGGCCTGTTTCTCGGGCCGGTGACCAGGTGAATTTGACCTTTTTATCCTTTTGTTAGTTTTCAGGAAAAACTGACTGGCACGCTTCGGGATTCTCACGGCGTACGAGATTCGGTCCTGCACTGGAGTTAAGCAGATCTCCCAGGCCGTTTGTGTGTGATTTTCGGATCAACACACTTTTTGGCACGCTCGGTGGGACACGTTCATTGAAGCCATGTCGCAAGACGGAACACCAATCGACAGGACCAAGATCGGAGCGCATAATGTCCTTCAGGTGACAGAAGAACAGCTGAGTGATGAACAGAAGCAGTTGCTCATGAAGAACTTGGAGGACTACAAAGAGCTGTGCCTGCAATCATTCAAGAAAACAAGAGCAGGCGTTGTTCAGTCCAATCCTTTTCCCATGCCGGTTGTCGTGGACACTTCCAAGAAACCGGCGGGGTCATCAGATGAGAAGGCAGCAGCTGAAGAGATTCAGAAGGTGGTCAATATTGCTGTTGAGAAAGCATTAGCAGAAAAGTCTACCCCCTTGGTGAACTCTATCAAGACTATGTTTGAAGATGCGCTCAAAGTTGCTAAAGAAGTCAGACCGACAGAAGAAGTACCAGAGCAACCACCACCGACGTCGGCTGCTGGGTCGTCTCAGGTCCCATCTGGAAATCTGAGTGATATGATTTATACTGCCATGCATCAAGCATTGATCAATCAGTCTCCAGTATTGGTCAATACCTTGAAGGACCTCATCATCAAGACAGCTGATGGTACGATATACAATGAGGTAGGAGGTGGGCCGGTGTACTCTACTCCTCAGAGGAGTTATCGGCTGCCTCTTGGTACCCCTACAAGAGACGTGGGAGGTCGTACTTTTCAGATTTCAGAACAGTATGTGCCGACTGGGTCTGGAGGTAATCAAGCATGGCCGGATCAGCAAGGACCATCGTCAGCAGCAAGGAGCTCGGGGGCAGATGATTGGGCTGTCAAGATTGCTGACATAATGAGAGACCAATTTGGCTTGAAGGCGAAGGATCAGACTTCTGTGTACCGCCGCCCATATCCAGAGTGGTATGACAGGACTCCTTTCCCTCCACGGTACAAGGTGCCAGATTTCTCCAAGTTTTCTGGACAGGATAACACATCGACCATGGAACACATCGGCCGTTTCCTCGCGCAGTGTGGTGAGGCTTCGGCTGATGACATATGGAAGATCAGATTGTTCCCTTTGTCGCTGTCAGGCCCAGCTTTTACATGGTTCGCATCATTGCCAGCCGATTCCATTAAAGAGTGGCGTGATCTGGAGCAGAAGTTCCACAAGTACTTTTATGGCGGCACTACTGAGATGAAGCTCACAGATCTGACTGCTGTTCGTCAGAGGTCCGGAGAGTCGGTGCTGGATTACATTCAGAGGTTCCGAGATGTTCGTAGCAGATGCTACAGTTTGGCTCTGACAGACCAGCAGTTAGCCGAGTTAGCCTTTCAAGGGCTCATCGGCCCCATTCGGGAGAGGTTTGCGTCTCAGGAGTTTGAGAGTATCTCCCAGCTGGCTCAGAAGATCTCAGCTCACGATAGCCGATTCCAGAGTGCTGTGAAGGGCAGGCATGCTGCATATGCTGATTATGCATTTGAATCTGATTCTGATGAAGATGGAGAAGAAGTGGGACTGGCTGAATGGACCAGAGGCAAGAAACCAGTGGCGTGTCCGTTCATCAAGCAAGCTGCGGCCCAAGAAAGGTATGATTTTGATGTGAACAAGCTGGACAAGATCTTTGATTGGTTGTTACAAGAGAAGCAGATCCAGTTGCCACCGAATCATGTTTTGCCTTCACCTGAAGAATTGAAGAAGAGGAGGTGGTGCAAGTGGCATAATGCCCCATCACATACTACGAATGAGTGCAGAGTCTTCAGGCAGAGTGTTCAGGCTGCGATTGAACAGGGTCGCATCAAGTTTGATGAACAAAAGAAGCCCATGAAGATTGATGGGAATCCTTTTCCTGTGAATATGGTTGAATTTGGTGGCTCATCCATGATCAACAAGTATCAGAGGAAGAGGGAAAGGGATGATTATGAAGAGCACAGATCTCGGGATGACTCGCATTGGGATTGTCCTTTCTTCAGGTACTGTTGGGAAGAAGGCATGAAGTTGCCACCGATCGAAGGGTGCCCAGGCTGCAGCAATCAGTCAAGGAGGCTGTACAGAGAAGTGCCATCTCATGTCTATGTTAGACAGGAGAGAGTTCCGGCTTTTGATCGGCTGCAGGAGAGTGGGGCATCATATCGGCCAATGAGAGAGGCGCCGCGTCGACCGAACAGAGAGTTCAAGCCTTCTGTTCATGATCGGCTAGGGCCAAAGCAGGACGATGAGGCTGAGTTCCAGGAGCTGATCGATGAAGAGCAGCAAGAATATAGGCCTAAACGCCAGCCACAGTGGTGTCCCACTGGTATCTTCTCCAAGAGCCAAAAGAGAAGGGTACAGAGACAGCGTTGCAGGGAGATGGAAGCCGAGCTCCATAAACGTGATGATGATGATGATCGGCGTCCGCGTACCAGGAAGGAATGGAGGCCCAAGGTGGCGTCTGAGGTCCAGAAGTTGGAAGCAGCAGTCAATGTTTGCATCATGCCGTATGAATTCAGAGCTGTTGATGATGAAGAATCTGACGATGATGCTGCAGAAGCTATGGCACAGTTGGTCCTTGATCCGCAACAGGCTGTGTTTGACAAGCCAGAAGAATCTAAGCGCCGGCACATGAAGGCTTTATATGTCAAAGGGTATGTGAATGGTAAGCCGATGAGCAAGATGCTGGTCGATGGAGGTGCTGCAGTCAACATCATGCCGATGACTACCTTCAGGAAGTTGGGCAGGACCGATGACGATTTGATCAAAACCAACATGATACTCAGGGACTATGGGGGCAAGACGTCAGAAGCAAAAGGGGTGCTCAATGTGGAGTTGACCATCGGAAGCAAGACGTTGCCCACTACGTTCTTTGTTATTGATGGTAAGGGATCTTATACCATGTTGCTTGGGAGAGATTGGATTCATGCCAACTGTTGCATCCCGTCCACTTTACATCAGTTCCTTATTCAATGGGTGGATGATGTGATCGAGGTGGTTCCGGCCGATACCGCGGTGTACGTCGCTTCGGCCGATTTGGGTCCCATGCGTTTGGAGTGCATGGATTGTTTCTCTGGCAAGGTTTGGGATGGAGAGTTCTTGGAGTTCACCGATGACAGCGTCGAATTGGTGGATGACTTGAATCCTAAAAAGTTACTCTGACAGGCGCCACAGAGGACGCCAAGGAGGAGGGCAAGTTGGGGCAAGGATTTACTTCGGCCGATGAGCTAGAGGAGGTAGATATAGGTGATGGTAGCAAGCCTAGGCCGACTTTCGTCAGTAAAGGATTATGTAAGGAATTTAAAGATAAATTAATAGAGTTGTTAAAGGATTACCGAGATTGTTTTGCATGGGAATATCATGAGATGCCGGGTCTTAGCCGATCAATTGTTGAACATCGGCTACCTATCAAACCTGGATTTCGGGCACACAAGCAAGCTCCAAGGAAATTTGAGGCTAAGGTTGATGAAGCGATTAAACAGGAGATTGCTAGATTGTATGAGGCAAAATTCATACGTCCATGCCGGTATGCTGATTGGATATCAAATATCGTCCCGGTGGAGAAGAAGAATGGCAAGTTACGGGTGTGCATTGACTTTAGGGATCTGAACAGAGCAACACCCAAAGACAGTTATCCGATGCCAGTAGCCGATACGTTGATTGATGCTGCGGCAGGACACAAGATTGTCAGCTTCATGGATGGCAATGCCGGTTATAATCAGATTTTCATGGCCGAAGAAGATATTCCAAAGACCGCCTTCAGGTGCCCAGGTGCGATTGGTTTATATGAATGGGTTGTGATGACTTTCGGCTTGAAAAATGCTGGTGCTACTTATCAAAGGGCTATGAATTATATATATCATGATTTGATTGGCCGATTGGTAGAGATATACATTGATGATGTCATTGTTAAGTCAAAGGCCATCGATGATCACATAGCTGACTTGAAGGAAGTACTGGAGAGAACCAGAAAGTATGGTGTCAGGATGAATCCCAATAAATGCGCCTTTGGGGTATCGGCTGGGCAATTCTTAGGGTTCATTGTGCATGAACGAGGTATAGAGATTGGCCCAAGGAGTTTTGAAGCCATCAACAAATTGAAACCTCCAACAAACAAGACAGAGTTGCAATCTCTTGTTGGGAAGATAAATTTTGTGAGGAGGTTTATTGCTAATTTGTCAGGAAGAATTGAGCCGTTTACACCATTGCTACAGTTGAAGGCTGGTCAAGAGTTCAAGTGGGGCCCTGATCACCAGAAAGTGTTAGATGAGATTAAAGAATATTTAAAATCTCCTCCAGTATTGGTTCCTCCTAAGACGGGTGTTCCGTTCAAGTTGTATTTGTCAGCCGACAAGAAGTCCATCGGCTCTACGTTGGTGCAAGAACAAGAAGGAAAAGAAAGGGTGGTATTTTATTTAAGCAGAAAATTGCTTGACGCTGAAACCAGGTATTCTGATTTGGAAAGATTATGTCTTTGCCTTTATTTCTCTTGCACCAAATTGAGGCATTATCTTCTTTCGAGCGAATGTACTGTGGTGTGCGGAGCCGATGTAGTCAAACATGTCCTATCGGCTCCTATTTTGAAGGGAAGACTCGGAAAGTGGATGCTTGCTCTAGCTGAATTCGATTTGAGGTATGAGCCTCTTAAAGCTGTTAAAGGTCAGATTTTGGCAGATTTAATAGTTGAGCATAATCATGTTGAGCCCTTGCCATGGATATTATTCTTTGATGGATCTGTTTGCAAAGTGGGATGTGGTATAGGCTTGGTTCTCATTTCGCCTCGGGGGGCATCATTCGAGTTTTCTTATTCTGTTGATGTTGGCACTAACAATCAAGTTGAGTATCAAGCTGTGTTAAGGGGTTTACAATTGCTTGGTGATGCTGGAGCTACTCATATTGAAGTAATTGGAGATTCATTATTGGTGCTTGGACAACTCTCTGGAGAATTTGAATGCAGGGACGAAAATCTGCGGTTTTATTATGAAGAATGCGTATTGCAGCTGCAGAAATTCGGGGATGTGAAATTCAAGCATGTTCCCAGAGAGCAGAATATGGAAGCTAATAGGTTGGCACAAAATGCGTCAGGGTATCGGCCTGATCATAGGTGCATTGTACTGGATGTTCCTGATGTTGAGGTTGAAGATTGGAGGGCGGAAATCGTTTCGTATTTGAAGAATCCATCTCAATCCGTATCCAAAAAGGTTAGGTATCAAGCTCTTAAATATGTATTGTTGGATGGAGAGTTATATTACCGACCTTGGAAGGTGTGCTGTTGAAGTGCTTGGATCTGGAAGAAGCAAAATTAGCAATGGCAGAGGTGCATGAAGGAATTTGTGGGACCCATCAGTCAGCTTACAAGATGAAGTGGTTGCTGAGGAGGACTGGTTATTTCTGGCCGACCATGTTGGAGGATTGTTTTGAATATTATAAAGGTTGCCAGGATTGTCAGAAATTTGGTCCAGTTCAGAGGGCTCCTGCTTCGGCCATGAACCCTATCATTAAGCCATGGCCGTTTCGGGGGTGGGGTATGGATATGATTGGTCAAATTAATCCTCCGTCAAGCAAAGGGCATAAATACATTTTAGCTGTGACTGATTATTTCACAAAGTGGGTGGAAGCTGTGCCATTCAGGAATGTGACTTCGAAAGATGTGATCAATTTTGTGAAGGAGCACATTATTTATCGGTTTGGAATTCCTCAGACGATTACCACTGACCAAGGGTCCATTTTCATATCTGAGGAGTTTTTGGAGTTTGCTGCAAGTTTGGGAATTAAAATATTAAATTCTTCTCCGTATTATGCTCAAGCAAATGGTTAGGCTGAGGCGTCCAACAAGAGTTTAATCAAGTTGATTAAACGCAAAATCGATGAACAACCAAGGAAGTGGCACACGACATTAGCCGATTCGCTTTGGGCCTATCGGATGTCGTGTCATGGGGCTACACAAGTCACGCCTTATCAACTGGTATATGGGCATGAAGCAGTTCTTCCTTGGGAGGTAAATATTGGGTCTCGACGAATTTCATTGCAAGATGAGCTTACAGCCGATGAGTACAAAAACTTAATGAATGATGAATCTGAGGACATAGTACAACTTCGGTTGCGAGCTGTGGAGAAGATTGCTCAGAATAAAGCTCGGTTGCGAAGCATTATAATAAGAAAGTCGTTTCCAAGCAATTTTCCGAATGGGATTTAGTGTGGAAGCTTATTTTGCCGATAGGCTCCAAGAGTAACCGCTTCGGTAAATGGTCCCCAAATTGGGAAGGTCCGTTCAAGATTAGCCAATGTTTAGTTGGTAATGCTTACAAGTTGCAGAGTTTGGATGGAAAAGAAATAGAGCGAGCCCTTAATGGAAAGTATTTGAAGAAGTATCATCCAAGCGTCTGGGTTAATTCTTGAAGGAATAGCATACAAGAGCCGACAGCACGTCGCCTACAGAAAGCCGATGACTGCTAAGCCGATGCAACGGCTAGGCACATCGCCTCTAGAAGAAAAAATGCAAAGAGCCCAAATCAAAGTACAAGTTCTTACACCAAGAATACACACTGCGGCTGCTGTCAAGTGTCAACCAAGTGCTGACACAGGGTAGGATGGGTCGTTGCTCCAGTGTACGAGGAGAGGAGCAAATGCATGGACACCATCACGTCGAAGAAGATGTTATCCCTGAGAAGGAACCTTGTCTGACGAAGAACATGAGTTCTTCCTCGAAGTCTGAAGAGGAGCCGCTGTCTTCAGGGATTAGCTCAAGAGGGATAGCGTCGGGATGAAAGAGATTGGAGAGAAGCAAACGGAAGGCAAGAGGCCAGAGCATAGGCGTGTAAAGGGAAAAGAAGCTCATGGTTATTATCTCGCTGTTTGGGATATATGGCTGAGGTTTTGTGAAAGGGATTCTTCTTGCTGGCCATGGTGTTGTGATTTCGATGAAGGGAGGCATTCCTTTTATAGGCCAAGATGCGAAAGGAGATAAGATCGTGGAACAGTGAAAGACCTGCTGCAATTAAAGTAATTGGTACGGATTGTCTGGTGCACGCCATATGAAGACAAGGGTACAGCTCATTATGTCAGGTATACTGTTTTCACGTGAAACGCCATCTAGAAGCTTGCATTAAAATAAAGAAGTATAGCAAGAATATGCGGCAGAAGATTCGTGCAAGAGGCAAAAGGCCGATGTCTTTACGTCGCCCTTGAGTTTAAAGTGTTTATACAAATACTTTAGAATTCAAAAGAAGTTTTTGCTACAAGACTAAGCCTACAGGTACTCCTGGATCTTGTCGATGGCGTTTTTGCGGATCTGCTCGATGCTGTTTATGAACTTGAGGTCTTGTTCCATTGAGCCGATGTCCGGATGAAGCACTAAGAGCTGCTGACGTGCTAGATCCTTGGCCGATGATAGTATGCTTTCTTGAGTTGATATTTCATCGGGGAGAAGGGCTAGCTTGTCTTCTTCAGCCTTAATCTCTTGTTCTTTGGCTCTTACTGCGGCTTGGAGATCCTCAAGCTCTTTCTTCAGCCGATCTAGTTCAGTTCGAATTTCTGCGGGCTTGGTCCTTAGCTCATCAAGCTTGGCTTGCTCAGTCTGAACCTGGGAATCGGTATTGACCAAGGCTATCAGACGATCTGATCTAGCAGCCCTTTCAGTCATGCGTCTTTGGATCTTGATGATCTCCAGCTCATGATAGTCGATGTGTGCAGCGGGATGCAGAGCTTCTAAGAGATCATATGGGATCAGACGACGGATCTCATTGAATCGGCTTGAAACTGGGCCGATGTTGGATGTCAGCACGTCAAGAGTTGGCTCCGATAGTCTTTCTGAAATTTCCCTCAGGGTTGTCTTCACATCATCAGGAAGATAAGGTTTTGAGGAAGCCGATGAATCCAAATTGATGGCCGATGGTTGAGGGTCCGATAGCTGAAATGAGAATAGAGTGATGATGCATTCAAGATGAAATGAAAAGAAGGGCTATCTTGATTTTACCGTCTTCTCTGTATCGGCGTCAGGAGATGTTTGGATCTGCGTGCCTACTAGACCGGTTGGGAGGTTGAGATCCTGTCCGCTTTCTCCTTGAGGGGTAGAAGTATCTTCGGCCGATGCGTGTGGTACTTCAGAGCCGATGGCGGCATGGTCCCGAGCTGGCGATGCCTGGGTATCTGTGTTCGGAGGAACATTGACATTAAGGTCCTGCAAAAAAGAGTAAGTGTTATTTAATGGAAATATGAATTATTCAAAGTGCATCATTAAGAAAGAGACCTGAGGAGTCTCATCGGCGGATGGAGATGTGAAGGCCGACATTGAGCTTTGGCGGACCTTGCGAGTAGTTTGGCGTGCAGGCTGTCGTCGTGGGGCAGGTGCAGGCCGCCTTGGTGCTTGAGGAGCTGTACGCTTTGGAACTGGTGGCTGGTTTGGAGCTGCTGCTGTTTTTCTTTTCCTCGGCGCTGGCAAGATGATGTTTGGAGTAGCCGATTCCCGG